>VZTJ01005497.1:485084-580882 GCA_013397795.1 Orthonyx spaldingii
TATATATATAGGTATGATCCTGATGTGTTCCTGGGGCTGTTTTGCTTGTGTTCATATCATGGCTGGCCAGCTGTGGGTTGCTTTTTTAGTTTCCTGTTCTGTGCCTGCTAAAAATCTAGTTTTAATCAGACATTGACCTATTAAACCAGTAATTTTAAGCACAGATGAGGAGCCATTAAAGTAGTTTCATACCTAAAGATGAAACTTGGTATTTCAATACTTTTCCTGGGATTGAAGTGTCCTATTGTGGAATGTTCACATCTTGAAGGTTTTTTTGGTACCTCTGCAGAGGTACCTGCTGTGCCCAAAAGGGAAGATTTTGTCCTACCTTTCCCATATACTGCTCATCAAACCTGTTCCTGAACTGCCCTGAGTTTCTAACCTGGCACAGAACTCTCCAGGTACTGTTGGGTTGGTTTTCTCCTGTTGCTGTAATGAGTTAGACTTGCTCAGCAGTGGGTCTGATAAGGGGAGAAACCACTCGGAATTCCTGCCAGGGGTTCCTGCAGCTCTTTGGTTGCTCCATGTTATGGAGAGCACGTGTGGGTTTTTCTTCAGAGATGCTGTTTCATCCTGGTGTCAGTTCTAGACTGCAGGCTTCTTCCCAGCTTCTGGGGCGTGTGTGGATTGTTGTGGGGTTCACACATGAAAGAGGAGAACCAGGAGGGAGAACCAGAAGCAACAAAAAACCTGAGGTCTCCTAAAACTCTTGAGGAGCAGCAGAAGCCCTAAGAAATGGAGACTACTCAGCTTAACTTAGTGTCACTCCCTCTCTTTAGAGAGCCATGGTGTCACCTGAGCATGTGATGAGCTTTCTGAATCTCTTGAGTAGGAAAAAATGATCTTAAATATCTGCATTTGGGTTACTGGCTTGTGCTTAGGGCTGAGGAAGGGTATGAGCTGAGCTGGCTGTTTGCAAAAGCATTAAATCAAGATTAAATCTGTTAATGATTGAGTAAACGCATGTAGTAAGGGGGAAATGTGGTGCAAATCATCATTGCTGTGCAGGTTGGGAGCAGTGAGTGCTCCAACAGCTCTGTTATCCTTTCTTCAAAAGAATGTAAAGAACTGAAGCAACTCATCTTCAGATGTGAATCAAAGGGATCTTGCAAGAAAACTCCTTAGACTAGATGGGATTTTTTTTTTTTTTTAAAGTATTACTGCCTGATAGTCTGGGTTGAGATTGACACCTGCAGTGTGAACTCGGCCATGTCTGACAGCAAATGCCATTTAGCACGACTTTAAACATAGCTTAGGAGGGCTTTATCCCTCTTCCCAGAGGCACTGGGAGTGGGAACATTTCTTGTGCAGATGCTAGGAGGATATTAACTGTGTGATTCATGTAACCCATAAAGGGATCCTTGGAAAAGAAGAAAATAATAATAATAATACAAAATATGAGCAAAGTGCACTGTGATAATGGTAATAGAGAGTGTGTGAGCCACGTACTATGCGCTTCAGAGGGGGGGATAAGGGTAGTAAGTGCTGTGGAGAGGCACTGTGGCCAGATTGTGATCAGAGTCTTCCTCAAAGCCTTTTTCCACATAATAGTGAGAGTTCAAGATCCCACTTTTAAAATATGTTTCATAACTCAATGTTTAGTCAAGGTGGATGCTCTGTTTCAGCCCTTCTCCCTGAACTCAGGGCACCCAGACCCTTACTGGGCGCTGTGTCCTGGGGTACCCTCTGCTCTTGCTGCAGGGGAAGTCAAAAAGGAAAAAACTCTATTTCTTTGCAATAAAAAAAGAATGAAAAACAGATGTTTCATATTAAGATATGTGCTTGTTTTTCCCTGAGCCACACGCTCCCTTTCTTCCAGGCTACTGTTCCTTGCACAGTATCTGCAGCTGCTGCAGGGGAAAAGGTTAAATCATCTCAAAGTGAAAAGTAAAATACTTCTTGGGAGGGCTTTCCCTGTTTGAGTTTCAGGCTCTGGAAGCTGTACCAGACAGGTCTGGGTTTGCGAGCAGAGGCTCACATTGAAAGGATAAGATAGAGTTCTCTTCATGAGCGTCCTCAGCTAAGCTGTCACATCTCTGACACATAAGGTGTCACCAAACCACATCATACGGAATGATTGCTGCTGGAAGCACATAGTGCAGCTCCATGCTGGGAATACCTCAGGTATAGTCAGGGAAAACATATCGTGAAATTTAATTTAGAATAACCAGGGCTCTGTTCCTGATGAGTTAAAAGATTTAAAGACTCTTAATTCCATGATATTCCTGTGTTACAAGTAGACTCTACTTGAACTTGCCTTCATGTTTTCTCTAAATTTTGTATTCTTGTATTATTTGAGGCACTGTTCTGTTCCCTTTCATCACAAAGACGGTTGTCATCAGTTTTGAAGCCTTCAATATTTTGCTATTAATAAAGTGTAGGCTCCTGTTATGTGTTAGGGACAGGCAGCTTACTGAGAATATCAAACCTTCATGTGCTGGGATTGCATTGGGCATGGCATTAGGTAATTCCAAAAAACGTTTGCTGTCTTTTGTAAAGATAGAATTGAGATTGAGACCTGTTTACAGCATTCCCTTGCTGTGTTGGAAGTATGTGGGCTACTCATGACTTAAGGAAATTGGGAGAGAGATGTCAAATGGGTTTTGTAAGCCACAGGTTTGTATAATTTTGGTTTTTTACCTTGGTGTGAGCTGATAAAGGCTGTTCTGAGCAGTGCCCAAGTACAGTGTGGGATAACAGCTGACTCTCTTTTTCTTCAGCTGAGCAGAATGAATGTAGATGTCAGCTTTGGGTTGTATTCAGGGAGGAATTTGCAAATTACTGAGTCCAAGCAGGAGCTTTGCTTCAAGTGCAGTCGTGAAGGCATTCATCTTTCTGTCCAGCTCTTCCTCAGGCATTGAATATGTTTGGTTTTGGCAAAAAGACAGCAAAATCTACTCAACATTGTATGACTTTTCCCCTTTGACCCTACTACTTTCCATGTTTTGAGGGTAGACAGCCTTAATGTGTCATTGAAGTCCTTTCTGCTTCACTGCTGCTCTGCCCGTTTTGGTATCTACTGATAATCAGCAGATAATGTCGCTGATTTATTTGCAGCAAAATGCTATATATTGAGTCTGTGCAGTCAAAGTTTGTGTCTCACTCTTCCCCTTCTGCCAAGAAGTGGTTATTTACACCTGTCTGACATTAAAGGGTCAGCAGGGAGGTAAGTCAGGTCACAAAACCATCAGTGGTGCATGTGGGAGGACAGTCCACTCCTGCTGCCATGAGGTTCAGAAAGGATTAAACGGAGCTGGCAGGAGGTGGGTTCAGGTGTTGTTCAGGTAGCCAGGGACTACTGTGGCTACAAAAACTTCGTGTGAGTCTGGAGAAGAACTGGACATGCTCATGAAGAAGCTGCACTGAATGTTCTTCATAGAATTGTAGAATGGCCTGAGTTAGAAGGGACCCACAAGGATCAGCAAAGTCCAGCTCCTCACCTTGCACAGGAGCAATCACACCCAGAACATCCAGATGCCCAAAGTGACTTGGGGAGGCCCAGAAATACAAACCACTGGAGGCAGAAAAATGCATGGAGAAGTTTAGTATTCTTACTCTCTTCCTTCCCTTCCCAAACATCTGTGCATGGCTGCTGTCCCAAACTGGAGGTCAAGCTAGCTGTGCCCTATTCTTTGGCTCACTTCTTTGGCTCTTGGAGGACGTGACATGATGTGTTTTACCTCTGAATTGGATCATCAAATCCAACTCCTGGCACTGCACAGACACCCCAGCAATCTCCCACCCTATACCTGAGAGCGTTGTCCAAAAGCTCCTTGAGCTCTGGCAGCCTTGGGGCCATTGCCATTCCCTGGGGAGCGTGTTTAGTGCCCAACCACCCTCTGGGGGAAGAACCTTTTTCTAATATCCAACCTAACCCTCCCCTGACACAGCTTCAACTTCATATATCTAAAGGTTTATGCTGAAACTGTCTGGCAGAGTTGAGGTGTCCTGAAGGGGCTTTACCGCACACCAGAAATGGTCTGCAGAGACCTCGTATTTTTCTGTATGGGTGTGGAATGCTTTGATTGAGAGTCTGCTCATGGATCTCCACTGATCCAGGACTGGGTTGCTTTTCAGATAAGTCACTAGCTTCTGGAGAATTACACATCCTGTTTCTGGAGAATTACACATTCTGGGCACTGCTAAGCTAGGTTCTCATTGTCTGAGCTCAATGCACGTGCTGGAGCATCATGTTGGCTCTTGAGGTTGCATTGCATTATCTAATGCTGGTGGGAGCTGTTGTGCCTTTTCTGCTGTGCTCGATGGTGTGAACACTTTGGAGTAGGACAGAGTTCGTTAGGTTGGAGTTTCAATATTGTTCTTGTGCTTTAATTTGGGAAGAGTACAAACACCTTGAGCCTAAAGATGAGAAGCTTTTTTAAAGTGTTACGCAGAGTTTTGTGCTGCTAACTGGTAATAAAATAATAATGAGCTGAAGTACAAAAGATCCAAAAACTGTCTGTGTACCAGCTTCCTGAGAGAACTATGGAAAAGTGGATTTGTAGAGTCGCCTTCCCTGCTGTGGCAGAAGCCATGTCCTCCTTGTGGAGCCAAAAAGTGGCTGTGCTGTACCCCCACCTTGGAAACACTGCGCCACACAAGTCACGCCTCCTGGATCAGGCTGGCACGCATTTTCCTGACCCCTGGAGGAGATGAAAGACCTGGTTGTGTACTCTAGGTAGCAAATATCAGCTTTTCACACAATGCCTTCAAGGCCGTTACTCTGAAACTGAAACAAACTTCTCATCTGCTCCTTGCTTTGAAAAGTTATGGGGAAAACAACCAGCAAGGCTTAAAGCTTCTGGTGGAGCCTTGTTCTCTCACACTGACAGCTCAAAGAGGTTTTTGTGGCTTCTCCAGCTAGTGTGGTGGTGTTTCTGTGATTCTGTGATATTCAGGTAATGGTTTAGGTTGGAAAGGACCTCAAAGCTCATCTTGTTCCAACCCCTACCATGGATAGGGACACCTTCCAGTAGAACAGAACCCTGTCCAATCTGGTCTTGAATACTTCCAGGGATGAAGAGTCCACAGTCTCTCTGTTCCAGTGCCTCACCTGGAAGAAGTAAAGAACTTCCTAAAGTGGCCTCTGAGGGCTGACCAACGTGCTGCTTGTTGGCTGCGTGCTGGGAAGAGACGGCTCTGCTGGGGCTCTGTTGACTGATGCAGAGGGGCTTGTCCTGAATACAGGTGTGTGGGACCCGTGCCCAGCTTCACAGCCCTGAATGCTTCATGTCCTCCTGCCTGTGGCCTCTGGAAAATAAGTAATTCTTCTTGCTGAAGTGCCTGGTACAAAGCAGAGCATCCTTATGGAAGGATCCTGCATGATTCCTGCATGGTTGTGCAACGCCAAGGCCTGTTCAGCTCCAGGTGTGTGTCCCTGGCCCCAAGGCCTCACTGGAGCCATCCATTCTAGGACATCACAGGAAATGGGCTTAGTGTCTGGAGATGCTAATTAAACGCAAAAAGAGTTAATTATTTGTCAAGAGCTAGAAAGGGTCCCTCTTGCTATTCATAGTTTCAGACTTGCTCTTTCATTGTCATTCTTCATTCTGCCTTAGTCTTCCCTTCACCCAGGGACGTGGTTCCTGGATTCTCCATAATGTCAGGCTTTGGGCATCGAGGCTGGATGGAAAGGGAGAGGCTGGAGCTCGTTACCATGATAAACTGGTGCTCTAACCGGGCTGTCCACATATTCTCACTTGCTAACCATGGCTTTCTGCTGCTGCTAGAGGTGCATTTCTGCTCCATGCCATGCTTGCAGCTAAATGAGGTTTCTGCCTTCCCGGCCACGTTTAACATGGGCAGGATTTCTGGGTGGATGGCCAGGGAAAGGATGGGGACCAAGCTCTGCATTTTGAACCTCGGGTTCTCTTGAGATGCTGGAGTCGCATCTTTGTGAACATGGGAGTCATGCTTGCTGTGCTTCAGGTCAAAAGCTCTATTAAAAAAGGTCTTGAGTGAGATGGGGATGGGTTTTGTCACTTGGCCTTGCCAGTAGGAAGTGGCACAGTCTGACCAGCGTGGGGATTTTCCCATGTTACACTTTGATCCTCTGTAACGTGCTGGTCGTCTTGTTCTTTGAGCAGAACACGAATAATGCCTAACCCCTGGTTCAAACCTGAACCTTAGGATGGCATGAGATGATTTATTTACCTTTATTCCTGAAGTGAATCATTGTACCATGGAGAGTATTATAAATAGAGTCTTCCCTTTTGCTTCCTTGTTTGGAGTCAACACCGAACATTAGGATCCGTGTAAGGAAACAATTTCTGGCCAATGAACCTCATTCAGAATTTTTATGCACAGCTTTTGGTTTTCTTTCCAAGTTTAAGTAGGGCATATTCCAAGTGGCAAGAGAGCAGAGCTGAAAAGGTATTCGGCATTTAAATATGTGGACTGTCATGTTAATGGGATGCTCCAGTTCTTTGCCCAGGAGTGGATGACAAGTGACTAAATAAAGCTGCAATCCCTGTTCTCCTGTGAATAGGTGCTTGTGTTTTCCCTTTCTTGTTTGGTTTGGTACAAGTTTGGCTGGTTCTTCCTTGCTGCAGCCTCTGACCTGGTCAAATAACTCGGAATGACTTCAGTATCAAGTAGAACAAAAGCTGGCCTTAAATGCTTTACAATAAATTTAATATTGAGGGTGGCATTCAGCTCCCTAATGCCTTTTCATTTGAGAAGAATGAGTGTCACTGGTTGTACACTGGAGTGGTGGTGTGTGTTCCTCACATTGGTGTTTGGCTTCATTCTGGAGCTGGTGCTGGATAATTGTAGAGGAGGATTAATTAATGATAGCTGTTGGGAGCTCCTGAGGACTTTCGAAGTCTTCTACAACCGCACTGAGCAATCCTCCAGGCTTCTCGAGGACTGAAACCATGAACAACGTCAGAAGAGCATGGATGTGACTTGGAGTGGACTAACCACAAGCTACTGAAAGGACAGGGCAGAGGTGGACACCAAATTCCCGTGTGCTTCAGTCAAAGTGGTGTCACTCAGCAGCATAGCCACAATGGCTTCGGTCTGTCTTGCACCTCATGGTGGAGAAAGCAAAAATGCTCTCTGGTTTAAGATGTTAATATGGACCTTTACTGTTACCTTGCTGTAACAGTTGGAAAAATAAGGATGAAGTGCTTACTTAGCTTGGAATACCCATTGAGGAGCTGGTTGCTTGTAGCCTGTGTAAGGGAGTCTCCTGTGGTGTTTCAGAAGAACCTTCTTCAGATGACAGAGCTTCTCAGAACTTAAAGTTGCTTTTTAAAATTTTTATTTTTGTTAGAACTATCCATGTGTCTTCTTCCAAAGGATATTAGGTGCCCAAGTTTTGAGAGCAGAACAAAACAGGCTGTCTCTGGTTGCTCTGGGCAGAGTTACTCAGAAACAGTTTCATTTCAGTTTGACTTCCACACCCCTGTTACAGTGCACTCCCCCTCTGAAATTGCTATTTGGGCCCTGTGCTCTGGAGGGGTTTTTTTAAAGAAAGTAAGTCACAAACAAAAAAAAAAAACCCCTTCTACTCCATTCTGACCAAAATGCCTGGAGCAGGGCAGGAGATGGAGCCAGCCCAGGGATACTGCATCAAGGGAGTTCAGGTTTGTGAACCTGTTTCCCAAGATGGGGAAACACAGTTTGCCAAAAATCAAACCTCCAATTACTGAGAGACAGAAACATCTAATTTTTTAAGGAAACACTGACTTTTGAACTAAAGTTCACATTATTTATTGCATGGAAAGCTATGAGTTTGCCCTGACATAGGGTACAGAGAATGATTTTCCTATGAGCCGTGGAGTTTGGCTCCGTTTCATCCCCAGTACTTGGAAGCTGCCATATCCAGCTGAAACCAAATAATGCCTTTTTTGTTTTTAAGCAGAATACAGTAAGATTGGAAGTCACTGGTGTGAATTGTTACACAGAGACTTCCTAAAATGTACTTTCTTCCTTGCCAGGTTCAGTACAGAGATGAGTGCCTGGCTGCTCTGCTGCTCCCGTGGCCCAGCGCTCACTGCCCTGTGATTTTGGGTAACAAACCTAAGAAGTGAGTTACACATCCTGTGGTGAGTACCATGTGCCTTTGACATTCTGCAGTGTCTTAGCTTGAAGCTCAAATATTCCTTCCTAAAAAACCCTAACTCACCTGTATTTGATAAGAGGCACCTCCCCAATGGAAACAGGGAGAACTGAGGCTGTTCAACCTGGAGAAGGGACGGGTGCATGGACACCTCAGAGCACCTTCCAGGATCTGAAGAGGCTACAGGGAAGCCGGAGAGGGACTGTTCATCCAGAACTGTAGTGACAGGATGAGGGAGAATGACTTCAAGTTGAAATAGGGGAAATTTAGGTTAAATACAAGGAAGAAATTGTGCCCCGTGAGGGTGGTGAGACCCTGGCACAGGTTGCCCAGAGCAACTGTGGCTGCCCCATCCCTGGAAGTGTCCAGGGTCAGGACATGGCTTGGAGCAACCTGGTCTAGTGGAAGGTGTCGCTGCTCATGGCAGGGGGTGCAACAAGCTGAGCTTTAAGGTCCCATCCAACCCAAACCATTCAGTGATTCTTTGATTCTCTATATAAGGCAAGATGCTAAAAATCCAGTATTTTATCTGGATTATCAATGAAATATCTGCCGAGCCTGTGGAAGGATGCTTAGATACCCAAATGCAAGTTGTTAAATTCTTATTCCTTATTTTCATTTTGATATTTTTCCTCTCAGTTTTGTCAGCATTTTTCATCTAAAGTAATTTACCTGGGAACTTACATCCCTGATTTTCTTTCCCGGACTTTATTTTTAGAAAGACACATGTAGAGCTGAGAAGTAGGTAGCTGTAGTGCTGCTTGTCAGTGACGAACAAGGAAATTGGGCAAGATTAAAGGCAAGGAGAGTCCAGAGTCTTTTGTGGTGAACTGAGAGCAGAGTTGTTGTGTTCTGTGTATAAATGTTTATGTGACAGATAAAATAAGGGCCAGGTTACCTTTTCTGTAACAGCTGACCTATGGAATGAGGAGAAAGCTCAAAACTGAAGTCGCTGGAAAAATTTTCCTCTCCAGAAATCAAAAGTAATAGCATTTGTAGGTAAGAGTGTTGAACTGATTACAGTGGGGATAGATCCCTTGATTTCATGAAAATAAACCAGCGAGTGTTCTGGTTTGGTGAGGGTGGTGACCTTTAGGGAGTGCAAGTCCCTGCTTGGCACAAGGGGTTTTTGGGGTGTGCATAAAGCCTGAAACTGGCACTAGAGTTCCCTTTCTGGACTTCTGGAAAAGCATTTATGTAGTGATAAACTACTTTTTTTTTGTGCAGACTAAGTGATCCTGATTAAGTCATTGGGGTGTTTTGTTTAGGGCCATAATTGTGCAGCATCCTTTGGGAATGTTTTTATTTTTGGCCAAAGTGATGTGACAAAACAAATTCTTTTAAAATTGTAATTTCTGTTTAGAATTTTCTGTGTAGAAAACTTCATGAGCTCTTGCCTTTTGGTAATTTAATCTGGGGGAGGGGGGGGCACAATGAGTGGGCCACAGTTTCATCCTCTCAGCAGTTTCCAGCCTGGAGGAGAAATCTGGTTCCAATTTTGCTTGATATTGTATCTCAAATTATTTTTGCAGCTTCATTCCCTAAAAGCAATTTGTCTATTTTTGGTGACAGTAGTAGGAGTGTTATTAATTGTTGAAAAGTGTTTAGTTTGAGGAATTCAGGCTGGTGCAGTACAGTGCTTTAGTATCTTCTATGAGACCAGCAGAGGCTGTGTCATCTGCCTGGCCCTTGTTTCACATTATTTTTTTCTCAAAGAGAAGCCCCTGCAGTCTAAAGCTTTGCTGTTGTGATGTTGTGAAGGGTTTCTTTCGGAACAGAAGTCACTGGCTTGTTTTTCTGT
This sequence comes from Orthonyx spaldingii, assembly GCA_013397795.1. Classification (NCBI taxonomy): domain Eukaryota; kingdom Metazoa; phylum Chordata; class Aves; order Passeriformes; family Orthonychidae; genus Orthonyx; species Orthonyx spaldingii. The sequence goes on from VZTJ01005497.1 coordinate 494,951, forward strand.
ATCCTGCCTGTAAGATGTCTGGGATCTTGGGAAGTTTTTTTGACTCAGGTAAACCTATTTCCTGAGGTTTGGGTTTGTAGCATGCTTTTTCACTTGGGGGAAGCTTGTTTCCTGTTCCTGCCTCCTTTTATCTTTCTGTGTATTTTAATTTAATATTTAAAGAAGCTCTGGTTTTCCCATTCCATGACTTCTACAGGTGCTCCTGTGAACCAGCACTCTGCTTCATGCCATTACTTGTCTGTGTGTGTCCTCACCTGCGTGTTCCCTGCCTCAGGAACCCCTAGGTGCTGGCCTGACTTCTTCCCAGCTCCAGTGAAACTTCCCACGGTGCCAGATGCTTCCCTCGCACATTTGTGCTACAGAACCGGACATTATCCCTGGGAGTGAGGAGCTGGCTCTTGGCATTGCCGTGGTGACCTCAGTGTGCTCGGTCAGCCGTGTCCAGCTTGAGGAATTTGGCCTTAGGTGCAAATTTTTTTCCCTGGAGCAACAGCAGCTGCAGCCTCAAGCTGATATCCAAAACCAGGGAGACAGCAGTGAGGGCTGTAGGTGCCTCCTCTGTACCCTGCTTGCATCCTGAGAGCAGCCCTGGTAATGTGGGGAAGCCAAAATTTCTTTCTGTACATGGAGCTTTCTAGTTGTATTAGTCATCCATCAGGCTTCTGGATAATTTAAGTGCTTAAGCTCTCCTCAAAAACCAGCAATATCTATTTGTAGAAAGGTACATCATGTGAAGTGCAATTCCAGTATATTAGAGCTGCCTGCTGGAGATGTTCTTGGGAATGCTGCCCCTCCAGTTGTGGGATTTCAGGGGCTGGAGAGCCCCCATCAAAGATCTGAAACCTTAAAGGCTTCTGGTTGGTCTTGGGTACATGAATGGTGATACATTAGAGCTCCTCTCAACTTCTCCCACAAAATCACAGCTCCTGTTCAGCCCAGTGCAGCCTTAGCTGGTGGGTGAGTGTTGGTCTCCAGACACTGAGAAACCTTGAGGAAGAGGTCTATAGCAATAAGGGAAAATATTCTTCCATTAGGCATGGGAGAACTCCTGACTCAAATAGTGAAAGACCAACACCCTCTTCTCTGACTCTTGAACTTGTCCTGGCTTGAACTAAGTCTGAAAGTACCTAGAGCTGAACTGGTCCATTTTTAAGCTGTAATTCATCTGTCTGTGCTGTTTGCAGAAAATCTTTAGGACAGTTGCTAGTTAGAAAGTTAATTCCAATACAGCACGATTATAGCCTCATAAACATAGAGAAAACTCAAATCTTTATGGGTTTTGTAATGTGTGTGAGTTGACTTCATTGTATTCTAACCCAGAAATTAAATGTGAAGTTTCATGTTAGGTTTTGAGATTCACAGACTGGCAAAACACTTGTCGTTGCTTATGCAGTCTAGCTTTTATGTAACTCATTATTTTTGCTCAAATGTTGCAGATAGTCGGTTTCCTCTAGCAACAGCCACCAGATGTTTCACTGAACAAGACTTAATTCTTTAAAATTGACCTGTGAGAAATGTGTGAAGGCGAACAGGGAGGCGGAACAATTGTATGTCAGCATGATTTCCATTTCCTTGCTAAAATCCCACTGCAAGCCTTGCAGTTTGATTCCAGCAACGATGGATCCTGATTTTTCTGGTATACTATGAGGCCTTTTCTGTGGTTTTTAGTGTTTCCATAAATGTGGTATTGGGAGCAGGGGGATGGGATCAAGCTGTCTTACAACAATTAGTGGGCAATTAGCACTGTATGGATTAATTCTATTTGGTGGATATGCGACCGTGGGAATCCTGCTGTCTGTAGGTCTTCTGTGATCACCTTTGTGCTTTGCTAGACTGTTTCCTATTTTTCTATTTCATATTTCCATGGGAAACCAACCTCCACCTCAGTTTTCCAGCTGGGGGAAGAGAGTGACCCAGTATTTTACTGGGGGACAAAGGGTGAGTGGTCACTGCGAGAAGTTCCCAGCAGCTCTTGTCCCTGAATCATCTCTGTTCTGGGGGTTTGTCCTGTCTATCCAGGACCACTTTGTGTGGGAGGAGATTGCACAGGGATTCTTTGGGGGTGAATGATCTGCAACCTGGATTCTTGGGTCTGTTGTTTCCTTGTCCAGGTCTTCAGAGACTACATAAATCAAGGCAGAGCTGTGCCATTTCTCTCCCCCACAAGGATATCTTGCTCCCATTGTGCTGCTTCTTGTGCAGTTTGGATGTGAAGGTGTGCACTGGACAGATGATCTTCAAGAGGAAATTTACTGCTCTGTAACTGGGGGTGCTGGTGATAGCTCTGTACCTGAGAAGTGAGGATTGAGTAGAGAAGTTCAACTCTGCAGATGTTTTCAAGGTTTTGGAGATTAAAGTATCTTCTGGTTTAGGCTAAAGATGCTTCTGCTGGAAATAAGACTTTTCCAGTGCTGGAAATGCTTCAGGACACAGTGTGGATGCTCCAGTCTTCAAAATTAGGGATTTTGGTACATGTTGTACTTTGTTTTGGTGATTTTTCAGAAGTTTTAGGTGTCTGCCACAAAATTTTGGTACCACTTAAACCAGAGGTAACTTAAATGTCCTTTTCTTGTAGTAAGATGTGCGACTGTACTCAAAGAAGCATCCTGAACTCTTTTCCCATGTACTGCTTCTTCCAGTTTTGAAATTCAGCGTTTCCTGTCCTGTTTTCTCCTGATGGGATGGTGGAGGGAGGCTGTGCTACATCCCAGTGTTCCAGAAACTTGTGAGGGTGGAAAATGTGCCTGCAGTTTGAGGGAAGTCTGTTGCTGCTTAACACAACCAATGTGTTAAGCATAACATGAATGAAAGCCTTTATGTTCTCTCATTGTTATACAGAGCTACTGAAAGTTACCAAAGGACAGGGGAAGCAGAACTCCTTTAGTTCGTGTGCTTATGGTGGGGTGTTAGAAGAATCATAAATGTTCAATTGTCCCCAGGTTCCTTCTCTGTCTGGTTAATGGAGCAACAGTGTGTGACAACCTGCTCCTACTGGGAAGGATGCTGGCATCTACCTGTGCCTTTCCTTGTGCTGGTTCTGAGGCTTCATTTAACCTCTCAGTAGGATGGTGAGGCCCTGGCACGGGTTGCCCAGAGAAGCTGTGGCTGCCCCATCCCTGGAAGTGTCCAAGGCCAGGTTGGACAGGACTTGGAGCACCCTGGGATAGTGAAAGGTGTCCCTGTCCATGGCAGGGAGATGGAACTGGCTGAGTTTTAAGGTCCCTTCCAACCCAATCTAGTCTGAGATTCAGCTGTCAGACAGCCCTGCAGTTCTGGAATTGACTCACTGAGAGGTCAAACAAGTGCCAGAGCTGGTGAAAAGGAGAAACTTGAGGCTATTTGATGGATGGAGGAACAGGAAGGTGCTTTTTGTGGTAGCTGAATGTTAACTGGGGTATATGCCTGATGTGTGTGTACCAGGCATATCCATCTGGTAACCTGGGGGTGCTCAGCTCTTCAGTCAGAATTACCTCATCCTGGAATTACAGAATCATTTGGATTGAAAAAGACCTTTAATGTCAAGTCTAACTTTTGACCAATCACCACCTTTTCAACTAGAACAGAGCAGTAAGTCCTACTTTCAGTCGTTTCTTGAACAGCTCTAGGGATGGTGACTCCACCACCTCCCTGGGCATCCCATTCCGATGGTTCACAACTCCTTCTGAGAAGAAATGCCCCCCGATGTCCAACCTGAACCTCCCCTGGCACAGCTGGAGGCCATGTCCTCTCATCCTGTCACTCCCTCAGCCCCAATGAGACACCTGGCTTTGCCTCCCACTCTGTCCTTCCTCGTGACCGTGCCAGTATGGGGCTGTCACTGCTCGTGAAGCCGCCCTGTCCCTCCCGGCAGCGTGCGAGGTGTGACCCTGGCCTGTGGCTGCCAATGCTGGCAGGCTCCACTGGGCTGGAGTTCCCTTGTCTTTGCCCTGTTTCAGCTTTTAGCCTGTCTCAGCCTGGCTGCTGAACTACTAGTGCTCGGCTTATGGTCTGTTACATCCCTGGAATGGGCTGGAGGAGCCCGAGCTGCTCTGTGCTGTGGATGCGACATTTCAGTACTGTGGGGTGCTGTGGGCCATTTGGGGGTTCACCTGAAGGCAGCTGCTGGGAAGTGCTTGTAGATTGGGTAGATGATATTGCTGGGATAAACTGATTTTTATCTGGGAAGGTTTCCTTGCCGCTCACTTTCTTTGGGTCATGAATTTGGAGGTAAACACTTGTTTCAATTCTAAGGATTTGGAGCTTTTTCTCATCACCTCAACCCCCCTTTCTGAGCTTCAGCACTTGCAGTTGATTGAGTATGAAACACTTCCCTGTGTGTCTGAGAGACTAAGATCAAATCTAGAAGGGACCTGTCATAGTGAGTGGCATCCCTGCCCGTGGCAGGGGGTTGGAATGAGATGAGCTTTAAGGGCCCTTCCCACCCAAACCATTCCGTGATTCCACGAGTATGTAGAGCGCTGTACATATGGAGCTTTGACTCACACCCAAACTCTGTGGTTGTGCTGTTGTAAACAGAGCTGGGAAGGCTGGTTTTGAGTCGTGCTGGAGGCTTGGTCTCACTGATTGCTTTCCTGGGGAAAAAACCCACTACCAGGAAAATTAAAGCTTGATTGCTAAGTTTTGTACCTGATCACCGCCTAGGTCAGGTATAAGCTGCTTTTTGTATATGTACATGAATTGGGAAAATTGTCATACGGTACCGCTGACCTTTCCTTAGAACAAATAAACCCTACTGCTAACATGCACCTATCACAGTAATCCAGGGAATAATCCCTGAAAAAGTCTATAAAATCATAATAATCCTTTCATTTTCTCAGCGTGCAAGTATGTAAGAGATGTCAGAGGATACTTGGGCATCATCACCTGTGTCTGGTAGTGTTTCAGGGGACATCAGAAAAGCTAGCTCCTGGAAGTGGCATCTCCTATTTCCTGTCAGAAGTCCTTTGGTGTGAGTGGTCCCAGGTTGTGCTGTGCAGCATTTGCACGTGTGGCCTGTGGAAGAGGAGAGATCAGCTGCAGACAGGGATTATCCGACCTCCTTCCTGGCTAGTTGGCAGGTGATGTGATTTCTACAGGCAAATACATGTTTGTTGTCGTCTTCTCTTCCTCAAGCAGCAGCAGAGATTTGCAGGGCTGTAACTCACATCAGAGAGTGCAGGTAATGAAGCCAGGTCCCCTGGGGACATCAGACTGGTACTTTATAGATGTGGTCAAGCAATGATCCATCACAAACAAGGTATTGATTATATTTAGGGAGGTTGTTCCCTTTTCCATGTGCAGCTTCACCTTGTCCTGAGATGCAGCCTGGGAGGTGGGACCAGCATGGTTGAGAGTTTATTTTGCATTTCAGTGTTGCCCTCAGGTGATGGGAGGTCTAATTTTTAACATTTCCTATAGCAGGAGGCAGATGGCCCTCAGTTTCCTTCTCACCTAAACTTTCTTCTCCAGGTGAATGAGAATTAAATCTGGGCATTTTCTGTGATAAAACAGTATTCTTCCGATTCTTGTTCTCTTGCCTATCAATGGAAATGGAAAATGATTGAAAAGACCTTTCTGATGCAGATGTCTAGGTTGGCCATGGTGAAATTGTATCAAGTTTTGCTTTTCTGGAATGCCATCTTTGGGGACATGGAGCTGCTCCTGTGAACAAGGATGGTGATTGAGCTCAAATGAGCTCTGAAGGCCACAGATTCAAGAATGGATGAGGTACCTCGCATGGCCCAAGCTGCAGGCCACTGTTCCATGAGCTGCAGGGACAGAAGGCTGCACAGATTCACCCAGAGCAGGGCGAGTTCTGTCGGGTGGGGAAAACCAGTCCAGCACCATTGCATTGATGATATCACAGGTCCTGAGATTGTCTTCAAGTCCTTTGCTCCAACACGGAGCATCACTGTTCTCTTCCTGTGCTCCCGAGGACTTGGCTGGGTAGTGCTTGTCCATCACACCTGCACTGTCGTGGCATCAGTTTCTCCTCAATAATCTGAAATGCCCTTGTGCCACCTGTCTGTTTTCATGATCTGACTGAGAAGACTCAGCTAAAAATAGCCTGAATTTTCTTCTGCATGTGGTGATTCAAAAGGATATTTTGTGGCTGAGTACAGAGCCATTTTTCGGTTTCAAACCACAGAAGTTGATGTTTGAAAAAGTGCCTGAAGTACTGGGCTGTTGTCTAGAGATGTGATCAAAAGGTGCTGTCTTTCCTTGTGGAAGAACTGCCTTGTAGACAGAAGAATTGGGTTTGTTTTTCCAACTTTCTCAAGGTCATGTTGTTGGCATGGGATGGTGAGTAGGTTCTGTAATGGAGTAATTAATCTTGGAAATACAGTTTAAGATAGCACCTAAAGGGGATCTGTGGTTGAGGGAGGCAGAGTTCCAGCAAAGGATTCTTAGAGCTCAGCCTGTATTTAAGTGAAGATTTGGTGGTGGGGGAGGATTTGGACAGGAGGTTGGTGCCTCTCAGAAGACAAAGAGTCTTGGTAGCATCTCTGACTTCTCCCATGGTTTGGAGGCAAGTCCTGCATGGGGCAAACCCCCCACTTCTTGTTTTAGATAATAGTATTAAAACTAATAGGGTGAGAAAGGTGTTGTGTCTCTGCTCAGTGAGGTTACTGCTTGTCAAATAAGTACTGAAGCTCAACGTGAAGAATTGTGCCAGCTGTGATTAGTCCAGGCCATGCACTGCAGGATAAAGGAATGTTGTCATTAGGATGTGCTTCCCTTGGCTATAGATTTCTATGAGTACCTGTGTGGCATCTCTGCTTCGTTTTAAAAGATAAGCTTAACTCTGAGGTCCAGATGAGTGTGAGAGATAGAATAAACAGCTTTCTCCTCCAGATCCAGGGACTTCCTCTGATTATCACTCCTTGTTCACTGTTTCCTTGCAGGTTATTGGCTTCAGTTTCTCCCATTGCTAATCCAGAGAGTCCATAAGGTGTTTGCTAATCTCTCTGCACCACACTGTTGCTATATCACAGTTTTGGTTCTTGAGGAACCTTTAGGCTTCTCTCTGCAGTGTCACTAATTTTTAAGTCATTCTAGGATGGTGTCGTGGTTTTTCCTAGGAAGGGTCAGTCTTGTAAGTGACCTATAGTGCAGGAAGTAGTACACCTTACTTCCTGAGAAACGGAGCTAGTGACCAGTTAGTTTTGAGTATTGGTAAGTATATAATTCAATTAAAAGTTGTTCCGCCTCTAGGAAAAAACCATATTTAAGAGAGAGACACCTGAAAAAAACCCCTTTTCCTGTCCTGTTGCTGCCAGAGAAACAAGTCTTGTGCTTCTCTCTCTGGTAAGATTGTGCCCTTGCCCTCTTCGCCCCGCCCCCCTCAGAGGGGGGAGGGGGGTGGTGTGGAAAGGAGTTTGCAGCAGTGCAGCTGAGCGTGGGGGAGGACCTGGCCTGGGCTCTCCGGCTCTGATGCAGCTGGGCAAACATTCCAATTACAGCGGGCAGAGCCGGGCCCCTGCTCTGGGCCTGGCAGGGGCCAGGTCGGCTCTCTCTGGGCCGGGCCAGCTTCACAGAGCTGGGCTCCTGCTCCGGGCTAGGCAGGGGCCGAGTCAGCTCTCTCTGGGCCGGGTCAGCTTCGCAGAGCAAGGGTAATGAGACTCTTGACCGACTGCTTCTGCAGCCTGTCTCAGACTTTTTAAATAACTTAACAAAAGATTATGAGACTGTCGCAGAGGCCCGAGAAAAAAATTAGCCTTTTCATTACCCAGATGAAACTTGCAGACACTTATCTTCTCCAGCACAGACAGAGAAAGAGTGAAGACACTTACAGAAACGCAGCATAGAGACTCAAAGTCAGTGAAGGAAGTAAAGCCAATACCTGGAGGGAGGAGTATGAGGAGTGCGTTTAATGTGAAAGCTGAAAATTCTTCTGTGAAACTATGGTTAAAACTAAGCTAAAATATTCCCTGTAATGTATGAGGAAATGGTCTAAGGGGGGATGTGACGTTCTATTTGCAGCAAGTGCAGCCAGTGAACCAAGGCACCTGTGTAGAGATAAGTAGATACTCAAGTAATTGCAGCCTGAGAAGTTTGAGCAGAGATAGAGAAGAAGCTGTGATCCAGATTCCTTACCCCAGGGAATGGTTAAAGAAGACTTATGTTGCCAGTCATGGAAGAAGGGGATTTCTTTGCTGCAGTAGTAGAACCACTCGTCCTTAAAAGAATACCCCATGAACCGTCATAATCCACCGCAGTAGCTGTGGGAAAGCTACTGGTGTGGGAGGGACATTCCACAACAAGCAGAGATCTTTTTCTCCTGGGCAGCTGCTAGTTGTGAGGCTGAAAACCATAAGAACTGTATTTCTTGTGGAGAAGTCAACATGGTAAAGCAGGAGAAAACTCCTCTCCCTAAATGAACTGAAGAAAGACTAATTTAGAAGTAGTAAACTGACTGAAAGTCAAAGTGTTGTTTTTTGTATTGTCATTGAGAAAAATGGAGAGGTGGGAGGAGCAAAGGTGTTCTGACGGTTTTGTTCTGGTTCTTAATTTTTTTTTCCTTCCTTTTAGGTCTGTTAATAAACTTTCTTTATATTCTTTAAAGTTTGAGCCTGCTTTACCTACTCCTAATCCTTATCTCACAGCAAAATTAAATAAAATTTGGTAAGTGTGCTGGCGTTTAGCCAGAAACTCAAGTAAACGAACTCAAACCACTACAGATGGGAAATACAGTTTCATGGAGCTGCATACACTTCCTATGGCTTATGCTGCTGGAGTAAGTGAATTCAAGGTTGTCTTAGGAAATGCAGTTTCAGCGTTTGGGTAATCTAATCTAATAAGGCCCAAGTTCTAAAGCTTTTTCTGTGGACAGGGATGAGTGATTCCACTCCCATGTGCATTCCTTTGTGTTATTCTGCACAACTGAGCTAGTGCTTCATTATTTTATGTGCTGAAGGAATATGTGTAGATAGGTCTCCTATGGCTTTATCATAATAGTGAAGAAATTCAAGGTCTTTGAATTCTTTGTTAAGTGAGATTGATGCCAGCTTTGTGTTATGGTCAAGAGGCTGGCGGGAAGGGATGGCATGCAGAGGGACCTGGAGAGGTGGGACTGTGGGAAACTCATGGAGCTCAGCAAGGCCAAGTGCAAGGTCCTGCCCCTGGGCCAGGGCCATCCCAAGCACAAACATAGGTTGGGTGGAGAAGAGATTGAGCACAGCCCTGGCAGCCCCAAAACCCCAGTGCCCTGGGCTGATTCCCCAGTGTGGGCAGCAGGGCGGGGGGATTCTGCCCCTCTGCCCTGCTCAGGTGAGACCCCCACCTGCAGAGCTGCCTCCAGCCCGGAGGTCCCAGCACAGAAAGGATGTGGAGCTGCTCGAGCAAGTCCAGAGGAGGCCATGGAGATGCTCTGAGGGCTGGAGCCCCTCTGCTCTGGAGCCAGGCTGGGAGAGCTGGGGGTGCTCACTTGGAGAAGAGAAGGCGTCAGGGAGACCTCAGAGCCCCTTCCAGGGCCTGAAGGGGCTCCAGGAGAGCTGGAGAGGGACTTGGGACAAGGGCCTGGAGTGGCAGGGCACGAGGGAATGGCTTCCCACTGCTGGAGGGCAGGGTTAGACAGGATATTGGGAAGAAATTCTTCTCTGTGAGCATGGTGAGGCCCTGGCACAGAGAAACTGTGGCTGCCCCATCCCTGGAAGTGTCCAAGGCCAGGTTGGACAGGGCTTGGAGCAACCTGGGATAGTGGAAGGTGTCCCTGCTCATGGCCAGGGGGTGGAATGAGATGAGCTTCCAAAGCAAACCAGTTTAGAAGCACAGGAAAGGGTTAGAAACTTCCAAAACAGGAGTGTCAACACATAAGTCTAGTTCTTTGAGGAATGCAGCAAAATCCTTCTTTTTGTTACCACAAGCCTTTACTCTTGTCCTTACTAGGGCATTAGTTTTAGTGGTGTGTGCCTTGCCTTTCCTTCCTAATGGATTGCTGGACCACAGGTGGGTGGAAGATTTGTTTTGGCACAATATTTCCTTTATATAGGCACATCTGGAGTTTACAGCAAAAGAAGCCAGGCCATGCACTGTGCAAAGTCCTTAACATGAGGGAAGGGAGAGAAGAAGGAAGAGTTGTCAGGTAAAATTACGTCTCCAAAACGGAACCGCCTCTTCAGCTTATTTCCCTGCTGGTTTACAGGCTGCTTCCTTAAACTGACATTGCTCCATCGGATGCAGCGTGAGCGTGAGTGTTTGTGTCAGCGCTGTCTGTTCCTGCCACTCGCCCTCACTGGATGCACCGTGGGTTGGGAATCCAGTATCCTCCTTTAAGGCATTGAGTAGCTCCTGTGGTGATGCTCTTCTGGCACAAATCGTAATGGAAGTAACCAAAGTAATGCAAGTAACCAAAACACCAAGGTGACCTCAGAAAGGGAGTTCAGGTGTTCACTTACTGTTGAAGTGCCTTTGATTGACCTGTCAGATAAGCATCAGGTGCTGAGATGCACATAAAGGGTTATCAGTGGCAGAGGCTGACATGAATTAAATCCACTGCCATGACCTTACACAGCAGCATTTGCAAATATCTGGCTTAATAATGAAAATAAATGTGCTGTGGAACTGGATATGGCTTTGGAGTTATTGCTTGTGGCTTGAAAAATCTTATCTTATGGAATATTCTGAGTTGAAAGGGACCTACAGGGATCATCACGTCCAACACTTGGCCCTGCACAGGACACCGCAATAATCCCATGTCCCTGAGAGCATTGTCCAAACACGGCTTGAACTGTGACAGCCTTGGGGCCATGACCATTCCCTGGGGAGCCTGTTCAGTGCCCAACGACTCTCTGAGGGAAGAACTTTTTCCTAATATCCAACCTAACCCAGCCCTACCACAGCTCCGTGGTATACAGGGATTTTGGGGATTGTAGATGTCCTTGTAGGCATCAACACCTTCTTGGGCACATTTTCCATCACCTGGTGCAAAGGCAGGTGATGTCTGACCACTCCTGTTTGTCAGCCTGTGTTCAGAAAAGCCAGGAAGGGATGGTGATGTCTCAACCAGGCTGATCCTTCACAAATTTAAATTTGTCTCCTTACTGTGACCTTGAAATTTGGTGACCTTGATGATCCCCATGTGAGAGCTGGATGGGTAGTGGCAGAAGACATCTCTGCAGCTTCTCCAGACTGTCACTGTGAGAAACCAGAGAGTGTTTGTTGCCATGTCAGGTGCTGCACGTGCCACCCAGATGTGTTCTGGTGTGTAGGATGGCTCTACAGGAATGCCACTGCAGAGACTCCATCTCTACTGATGCTGCTCCATCTGGAGCACATGGACCTCATGTTGGGGTCATTTTACAAAGAAGCTGCACCTGTGAAAGCATAGGTAGAAAAATGACAGGTGTGGGATGGTGCTTCCTAATACACCTGGAAGAAGCTAAAATACCCATCCAGTGTGTGAAGACTTTTAAGGAGCTGACAACTTCAAATTTGAGGAAGAAAAAACCCAGAAAACCAACCAACAGCACAAACCTTCAAGTACTATTATTTTTTAAAGCCAGGTGGCTGCTCTTGGAGTGTTGGTGGCTCCTGCTTGGCTTCCCCCTGCAGGCATGCACCACAGGCCACTTCCTTGCCAGATTGAGGAAGGAACTCGGCACAAACATTTACTTTCTATGAACAAACGCAACTGTCTGACTGTGTATCTTGGGATTATGGTGCCTAATTGCCCTACTGAGGAAGTGCAGATTTTTATGGAGCTAGTGGTGTTTGTGTGGGTGTAGCCATCAGCACAGAATTAGACCAGTAACCAAGACTGGACCTTGCACTGAGGAGGAGGTGGCTCAGCTGCCAGCAAATGGAGTGACCGTTTCTTCATTTAGAAATAAAAATAAGATAACTGAAACTTTAAAAGGCAAGAGACAGGATCTAAACATCTTCTGACCCGCCTGCGAGGGGGTTGTGCTTCTCCAGAGGGTATTTTGCTTGGTCTGAATGTAATTCCTGGCACCTTTCAGTCGCATAAGTAATCCAGATCCTTCTGACAGCTGAACTGCTTCGTTAGGACACACAGTTGAGAGATCTGGGAGATTTAGGGAGCCCTACATCTCAGGGAGGAAGGAAATGGTGGCTCTTTGTCTGCCATGAGGATGCTGTCCTGTGGGTTAGGTGGGTTTTGGGGTGGGACAGCTTGTTTTGGAACTGCAGTTTTGACATCATGGAGTTTTTATAATCCCGTAATGGGAAGGGGAGACAAATTGCTGCAGAAGGTTTCAGGCTTTGAATGTAAAGTGCCTTAAATATCAAACTCTGGCAGTTTTTAATGGACATGATCTATCCCAATAAAAACCTTCCTCTCCCAAAACAGAGGTGGCAGGGAGTCAGGGTGCTGGTGACAGCATTCGGTAGCTTAGGCTGAAGCACTGCTTTTATTAAGCCCAAATGAGCAGGATTTATTACTCAGGGGTTGTGGTTCTTACCTTTCCAGCTCCCTTGTGCTCTAACCCTTGTAAGCAGGTGAGTGGTCAGTCACCCCTGTCTGACAGCAGTTTGCCTCCAGAAAAGCAGCCCATTAAGGGCTGGGGCAGGTTTCTCTCCCTAAATAGGTTTCAGGTAAATAGTTTCCTCTTCAACACCTGGTTTAGTTGCAAACAAAATATGTTGGTGATGTCAGTTGAATTCCTGCCAAATGTCTCATTATATGAAGAGACAACGTGGTCTGATCCTCTCTCCATGACTGCCAGAAAAGGCAGTATGTTCATGTAAGGAGAAGGTGAAGTTCAGGCATTAAAAGGAAAAATCATGTACATTAAATCATGGAGTATCAGGTTTTCTTGTGTTTTCCCTTAATTCACTCCATCTCTCTCCTGTTGGCATCACCATTACTAACTTTTTAAGAGGTACTGCTGTTCCAGCTCACCATCTCTTACATCACCGTGTTTCCAATTTATTACCCAGCTCTTACAAGGAGTTTCTAGTGATGAGCAGCCTCGAGTGAAGTCTATAGAGCAATGTCAAGAGTCTGTGGGATGGGGTGACACAGACTTGGCAGAGTTCTCCTCTTCCCCATTGGCTGTTGGGCATTTGGGCTTCGCCTGCCAGGCCAGGTTTTAAAGTTCAGCTGTACAGAGTGTACTTGAGACTTCTACCCACTTCCACTGTTCTTGGGCACGTTCCCTTATCTTTTCATCCTCTCTTTGTACGAGGCTGTGTGGTGGTGAAGAACAGCTGCTCGAGTTACTGTGGGGCCATATTTGGAATCACAGAAGGACATGGATGTGCAGTCTCTTACAGCCACACGAGCTTTGGCTGGTGGCTGCTGTTCATCCCTGCAGGACACACCTGAGCCAGGCTGAATCACACCCAATTTGTGGTGCATTTGGCACTCAGTGTCTAAATCCTTTCACTGAATTAGGTACTTGCATGAAAATCCCTTTCTGAAGGCACCTACTTCTGGTGTGCCTTCATAACTTCACTCCTGTTGTATGGAAGTGGAATTTTCTCCAAGGCTGTGCTGCTCTGTGGTGGACACTTGGACACTGAGAGAGCTCTTACACCCATGTTTAGAGCTCAGTGCTGTGAGAGTCCAGGTGTTTTCCTGTCTTCTGAGCCATCAGATACAAACACTGAGCACCAGGAGGCTGATCCTGAATCTGACCAGTGGTGCCTGAAGCTCATTTTAGGAGCTGATATGAGACTTAGCAGAAGTTTGGTGTCATTTTGAGCTGAAGCAACAAAGGAACTTGTTCTGCTTGTTTATCCTCAGCTTTTGGGGGTGCTCTGGGTATTGGTGGGACAGAGAGGAGACAACCTGTTCCTATCAGGTAACCACAAGCCAAGCTTGGGGACCTGGAGCTTTCTCAAGTTGGGATACAAAGACCCTGCATGTGAATCCCAGCTCACTGCTATTCTGTTATGACACTTTTTATGGATACTGGATGGCACTCCACAGGAATGTGTTCTTCCACAGGGGAAACACCTGTAGAGTGCTGGATTCACCTTGTGACAGGGTCAAAAGCCTCTCAGCACCTCAGGGCTCCCTCTTGTCCCAAGCTGGGTTCCACTAGTACAGCTTCTACCCACCCTTGCCATCAAGGTGTCTTCAGTTTCCTTTGACCCATCTCCTCAACTTCACAAGGACTTTTCTTCTGGTGAGAGGCTTTTTCCCACCCCACATACACTGTGTAAGTTGCCTTGGCTCTGAACTTGATACTTGTGTACCTTTCTGAAGCAGAAAAAAAATCACTTCATGGTTTGGGTACTACCAAGTTTTTGGGGGCGGGGGGGGGAAGTTGCATTGAGCTGCCAAGTTCACCAGTCTTTTCAAGCTGTCTGAGACTGTCTGCAATTCATCCTCTGGGCTGCTTTTCCTTGCCAGACAGAGCACAGATAAAACAGTTGTAGATGGTTGAGGTGCATCCGTGTTGAATTAGGCTGTAAATCTGTAAAAGTGATGTTGCTGTCAGTGATCCAAGGCTGCTTCAGAGCCTAAGCTCCAATGGTGGTCTCGTCCATTAACTGCAAACTGTATCGATCAACCACCATGGATGCACCTGAATCCATGTGCTGTGGGTTGTTCCTTGATGATGGATGCACATGGCTGTCTAGAAGTCATCTTTGCCCCTTTCTTCAAATCCATTGTCTGGAAGGAAGGGGATGGTATAGGGACATCTGCACCTCTCTTTTTGCTCTTAAACAACCTGGTATTTTAAGAGGAAAAACAAAACTACAAGTTTATGATGCCTGGATATCAGAGAACTTCCGTAGGGTCTGTTGTAGACCTTTTGCTCCTGGCAGGTTTTTCCTCATTTCCTCTGTAGCATCCCCATAAATATTTATTTCTGCTGGAACCTGATCTTTCATGGCCTTACACAGCCTGTTTTGTGAGCAGAGATGGTATCCCAACCCCCATGCTATTTGGGAAGCTTTTCAAAGGTTGGACTTGATGATCTTGGAGGTCTTTTCTGAGCTTAGTGATTCTAAACACTGGATTATAAAGCTGGGGTCAGTTGCTGTACCGTCAGGGGGTAGATCCCTGCTGTCAATGTGAGGGTCCCCTCCAGGCAGGGGCTGCAGGATGCAGGATCCCCAGGGTGCAGGGAATGCAGCCCTGGGGCTGGTGAGGTGTGTGGGCTGAGCACCAGCGTGAGTCTCAGGAACGTGCTGCTCACAGCCAGGCTTTGGCACTCAGATGGGATTTCTGCAGAGGGATGTGAGTCTGATGTTTGCTCAAGCCCCAGAAGATATAGGGGAGCTGATCTGGCAGTTGCACGTTTCTCTGCCTAGCCTAAAAAAAACCCAAAAATATATAGAGCTCATGTTTCATAAGGGGATTTTTTCATTTTATTCCAGCATTCAACTGTTCCTTTAGCTGTTCCAGTATAATCCACTTCTTCGTAAACAGCACTAACCCTCCTTTTCTGACAGGTTATGGTCTCTAGTCCTTTTTACATCTGTAGGAATGTGCATCCATGGCTGTTGGCACACGTTTGGCTGGGACTTAGTTGGAGGAGAGAAGTCGATGAATTGATCTCACATCACACAAACCACTTCCCTGGAAAATGCTCCATGCTTTGTTTTGACTCTTCTCGTGTGGAAGAACTAAATTACCAACTAAATTAATTTTTCCCTTCCTAATATTCCTGGCTTTCATACTGAGCTTCTATAGAGGGGATTGGGAGCAAAGTTCAGGAATGAACTTAGAGAGAGGGTGCTTGGATCACTGTCAGTGAAACGATCAGCTGAGATCACTTGGAAAAGTAACTTGCCAAGGTATTTAGTTGGGGATTATACAATTAATGTGTTTTAGCATGTTCACAGGGTCTTCAAGGAAAAGAGCTCTTGGAAGTTCACTTCCCTCGGGTGGAGAAAGGCACAAGTTCATTTGGGTTCATTCATGTCTGTAAAAACTGTAATTGGAGGATGCAAACTTCACAGTCCTGGGCATTCACAAGTAATGAATGAGTGCAGTGATCTGCAGTTGTCCATCCTTCTCCCTTCCCAGCAATATAGACTTAAATACTGTTTGTGTGCTTCCTTATTTTCCACCTGTGAAGCACTGAACAAAACTAACTGCACAAGCTGAAGATTAAATTGTTGGGTCAAATGATTCAACAGAAGCAATTTGTAATATTTAAAAGGCATCTGCAGCCTCTAAGGTTGGGAAGACTCTCCCAAGTGAGGGACATTCGACGTGACGTGCACCTACCTGCTGTAGTTGGCAGCCAGCTTTGTCACTGCTGTTCCCAGCTGTAAATTGCAACGGAGAATTTTGACCTACTTCTTCAGTTTTTCTGTTGTTTTGCACAACATTGAGGACACTGAAACCAGGTCAGTGTAGTGCTGGTTGAGGAAGCACAGATAAATGCTGATCTCTTTGTGGAAGTGCTGCTGGGCTACAGGGGGGGAGTTGGAATACATCCAGTGGAAGATCCTTGAAGTAACCAGAAAGCTCTTGAGTGGGAGACAAAAAGACAAAAAAAAACCCCAAAAAGGATATTTCTCATGTCTGAGTGGGGAAAGCATTTGACCTTCTGTCCTTCCAAGAGGAGGTCTCTCTTCCAGGTAACACCAAGAGTGTGGATCTGCTGAAGGGCAGGAAGGCTCTGCGGAGGGATCTGGACAGGCTGGATCCATGGGACAAGGCCAGCGGTGTGAGGGTCAATAGGGCCAAGTGCCAGGTCCAGCATTTGAGTCACAACAACCCCGTGGAACACTCCAGGCTTGGAGTTGAGTGTATGGGAGTCTGCCTGGTGGGAAGGGACCTGGGGGTGCTGGTCGACATGAGCCCTGGTGTGCCCAGGTGGCCAAAGAAACAGCAGTGTTCTGCCTTGTGTCAGCAGTAGTGTGACCAGCAGGACCAGGGTAAGGATTGTCCCCCTGTACTGGGCACTGCTGAGGCCACACCTGGAATCCTGGGGTCAGCTTTGAACCCCTCACAGCAAGACAGACATTGAGGGGCTTGAGGCTGTTCAGGGAAGGGAACTGAGCTGGGGAAGGGGCTGGAGCACCAGGAGCGGGTGAGGGAGATGGGGAGGTTCAGTCTGGAGAAAAGGAGGCTCCAAGGGACCTTATGGCTCTGCGCAACTCCCTGACAGGAGGGGGCAGCTGGGAGGGGTCAGGCTCTACTCCCAGGTGACAAGGGACAGGATGAGAGGGAACGGCCTCAGGCTGGGCCGGGTGAGGGTTAGTTTGGGTATTGGGGAAAAGTTCTTCATAGAAAGGGTTGTAAAGGATTGAAACAGACTGCCCAGTGCCATGGTGGGGTCACCATCCCTGGAAGTGTTCAAAAGACATGTGGATGTGGCACTTGGGGACATAGTTAGTGGTGGCCTTGGCAGTGCTCAGTTAATGGTTAGACTCAATGACCTTAGAGAGTTTTTCCAACCTTAAGGATTCTGTGATTCTAAGATAGGATATTTGGTAATTTGTTCATTTGTCTTCTCAGGAGCAGGGCAAATCTCAAAACTCTCTTATTTTCTCATTGTTAGAACAGTGACTTTGCCAGGAGTGAGTAACAGGATGACTGCAGAAGAAAATTTTATTGTGACCAGTTGGAAGGACAGAAGCAGGATAAGAAAAGCAACATCATGAAAGTGGGGAGATACAGGCAGTGGGATGAGAAGGCTTGAACAGATATGAAGCCAGTGGAGATGTGTGTCCATGCAGAAGAGAGCAGAGCTGTAAATGAAGGCTTTACTAATTGCACTTTAATAAAGGCAGAGCATTGACGTCTTGGAAGCTGTTAATGCACACAGTGAGGCAGAGCATACAAAACCAGCTTGATCCTCTAAATTTAGGTGTATAAGCTCATAAAGTGAGTTGGCAGGTGCTGAGAACGTGAGTGAACACATTGTGTATGTCCTGGTTTCAAAATCTTCCTCCTTACCTGCAGCCTGGCTGCTCTCCCTTTTCCAGAGGGTGAACCCTTTGTCCCAATCTGTGGCAAAGCCAGCGAAGTTTTCTACTGCTGAAGCTCTACTTTTTACACAATGTGAGGGTGGAAGCTGGTGAGCTCATATCTGTGTGTTTATAACATGTCAGTTGAGAGCCCTGAAGGATTTTCTAGTCTTTGAAGTCATGTGGGAAGTAGCAGATCTTGTCTGGAAAGCCCTCTCCAGATCAGGAGACTTACCAGACATATTACACAGGCATGTGGGGTGGATGTTGGAAAACCCAGTGGGAAGGCATATACCTTGTCCTAAAGCAATGATCTTGAAGCTGCTTTGGGGACTTGTGGTCCCGTGTCTCTAGAGAGCAGGGTGAGTTCACCATTCCAACACAAAATGGGGCTTTCTTGGAGGTCTCTCCTTAAAAGAATTAAAAAGGACTTATGGGGCTGAATTCCTGCTTTTGGGGTGTTGCTTCATCCACCAGGCATTTGCAGTTTTATTTCTGGCATGTAATGACTCCTTCAGGGATCAAAACCACACACAGACCTGATGCAGGCCTGCTTGCTTCAGTTTGAAGAAGGGGAGTTCATTGGCTCTTTCAGTTTGGACAGATTTCTGAAATTGTGCCACAAACCAAGACTTTGACAAAACTTGTTCTTGTCATGAAAGGGTCTCCAGAGTAACTCAAGGAGGTTAAAGAAGTTTTGAGTTTCAAGGTAAGCAAGCTTTTCCTTTGAAAAGGGAGAACAAGGATGGCTTTGGCTTCTTTACACCAACCTCTCGTTTGCGATGTCCTTTCCTGCGTCTGAAGGGCTCCTCTGCAGAACTGTGTGGCTGTGAGCAGTGTCTCTGTGCCATTTATTAAACACTCCTTTGTACTGGATTGTGGATATCAACACAAACACAGCTGCCTTCCAGGGCTGCCTGGGAGTGTTCCAGGCCAGGCTGGACAGGGCTTGCAACCTGCCAGGCTAGTGGAAGTTGTCCCTGCCCATGGCAGAGGGTGGAACAAGATGAGCTTTAAGGTCCCTTTCAACCTAAACCATTCCATAATTTAACACCATCTGGAAGCTGGTTTCTAGCTGTAGCACTGCAAGATTATCAGTGGAGGAGAGGTCGTGATATAGATTTGGGTCTGTTGTGTTTGGAAGTATGTAGGATACAGTGCTGTTGTTTTCTACTTAACTAACTGTGCTGCAAGTAATTTCATTTCAAGCCTATGTCTTTCATTAAATAACTGTTCCTGTGTCTCCAACTGTATTGTAGTGAAATCAATCCTGGAATTGGGCTGATTCACCGTTAGGAAAATGTCTTCATGCACCTGTTCAAAAGGAAGTTACTTGGAGGAGCAGTCTTGCTGAGTGGGTGGAAAGGTAGGAAGGAATCATAAAAAAGTTTTAATCGTGGCAGGAAGTAATCCTGGTGTTCTGAGCAGCCTTTAAATTTTAATGTGACTGACAGTCTGGTCTTCATTCTTCTGCTGCTTCCCCTCCAAAGCTGAGTGCTGTGCTGGTTCTCCAAGGCCATATTTGATGCCATATTTACTACTCATGTTTTTAATAGGTGGTAATGATGATGTAAGATCTTTGTGTGATCCAGTGTGCCAGCAGCTGGGCTCTGCTCCTTGGCTTGGCCGTGATAAAGAGCTTCACAGAGGCGTGGTTCACTCATCCACCGCTGCTCTGAATTCCTGTTTGCAGGAGGCTTTCAGCTGAGAGAGGATGTTTAGTGTTTGCAGACTGTCAGCCGTGACCTTTCCATCCCTCTCCCTGGGGAGACCTCATCCAGATGGGGAGCGGGGGAAGGACAGAGGTGTAGGAGCTCATAACCATTAACATCTTATTTTGCGAGCCAGAAAATGCGTGGTGGGACTTGTGCTTAATTTGCGTGAGGATAATGGAGTTGCTTGTTCCATCTGAGATGTGCTGAGCAAGGTATAAACTGGGCAGGGTTTGTGCTCTTGCTGGAGATTTCTTTCTATTTCCATTTCTGAGGTTGTAGGTAGTTCTTGGCCATAAATTATTCAGCCTTGATTAAAATAATGACTTTGGTCTCCAGGGGAAGAAAATTCTTCTCTGGCTTTGGTGGGATCGAATGTGTTTTCGAAAGTGTTACTGGTTTTTTACTCATAGAATTCCTGTGTCCTGCTCATCTTTCTTTGTGATCCAACCTTAGGAACATTCCAGCATTGTGGAATCACTTAGGTGGGAAAAACCCTCTGAGATCACTGAGTCCAACCATTCTCCCAGTGCTTCCAAGCCCATCACTAAGCCATGTTCCCAAGTGCTAGACCCATATGTTTTATTACATGCAAGTTGATGGCTTTAACGGGAAATAAAACAACATTTGGCTGGAATGTTCTGTGTCTACTTCTCCTGCCATAGGAGATGTAGACCAAATAGACTAAAACTTCCCATGCTTCAGTTTTATCTTTCTAAAATTTTATCAGAAATACCTGTGTGAGTGAATCCACCAACTACTAGAAGTCATTCTCACGTTTCGTTTGAGTTTAGCAGTAAAACTCCATAGTTTCACTGATGGTTCTTTTTCGTTGTTTGTTTTGAAGCCAGTCTCTTCTCCTGGGACAACGTGGGGTGGGGTCCAGTCAAAGTGATCTTCTGATATCTGATAGAGCCTCATCACTGCTCCTGCAGACTGGTTTCACAGGGCAAACACAACTGTGTTGTGTCTATGCCAAGCACGGCAGCTGAGAGCATGTGGGGATGTCTGTCATGAAAAACCAGTTCAGCCAGTTCACTGGCTTCCTGCTTATCCATATTCAGTTCTGAGTATTAAACCTGGAATAATTTGAGGGACGAGTAAAGCTTGGTAATGCTAAATAATTTCTTGTACATTAACATCTCCAGCTCTTTTGTCTAGGCCAGAGGTGCTGAATCACAAATGGTGTTTCACACATTGCTTGGGAGTCCATTGGGAGCTTGTCACTTCGGTTTATGGCCAAACTGGTGGTGTGGCTGAGACATGGAGGTTCTCAGGTGACCTGGTGATTGTCAGGCCTCCTGGATGTGCTGCAGACATGCTGTGTGACATTTTCTGCGGGGATCCACAACTGTCGCACGTGACAAGGAGAATTCCGGTACCAAAGGGGACCTATGGAAAGGCTGAAGAGGGACTTGTTGCAAGAGCAAGAAGTGATAGGACAAGGGGGTTTTAAGCTGAAAGGACGTGTTTAGATTGGCTATTAGGGAGAAACTGTTCCCTGTGAGGGTGAGGAGGCCCTGGCACAGGTTGCCCAGAGAAGCTGTGGCTGCCCCATCCCTGGCAGTGTCCAAGGCCAGGCTGGACAGGGTTTGGAGCAACCTGGGATAGTGGAACGTGTCCCTGTCCATGGCTGGAGGTGGAATGAGATGAGATGGGCTTTAACGTCCCTTGCAACCAAACCATTCTGGGATTCTGTGATTCTATAAATACTCAGAAACTGGAATTTCCATCTGGTAGTTCCCTGTATTTTCTGGATCCAGCATGAGTGGCTTCTGCCGTCTACCCAGGTGTCTTAGGTCAAACCAAAAGTCTTCAAAAATAGAAGTGTTCCACAGCTGGAGGCCAGGAAAGGCATAGTCAGATTTCAGAAGGACTCATGTTTCTCTTCTGTCTGGATGGGTAATAATCCTTGTCTTTTATTTTTGGATAACTGGAAGTAGGTAGTTTAACTTCATCCTCTGGTGATGATCTGAGGATCATCATTGAATGGGCCAGTGCAGGGTTAATGGTTGGATTCGATCATCTTGGAGGTCTTTTCCAGCCTTAATGATTTCACGGCAAAATGAACAGAAGGAACTCTTGCTAAGCCCTCTACAGAAGCATTGCTGCAGGAGAACTGAGCCAGTTGCCTGAGTAACTTTGGAGCCCTCGTTTACGTGGTTGTGTTTCTGGGTGTCCTTCCACAGGACTCTTGGTTGAGTGGTCTCATTGAGCACTTCTGTGATTGCTTTGAAGGCATCGGGAGTAGGACACAAATCTTATTGGTAAAATCATTCAGGAACTGTTCCATTCACATCTGGAAAATCTGAATGCAGCAGTGTTCCTGGAGGGCTACAGTCCAATACCTTTATATCCTGGGATGTGAGGGGTAGTTCCAGGTGTGTTTATTCTAATTCTTGCTTGAGAACTGCACCCCAAGAGTGCCTGATACCATCTCCTGATGCAGCACCTGTGCAGACAAGACATCCTGCAACCTTTCCCTTTATCATGCTGATTTCTTGGGAAGTGAGGGGAGGCTCAACCACCATGCTGGTACCTCTGGACTGCACTTGTGGGGCAGGACCTCCTGGCTCCTTGCAGCTCCTGCCAGTCTCCTTTAGTCTTGTTCCTGAGCACAGAAGAACCATTTGGCTTGCAAGGGTTGAGAAGCATCTATGTTTTGTCCCCTTTTGACTGAGTTACCAGCTTTTTAAAAATAATTAATAATGCTTTAGCTCCTCATTTTGATCATCTCTGTAGGACAGCAGTTTGAATTAGCAAATATATCTGAGGTCGATTTGGAGTTTAACATCAGTGGTCATTGTGGGTCCCTTCCAACTTAGGTTATTCAGGATAATCTAGATGAACTTGAAAAGAGGTGAAAGAAAGGAGAATTTTATTTAAGTGCTACAAAATTTTCTTCTCTTGGCACCTTTCATTGGCCCCCTTGTATTTTTTGTCTGGCTTTTGTGTAGTACTTTATAAATGTATGAAGT
The DNA here is from genome assembly GCA_013397795.1 of Orthonyx spaldingii. Lineage (NCBI taxonomy): Eukaryota > Metazoa > Chordata > Aves > Passeriformes > Orthonychidae > Orthonyx > Orthonyx spaldingii. Next base: position 517,461 of record VZTJ01005497.1, read on the forward strand.
GAGGAGACACCAAACCTACACTTCACAGGGGCTTTAAAGGTGGATTGCGGTTTCCTCGCAGTGTCCCCCTGACATGCTGGTGTAGTTGGAATGGCTTTGGTTGCTGCATGTGGTGTCAGTCCTGATAACTCCAGTGGAGTCATGGAATTACAGACTGGTTTGGGTGGGAAATAACCTTAAAGTTCACTGGATCCACTGACTGCCATGAGCTGGGACACCTTCTACTAGACAGGTTGCTCCAAGCCCCATCCAACCTGGCCTGAAGCACTTCCATGATGGGACAAGTAGCAACAGTGGATGGGCAGCACTTACATTTCTTCATGGTATCAGGGCTTTTTATCAGAAAACTGTTAAGAAAATGATTGCATTTTCATATAGCTGTTAAATTCCTCGAGGCCAGGAAAGTTTTGGACATGGGCCCTGTTGTACTTTTCTCACCTGGTATTTTAGAGTAACGATTTTTATTTTCATATATCTCTTATTTTCCCCAGGTAAGAAACCAAAAGCAACCTGCCTTTATTGAATTCTCAAGAACACAGTTGACCCTTTGGTACATTACCAAGATGCATTAGGAAACTGGATCTGGTGCCAAAAGAACTCCATGAGTTTCCATGACTCTCTCAAACACAGATACTTCTGGATGTAAATTTCTGTTCTAAGGAGAAGAGTGTGTACTCCAACTCCCTTCTGCCAGCTTGCTGGCAGAGGTATTTCCTAAGATCATGGACCATCCTAATAGGGATAAGGATGAAAGGCAGCGGACAACAAAAGGAATGCCGGGAAGGAGTGGACACGGTTCTCGGCCAAGCTCATCAGCATCTTCCGGCGTTCTTATGGTGGGACCCAACTTCAGAGTGGGCAAGAAGATTGGGTGTGGGAACTTTGGAGAACTCAGACTAGGTAAGAAGTAAGCATTTTAGTGATCTGCATTATGCGAATTAGCATTTCACCACTGGAATATAAATACATAAAAACTCACCCTGGCTCGAGAAACGTGTGCGCTTGCCTTGTTTCCCAAGTGCCGAGCTGCCTTACCCAAAGCTTCTGACTCAGAAGATGTAACTCTTAGCATGATTTTGATTTGCATAAAGTCAAAGGGAATACACTGGAGAGACCAAAGATGCAAATTTTGAACAATCCCAACAAATGAAGACTGTTCACAGTGCAGAATGTCTTGCCTAAGGTGAAAAAAAAAATCTTCTTAACTGTGATTGCTAAATCTGGCTCTCAATTTTTTGTTTACAAGCTAGAATGCCCATTTAAAGGGATGGGTGAGACTCTTTCCCAGCACTTAGACTGGATTCCATGTCCTTCCCTAACATCACTGCCCTAATTTCAGCCCCATCACCCTCTCCCTGCTCTGTCTGTGTGTTGGACTTGCTGGCGGGGAGTGGGATGTGCCGAGTGACCATCTGGCACTCTCAACCGTCCCGGCAGCCCGACATTTGTTCATGGTCTGTTGGACTCCTAACCACGTCTTGCAGCTGGTTGCCCGAACAGATGGTTCCACTAATGCATTGTTTGCTTAGGACTACTTAGGAGACTAGTGCAAAGCAGTGCACTGGGCTCTTAAGTCATCCTAAAAAAACAATGGTTGTGTTTTAAATGAGGTGGGGGAAGCAACCAGTGTTGCTTCACATAACTCAAGGGCCATAACACTATTGATAGTGTCTTTGTAGATTCCTGCTCAGAATCTGTCATCTTAAATGAATCTGTGTAATCTCCCACTCTGAGGTTGGGTTATTGCATCCATACATGTGCTGATGCTCCAGGGTGTGAAGATCAACCAGCTCGCTTCTGGTGTGTCTCACTAAATGGGTATTTTGGTTTCAGCATTGCATCAGAGAAGTTTTTTGATTCACCCGAGCAGAGATAAAACTCCTAAGGTGGAGAGAAACCAAGGGCAAGGATGGAAACTCCCACCTTCCTGCACATGAGTATAACTGGCAGCTAAAGATAAATTTGGATCCTTACAGTGAAATACCATGAATTGCTCTATTGCATTCTCAAAGCCCCCCCAACAGCAAATGTCATGATCTCAGGATCCCCAGGGAGATGTTGAATTGCTTTGTAATCAGAACTCTGCTCTGAGGTTCAGCAGCTGTAGTGGATCCCTCTGGGTATACAACTCTTGAGTTTACTCAGCTGGTGCCCAAATCACAGAATCACAGACTGGGTTAAAAGACACTTTAAAGCTCATCCCATCCTACCCCTGCCATGGGCAGGGCCACTGTCCACTATCACAGGCTGCTCCAAGCCCCATCCAGCCTGGCCTTGGACACTTCCGGGGATGGGGCAGCCACAGCTGCTCTGGGCAACCTGTGCCAGGGCCTTCCCACCCCCACAGGGAACAATTCCTTCCCAATAGTCCATTCTGGCAGTGGGAAGCCATTCCCCCTTGTCCTGTCACTCCAGGCCCTTGTCCCAAGTCCCTCTCCAGCTCTCCTGGAGCCCCTTTAGGCCCTGGAAGGGGCTCTGAGGCGTTCCTGGAGCCTTCTCTTCTCCAGGTGAGCACCCCCAACTCTCCCAGCCTGGCTCCAGAGCAGAGGGGCTCCACCCTTGGAGCATCTCCGTGGCCTCCCCTGGACTTGCTCCAGCAGCTCCACATCCTTCTGGTTTTGGGGACCCCAGAGCTGGAGGCAGCTCTGCAGGCGGGCTCTCACCTGAGTGGGCCAGAGGGGCAGAATCCCCCCCCTCCCCTCCTGCCCACACTGGGGAGAGGCAGCTCCTGTTTCCACGATTGTTTTTCACATTTCTCAAAATTTTAGCAGTATTGGGTTTGTGACTCATGTATAGTTTCATGACATGTACTTTACAGAAGAGATTGTATATCTGAAAAAGTCAGTTTACAGAGAAATTCAGTTTTAAGTATGGAAATGCAACATCTGTTAATTGAGTGGCTCTTTTTTTTTTTAATAATACATGTATTGTTAATGCTGGTTTACTAAAAATTTAGGCAATGAGTCACACATACTGATAACAACAATTTGTTTTAAGGTTCTTACAGAAGCTATATTACTTTTTTGTTTTAATTTCTCTTGCTTTTTGCCAGTCACTATCACTTTAAGAGCTCCTGTTTGCTTAAATAGCAGCTATTTCTCTTGCACAGCCCATGGTAATTATTGCTGGGGGGAAGGAGAAGCAGCGGCTGAAATGCGAGCACATGAGTCTCTCTTAACAGTTTTGTCCTGTGAAGATGAATGATGTGCCCTCTGCTTTTTGTCTATTTTTTCATGCAGTTAAGCACCAATATCACAGGCAGAACAAAGTCACGCATTGATAAGCAAAGGGAAAATAGGCTTTTCCAATTCCCTGAAGAATTTCTCTTTTTCAAGGTGTTGTGTTTTCAGTTTAAGCTGCTCTTGTATCAAGGACTGATTGTTCAAGGAGGAGATGGCACTTACCTAATGAAGCTGTTTGCTGTAAATATCCAGCTCATGGCTCAGGGTTGATCTTTCTTCCTGAAAATACAGGTCACCCAAGGATACTACTTTTTTGGAGCATGTTGGAGCAGCACAGTTGAATTCCAGCCCTCGAGGAGCTGAGACGGGGAGATTAATACAAAACTTAGCATTTGATAGGATGGGGAAAGTGGCCACAAGTTGTACCAGGAGAGGTTCAGGCTGGATATTAGGAAAAGTTTTCCTCACAGAAAGGGTGGCTGAGCATTGGAACAGACTCCTCAGGGAAGCGTTGGAGTCACCATCCCTGGAAATGTTCAGAAAAGGAGGAGACGTGCCACTGCATGATGTGGTTTAGTGGGAATGGTGGGATTTGTTTGAATGCTGGCCTTAGTGATCTTGGAGGTCTTCTACAAACTTAATGATTCTGTGATCTGGCCCAGAGTAATAAGCTGAAACGGGCTTAAACACTGGCTGTTTCTTCAGACAGGCTGCAGAGTAGGGGATCTTCCAAACATACTAGTGCCAGTCCCCACCGTCAGACCCCGAATGGATTTGGGGGTTGATGGGGATTTAACCTGTTGTATGGAGTGCTGTGATCAGCCACGGCTGTAAACTCCACCAGAGACATCTTCAGCCAAGCCTGTGAGCGTCCCCCTTAAACTGACTCAAGAGCTTACCCGGGAGATATTCCTTGTACTTTCCCAAAGTCCTGAACCACGAGCCATGGTAGGGATTAATAAGGCTCTTCAAAAGTCTCTCTATTCCCAGTGCTTGGCACCCTTGTTTAAGTAAAGCAATTAAATAGGTACTAATGTAAAATTATTTTTGCAGTTTTGGTAGGTTGGAGGGATTTCTAAGATAAACGTTAAGCTCTCTTTACAGCAGGCATTTCTTTTGATCGGAGAATCACGGAATGGTTTGGCTTCAAACTCATCTTTGCCTTTGCTCATCCCTGCCACGGGCAGGGACGCTGTTCACTATCCCAGGTTGCTCCAAGCCCCGTCCAGCCTGGCCTTGGACACTTCCGGGGATGGGGCAGCGACAGCTTCTCTGGACACCCTGTGCCAGGGCCCCACCACCCTCCCAGGGAACAATTTCTTCCCAATATCCCATCCATCCCTGCCCTCTGGCAGTGGAAGCCATTCCTTCCCCCCTGTCCTGGCACTCCATCCCTTGTCCCAAGTCCCTCTCCAGCTCTCCTGGAGCCCCTTTAGGCCCTGGAAGGGGCTCTGAGGTGTCCCTGGAGCCTTCTCTTCTCCAAGAGAGCGCCCCCAGTTCTCCCAGCCTGACTCCAGAGCAGAGGGGCTCCAGCCTCGGAGCATCTCCATGGCCTCTTCTGGACTTGCTCCAGCAGCTCCACATCCTTCTGGTTTTGGGGACCCCAGAGCTGTAGACTGGATCCTAAATCTTTTTGCTCTAATTGAAATATTATTTGGCATTTTCAAAGCAGTGTGTTCAGGTATAATTTTAAAATAGTGGTTAACAGTTTTTCACACTGCTTGAAACTGGGAAAAATGTTAGAAGAGCAGCAAGCCCCAAACCAGCAGAAAAGCTGCTTCTTTGTAGGTTGCCAGGTCAGAGCAGTTTGATTGAAACTGAGAAGGTGCTCCCAAAAGTGAGAACCACCTAGCTGCCTCCCAGGCTCCAGTTTGAAGCCAGGAGCTCTACTTCAAAACAAGTAAACCAGTAAAATAAATACTTAAAGATGATAATAGCATCTGATACTGGGGCTGTAATTCCAAAATAACAAGTCATTATGTGACTGGAATAAGGTTAGATGTGGAGGGCAGGGTAGGAGTACATCCTGGGAAGCACCTACACCAGGAGCTGCTAGTTGGAGATCTGCTCTAAAAGGGACAGCAAATCAGGCATGTCCCAGGTGCCCAATGATCTGGTCTCTGTGCAGATGCATCACTTTGGAGACAGATCATTTTGGGCTTCTCTGCTGTCTCCAGTCCATCCGTACATTCACCACATCTCACTGCCAAGGCCTTGAGAGAAGCACTCGAGGAAGCTTCCCACATGAATGCTGGTGATGTAATGCATCACTTCTCCTTTGGAATATGTAGTTCATAATTGTCGGTGGAACTACCCAAAACTGAGACATGGACTTACTGCTCCATCAAAAGCGTTGCCTCAGCTTGAAAGGCTTTTGCCAGCACAGTTACATCCCCTCACCGTGCTGCCGATCTTTGGCTGTGCTGAGTGAAGGCGCAGCTTCTGCTCAGGGCTTGTTTCAGTGGGCAGGTCACTGTCTCCTGTAAGCCTTTGCTCTTCCATGCAACCTGTGCTGCCCGGGAGGAGGAGGGAGAGTAAACCATTGCAGATTGGATGGTGTGACTGAAAAACGAAGGGGGAGATCTCAGTCTGGAGCACACCAGCAGAGAGATTCTTGGGATTTACTTTTCTAGAGCAGCTAGCAAAGCAAGCATCTTGGGCTGCAGCTTTGGGAAGGGTTTGAAGTTCAGAGGTTGGACCCACTTATGTTCAGGACCTCCCCCATAGCACGTGCTCTGAAGAGGATGAACTGGAGGATGAATTAGTTCATTTACCTTTGGCTGCTGACCTGACATCCCAGGCTGGTGTGCTGCTAATCCCAATTATTTAACCAAGGAATTTCACTACCAAAAGTATCTTCTGCCTAGTCCTCAGCTGCATGAAACAGACCATAATAGACTGGATAATGTCTTCACATACATGGAGGGTGATGGCCATGTCCTTCCTTGCCTTGGAAAAAGTTTGGAAGAGCACCATTGCCCAGTGCTGTTATCCTGCATTGGTGGGAGAGCACAAGTGTTGATGGAAGGTCTGTGGGACCTCACTCCCTGGGTGGAGGTACATCTCCAAGGCTGTGATGGAGGTCATGGGATCCATAGGGAGTGGAGTTCTCATGTGGCCCTCCTTGGGGTTTTACTTTGTTCTTCGAACCACCTGACTTCTTCAGGGATTTGGGCTGGAGCTTCCCTGCCTCAATGTCCTCAAACAGAGCGTCTCCACCATGTCCTGAGCTGATCCCCCAGTGTGGGCAGCAGGGCAGGGGGGATTCTGCCCCTCTGGCCCACTCAGGTGAGAGCCCGCCTGCAGAGCTGCCTCCAGCTCTGGGGTCCCCAAAACCAGAAGGATGTGGAGCTGCTGGAGCAAGTCCAGGGGAGGCCACGGAGATGCTCCAAGGGTGGAGCCCCTCTGCTCTGGAGCCAGGCTGGGAGAGCTGGGGATGCTCACCTGGAGAAGAGAAGGCTCCAGGGAGACCTCAGAGCCCCTTCCAGTGCCTAAAGGGGCTCCAGGAGAGCTGGAGAGGGACTTGGGACAAGGGCCTGGAGTGACAGGAGAAGGGGGAATGGCTTCCCACTGCCAGAATGGACTATTGGGAAGGAATTGTTCCCTGTGGGGGTGGGAAGGCCCTGGCACAGGTTGCCCAGAGCAGCTGTGGCTGCCCCATCCCCGGAAGTGTCCAAGGCCAGGCTGGATGGGGCTTGGAGCACCCTGTGATAGTGGACAGTGGCCCTGCCCATGGCAGGGTGTGGAATGAGATGAACTTTAAGGCCCCTTCCAACCCAAACCATTCTGGGATTTTGGTAGGAGTGATGTCCTTATCCAAGGAGGGGAAGAGGCAGTTTCAGGGAACAAGACACAGCTGGAGCTGCTGATGGGGCTCATTTGCTGGTAGCTAATATGGAGCAGATAATCCAAGTGTGTTTAGGTTTCCTTCCCTTAATGTCCTCACATCTTCTCCCTGCCAGCTGTTGGCTGGAGCCCCAGTCTGTCTCAGAGGGCAGAGGGGTTTATCTGCCACCTGCTTTTCCATGGATTTGGCCTGTGAGCTTTTTCAATGCTTTCTGGTGTTGGAGGGTTCCTGATGAAACTGCAGGACCTCTGTTCTACCCTTAGTTTCCAGTCTGGGCATGGTATTATGTGTTCTTCTGAAAAATGGAAAGAAATACACGGAAACCCCCCTGTGTCAGGGGTTAATGCTGGGGCTCAGCTTTTCAGCTCTTCTGGCAGAAAACACCTCCTCTGAAGATATATAACCTCACATTTAAATCCCTGTCCTTTGTTAAAGAGCATTACCAGGTACCAAAACAGGTTGGAGCTATGACATCTTCTATTCCTGAGGGACGTTAAAATAATGTGCTTGGTGCAGACTGGGCCTGGGAACCCCCAGTCACAGATTTAGAGGCCAGAAGTACCCTGAGTGATACAGCAGGGAAGGCGTCAAAAGAAGTTAAATGCAGAAAACATGAAGCTGTTATAAAGTAAACTAAATTTCCCCTGATATTTCAGGATTTAAAGATGACTGTGTGTCTTCTCTCATGTTCACAATATCTTTAATTTTATTGAGTCTCCCAGTGCTGTTGTATCTGTGTGCTGAAGAGGACATGGCATGTTTTTTAATGCTGCCATGTGGATATGGAAGAGGTGCTCCAGCTCTTGCCTGCTCTGAATGATGTCATTCCCTATCCTGGGCTTTCTCAAGAGCTGGACTGTCCAAACATCAATATCCATTACAGGAATTGGAAAGTAAATGAGTAAGAGAGCTAGGCAAAGCTGATGCTACAAATAAGCCCTGATAACTTCCATCCTGAAGGATTACTCCTGAATTTTGGAGTTGCTCAGTAAAAGCACGTCTTGTGCTGTGACACTAATAAGCAAAGGTCAATGCTTCCCTGCATAAATCCATAGGGAGCTTTTGTGGTGGGGGCTTCCCTCTTCCAAGGGGACAGTGGGACTAGAATAGGTCAGGACAGTGTCAGGATGGTGGGACAGAGCAGGTCCAGGGACTGCCCAAGCATCCTTCCCAGTGGTATCTCTTCCAGGAGAGTTTGCTGTCAGACATGAGCCTCGTGGAGGTGGAGGGGGAGTGATTGCTCCAATTCCCTGGCAGAGGAAGCAGAGGATGTTGAGTGGTATGGTAACTGGCAGTGTCAGAATACAGGGAGAGATGCTCCATGACACAGAGCTGGGCATCAGTGCCTCGCATCACTGAGGAGGCCCAGGGCTCGCTTCAGACACCAGACAGGCTGCTGGAGGAAAATTCCCCTCCAGCTGTAGCACACATGGGTCCCAGCTCCGGCTCGGTGCACCAGGAACTGGATTTGAGCTCAACCAGTTGTGCTCATCTCATGCTCCTCTGCTTCCCAGAGCATGATCCAACCTAGTGCAATTCCCTGTACATCCCAGGATGAAATTGTTCAGTGTCCAGCAGATCCAAGACATTTCCAAAAGCAATGACACTCTGACTCTTCATTTTTTGTTCCCCAGACTTTTTTGGCATGATGTGGATAATGAAACCCGGTGTACCTGGGATACCTCCTGTAACAAGTGCATGGAGTGAAAGTGCTGCCGTAAAATACAATTACCTTGTGCTGAGTGGAAGGTGTTATTTGTCTGCCCAGCTGAACTACTGCAAACAGTTCATTATTTTGTTTATTTTGAGGCTCATGATTTGTTAAAGGCAGGAACTTCAGGGAGAATTGGGAAAACAGCCCTTAAGCATCAGTGTCACTTTTTCTCATTGTGCCTCAAGCTGCAAGTATTAAATGTGGAACTAAAAGATTTTTTTCTTCTCCCTTTGCAGGTAAAAATCTCTACACCAATGAATATGTAGCGATCAAACTGGTAAGTAGAAGCCCTTAAATGAAGTCCTTAAATGACTTGTATTTCATGTTAAAAATTCAGACCAAAAGCAAGTTTTTCACTTTGGGCTCAGTGCTACTCTCACCCTCAGCTGGGAATGACTTATTAAAACTAAGATAAGTTCTTAAAAGCACTAAAAGCAGGGAAAGGAACCCATCCTTCCACCTGCTGAAGGTTTTTGGTACCTAAAGGGTCTGTAGCTGTCTTAGAGCAGTGAGAGCCTCATTCCTCTGTCCAGGTCCCAGTGAAGGGCACGGATTGTGGGCTTGCTACCTCCTGCCGCTTCATGGCTCAAGCCTTTCCATCCAGGACTCCATGTATTCTCCAGCTGTCAGAGTGTTTGGTTAGGAGCACAGCATGGTGCAGCCTGGTGGTCCATGTTTTTGGAGTCAAGAGGCAAGAAAGAGGATGTTCCTATGGTTAAAATTCCCTGGGGGAGCATAGCACAGCTCGGTCTGGTGTGATACCGAGAAACTGCAGATGCAACAGGCAAAACAAGATCCAATTTGGTGAAGGTTAGTCTTTCCTCTGGCTGCCTTGGATTGCAGAGAAGATACAGTCTCATCATCTGTGGAATCTGGGCGATGGAGAACTTCCTAACTTGTAGCTTTTCTGCATTTATAAACTCACAGCTGTCTTGGGGTGATTTTATGATGATATTCTAGTAGTTTGTGTTTAGGCCTTGACTTTCCTATCTGTAAACTCAGACTTTCATTAGTCCCTTGGGTTTTCAGGTTCGATGTCTTCACCTGATGTGCTGAGTTCTCATGCAAACACTCTTTAAACATGATCCAAACCCTAAAATCTGAAGTTAAGGTTGTGGTGCTAAATTGATACTGCTGCAAACCCTCCCATTTGCCCAGTTGATGCTGTCTGGCAAAATGACAGGGATCACTCTGGTGACAGAAAATCAGGATGGACTTGGTGCATTAATTGTGATCATGTTTGAGTGCCCCAGATATCTCTGGCATTCTCCTTATGATGTGTAGTAGATGAAAAATAATTACAGCTTTGCAGAAAGGACTTGTTTTCACACCTGTTGGCAAATGTCGGAAAATGTTACCTAAAGTAAATAAATAAATGCCTGCGAAGGAATTCAGGAACACAGAATCCCAGACAGGTTTGGGTTTCCTGGAAGGGATCTTAAAGCTCATCTCATTCCACTCCCTGCCATGGTGGAACACCGAGGACACCTTCCACTATCCCAGGTTGCTCCAAGCCCCGTCCAACCTGGCCTTGGACACTTCCAGGGGTGGGGCAGCCACAGCTTCTCTGGGCACCCTGTGCCAGAGCCTCAGCACCCTCACAGAGAAGAATTTCTCCCAATATCCCATCTATCCCTGCCCTCTGGCAGTGGGAAGTCTTTCCTTGTGTCCTGTCCCTCCAGACCCTTGTCCCAAGTCCCTCTCCAGCTCTCCTGGAGCCCCTTTAGGCACTGGAAGGGGCTCTGAGGTCTCCCTGGAGCCTTCTCTTCTCCAAGTGAGCACCCCCAGCTCTCCCAGCCTGGCTCCATAGGAGATGCCTTTGATATGGATCCACATCAGAAAGAAGAATTGTTGCTTTTAGGCCATAGGAAATGTGCTGTGTACACAGACAAGATGTTTTATTGAGGCAATAATGCTTCTAATTTGCTTCCAAAGAGAATCCCACAAAGTTGTTACATTGGAAACCATAAGGAAGTCATAATCCAGGTAAAACACTGCTGTACTGGTCCAAAGGGTGCTTTTTTCTCTCAAAAAAGTGGCTGCAGTGACTTCTCAGTAACCTGCAGCTTGTCTATATGGCAGGACTCAATGGCATTGCCTCATGGCTCACTCAGTCTGACTTGTTTTTCTGGTTGCATTCTTTCTTCGTTTTTCTTACTATTTTTTTTTTCCCCTGAATAACTGAGTGTTAAAGCAGTTACTCTGCAACATCCTCCAGTGTCATTTGCCCTACTGTGATCCAGGCTTTAAAATCTCAGACCCTTCTTGTGTGAAGGGCTGGAATTGCCATATGATGGCCATCCAAGTGTCCATATACCTGCTCTGTTTTGGAGAAGTTTAAGGAGAGAACAGTAGCAGAAACAAGGGTTTCTTGGTCTCCTAATCTTAGACAAAATTCCACAGGAATAAGAATTACTCAGCCTCCTCAGCAGCAAATACACTTCTCTTACATGTGGACTTAACTGCTATTTTCTTTATCCTTCAAATAATTTGTGGATTAGTGGTGGTGTACCTGCTTTTGATGTACTTATAGGCAACATTTTCTTTTATCTGCATTGTTGGACTGAGTCAAAGCACTGCTCCAAGTCCTTCAAGCTGTGAGATCATTTTCTGCCACTGCAGCTCTGCTGTCTCAGCTATTCCTGCCTCCTATCACAATGTAAGAGCTGGAAAATGAGGGAATTGTGTGATGGATACCAAGAGCCCATCAGAAAGTGCTGTGGAATTCCATGCCAATGCCTCATGGTTTGTTTTTGGGACTGAGACTACACCTTGGAAAACTGCTGGCCGTGGAGATTGGTCCCTGTGTTGATTTGTGTGGTGCCACCATGTAGCTCCTGGTCCTGCTCTTCAGCTGACTTACTTGGTATAGGGCATCTGGTTTATTCTTCTGAGGGTTTTCAAAGCTGCATTGCCCACAGTAGGAATTTCTTCCCTGGGAGAAGCCAGCCTGGTGCCATCCAGCTGCAGTCAGAGCGCAGGTACCAGGCCATCCCCTCACAGCAATGATGACACCATGGGTTCGAGCTGTGAATTTTCTCTGTTAGGCAGTAGCAATTCAGTTATTTTTGCTACAAATACAACATCTGCCATCATCCCTAAGCCTTTGGCCTACAAGACAGCCATCTGTGCTGGTATGATCTTCTCAGAAGCTACCATGACTCTGGCAAATGTCCAGAGCTCCGGCTCCAGCAGCTCCTGTTGCAGAAGGGGCTCAAGGCAGCCTCCTCTGATTTTGTCATGAGCAGCAACATGTCCTGCTACATCAATCCTTCCCCTTCATGTGTTTGGATAAATAAACTACTCCCTGAACAGGCTGAGTTCCTGTTGCCCTGAATCCCTGTGCTCTGCAGGTGTCTGTAGACTCTCCCTCAAGTCACCAGCAACAATTATCTTAATTTAAATGTGACATATAACAAACTTGTTTGTGTGTTGCTTTGTATTTGCCTTTGGTGCGGGTTCAGTTTTGCCTCCAGAATATTTTCTCACATTGTGTGCTGAGTATTTGGTCATGTTTGTCTTCTGGAGCTTTAAATCATCAGGAATTTGGTGATCTTGGAGGGCTTTTCCTACCTCAATGATTATATGATTAAGTTGAGAAGTAACCAGGAGCATTCGTTCCCCTTACTGGGAAACGGATGGGATGACTTGAGCTGGTGAGGAACAGCTCAGCTACAAGTCAGATTGCCTGAATTCCTGTACAGAACTCCTTCTCCACAGTTAAAAAGAAGTCTTGACTGTGGAGTTCACATCCAGTGTGGGCATCAGTCTTATAGTACAGACTAGAGGTCAATGTAAATCGGGGCCAGTACAAACTTCTATCTCCAGGTTGCCTGGGCAGTCGGTGAACACGCATCCATCCCTATCCCAAGTGCACCGTTTTATTGCAAATGTAATTACTCCAGTCTTTTAATCCTCTTCATATTAACTTTATATTTTTAGAAGCTCTGTAATCTTGCACGTTAATGCCTTGATGAATCGCAGGCATTAAGTCCTGTGCGTAAAGCGCGGATGAGTAACAGTTGACAAATGGGATGGTTTGGGTGCATTGCAGACTTACCCTTTTTCTTTTTTTTTATTTTGTGGATAAAAATAGAATATTCTTGAGTGCTTCAAGATGTTTGACTGACACCTGCCACAAGAAGGGGGTGACTTCCTCCGTTTTACCAGCTCTCTGGCTGCACTGTGGTGCTCACTGTGAGAGACTGTGGTCTGATCTAAAACACACTTGTATGACTCAACATTTTTCAAAAATACAGGCTAGAGACCAACAAAACCCTGTGGGTAACCACAGTGCCCACAGAGTGAACTTGGGGCTTGAGCTTCTGCAACCTTGACTTCCCTCTGCCAGTGTCTAGGGTCATTCTTCAAGGACCAGGAGCTTTGTGGAATGATTCTTGAATTTCACTGCAGTGAGTGAGCTTTGTATTTAAATGAGGAGGTTGTTTCTCCTCCAGAGAGCAAATCTTATTGCTTTTTTTTTCCCTTCTTATTTAAATGACATGTAATGGTGAAGTCTGTTGTTAGAATTTCAGTTTGGGATGTTTTAATTATGCACAAATCTTCAAGTATAGGATAGAACTTGTTTCAGTCAAACTGATTTTAACCAATTTATTTATTTCTGTTGTAGGAACCAATTAAATCCCGGGCACCACAGCTTCATTTAGAATATAGATTTTATAAACAACTTGGAAGTGCAGGTGAGTAAAACTATCTTAAGCTTATCAAAAGTTTGGTATTTCTGTTTTAAATCAAACAACACCATAGTATTTGTTGTGTAACTCTGACTTGAACTTGGGGTTCTGGGCCAATTCCTTTTAGCCTCACACAAGTTTCGGAAGAGATTTGGTGAGAATGAGATCATAATGATAATATTGGGTAATTGCGTGGACCTAAACCCTCGAGTTCCTGAGGATTTGCTGATATGGAAATACCCTGTAAGTGTGTTTGTAAAACAGGAATCACCAATGGATGGAAAGTTATTTGTGTATAGAACAACACACCTTAAGTAGGTGATCTAAAGTCTTTAACGCTAGGAAATTGTTTTCATTTTTACTTGTTGAATCACAAGAGTGTCCAAAAGCCCCTGGGCTCCTCTGTGCAACCATGGTCTACAGCAAATAGGAGAAAAATAGAGCAGGATCAGCCAAAGGTGGAATTTTTATACATTTTTTTCTCGCAGTCTCTGATTTCCCTGATACAGAGCTTGAGTTGTGTCTAATAGTGTTTAGATTTTTCTTCCCTGAATTTATAGTTGTTTTTTAAACCTGAAGAGCCTTTTAGCATGTGCTGTTTCCCATGCCAAGGATTTCTGCAGCCTCGTGCAGTGTGTTCCACTGCTCAAGGAAGCCTCTGTGAAGCAACGACCTTCTCTGCTCCTTCTGTACCTTGCTCATGCATTGACTTCGGGTTTTGACAAGTTTCTTACATTACTGTAGCTTTTTTATACTTCTGATTTTATTTTTCCTATTTTCCCTGAATGGACCCAGCTTCCACTAGCAGAGGACGTCTGATTCAGAAATACTTTGGTAATAATATATTACCAAAATACTAAGTTGAACTTTCCGCTGGAGTTCTGTCAGTGCTTGTGACTTCTGGGATACCCCAGCCCACGTCTTGTGACACATGAATGAATCCCATTCTGCTTTTTCTACACCACTTGGCTTCCTTTCACTCTTTAAAGATGTTATTAAGGAATTATAAAACTGATGAAAATTTGAAGGCATGACTTTATTTTGGTTAGATTAAGTATTTTTAGGTTTTCTCCTGTTCCTAAAGAATTTAAGCTTTCCATCCTGTAATACTTACCCACTCAGAGCATTCATGGAATCATGGAATGGTTTGGGTTGGAAGGGGCCTTAAAGCCCATCTCACTTCACCCCCTGCCATTGGCAGGGACACCTCCCACTAGCCAAGGTTGCTCCAAGCCCCAGTGTCCAACTTGGCCTGGAACACTTAATGGGGCAGCCACAACTTCTCTTGGGCAACCTGTGCCAGGGCCTCACCACTCTCACAAGGAGGAATTCTTTCCTAGTCTCTAATCTGCTGTCTTGAAGCATTTGTCAAGGGACTGTTGAGAAGCCTCCTGAGCAACCTGACTCTATTTCTCTCTCTGTGTGGTCTCACGGGTCTCGCATGCCCAGCTCTGATGAGTTGTTGGATGCCATTAGAAGTTCTTGTGCTGCAGTTCTGCTCAAACCATTGGAAATCGGCCAAGACTTGAGTGGAGGATGTGAACTACAGTTCTGGTCTCACCGTGAAACCTGGAATCCAAACAAAACAAATTTCGGTGGAGTCAGGCTGCCAGGAGCAGGGAGGCTTGACTTGGTGCCTGCACCAGGGATTAGGGGAAGAGTGTCTGGCTGGAAAAACAGATTGGAGCTAAATAAGTGCCGACTTTGGGGAAATAGAGGGGTCTGTTCTCAGTGATATTAGTGCCAGGCTCCCCTTAATGGTCCTTGTTCTGAAACTACTTGAACAGCCAGGCTCGAACTTCCAGTAGGGATGTCTGGTTACTTGGAATTGTCACACACTTGCCAAACGAAGACCACAAGTGTCCGAACCCATGGTGTGCATGACTCAGAGAGAACAACAGTAGTGTTGCATGTGACATTCTGCTCAATAAATTAGCCAATTAATCCTGCCAAATGACGTGGCTGGCTGAAGCTCCCACCGTTAGCTGAAGGAGGGAGAGCAGAGGCAGCCTGGCTGTGACACCACGGGAGCCGCCTCGTCCCCTCGGCAGCGCAGCAGCCACGTTCAGCTGCGTGTGCAGCCAGATGGTCCCAGTGAGCTCTGAGATGTCAAAATTGTCATCACCTGCAGCTTTAGGAGAAAAATGGGGTTTTTTTCCTAATGAGAAGAGTTTTAATGGTGATTTCCTTCTTGGATGTTCAGAATAAACATTTTTAAATGTGTTACTCTTGGGTAGTAGTCAGAGGAAAACTTAGGCTGGAAGGGACCAACCTACTTGCCTAGCGCCTGAAGGATGTATATGGGTATCAATTACCTGCTTCACTTGTTATCATCAAAAACTAGTGAAAATAGTATTTTCTTTCCTTTTTCTAAGCTATTCAGTCTGGTTTTGCATTTCCCTTGGTGCAGTTGGACAGAGTAGCAAACAGTCCAGTAATTCAGAAGCTAAATCCTGAGATGAGCTTCCATGTGAGATATTTCCACATGAACAGAGGATGTGATAACTGCCTCTTCCTTTAGCAGTCACTGTGGCTCCCTGTGCCATGTGCTCCCTCAGCTTTGATGTTCCAAGACTTTCTGACGGGGCACTGAAGTTGCATCTGTTCCCTCCCAACAGCACCAGTTTCTCTGCCTGCCACGTGGCTCAGATGAGGATCCCTAGTCAGCTTGGATTAGCCGAGGAGCAGACTGGATTTCATGTGTCTCAGACATCTTAAGATGCTTCACACTAGATTAGGTGATGGAGCAGGGAGAAGTTTGTCAAAGGGATCTAAACTGCAGGAATGTGGCTCTTCGTGCTTCTCAGAACAGCTCAATACTGGTGGATGGATCCAGTGGATTCAGAGAAAGTCCTGGGTCAGGAGTAACCAACTAAAAGACGTCTCTGATGTGCTGCTTTGGATATTTGATGCTGTCTCTGATGTTTTAATGCCTCCCCATTTTAGGGAAACTAACAGCTTCTCTGTAATTACCTTCCTCTTCCGCTAACTGGAGGAATGTTTACGCATAGAAATGGATTTTCATGATTCTTCCTTGAACTTTTCTCCCCCCAGAAGTCGAGCGAAGCCCTGCTGCACAGTGGCCATCTGCTAGCTTCTTCTTTCTCGCTGTGGAATTAAATATTTAATAACCTAAAATAGTGTCTGAGTGCTTTATCTTCATGTGAGCAGCAAAACAAAACAGCAAAGTGCAGGCACGGAGTCAGAGACCTGATGGTCAGTCTGTAGGGTGTCTCAGGAAGGGACGTCTTTCCTTTAGGAAATGTAATTCCTTTAGGTTTTAGGCAGTCTGGGATACATTCCATTTGCTCACCAACGAAATTGAAGTAGTTTCAACAATCTCTGTGCAAACCAGTTGCGTTGCTCTCATCAGTCCTCTAATACCAGTGTTGTACTGAACCATTTCATGATTGTTCTTTGTCCTAAAATCCACATGAGCTTGCACCAGCATCCTGACTGGAGTTGTCCTGACCTGGGCTATCCCCAGGATCTCGCTTTACTGGTGGTGGCACAGTCAGTCCTGATGGCAGCACCTACCTGTGCATGAACATGAGTAGCACAGTCCAAGTGTGATGGTTATTCCCCAAAGTTAGGGTCTTGCTCTATGACCCTCCTTGAGGACTGGCTGATCCAGATATTCCCTCCTCCCCAAGGCTGGTTCCTTGGCTCCTGGGCTTCTCCTTGCTCTGAGGCTTCGTACAGCTGCTTGAATCCACTGCTTCCATACCCTGGGGGCAAGAGGAGCTCCCTCTTTTGACTTGACCAGATGCTTTTGCATCTCCAAGTGCTGCCAGAAGCAGTTAATGTCTCCGACATGTCTCCAGTATTGGACAAGTCACTTGAGCATGTCATTTGTCCCCTGTACTTGAAGTTTGTGGAATAAACTGAGTTATTTGTCCATGGTCAAAGAGACGCAGCTCCTGGCTCCTGGAATGGTTCCACTTCCTGGGCAGTTACCAAAGAACAAAGTTTGGCTTTGCTTGAACTGCCCCCTGCTCGCCCAGCAGCATCCCAGGACCCTCCTGCTTGGTTTGGGATGAATAAAAGCAACTGCTTTTTCCATGGCTTTCAGCAGTCCTGCAGTAGCTGGGTCCTGCTGGTGGCACACTGGCATCTCAGTTATTCCTTTGGCTCTGTCCTGTGGGCTCTGTTTGCCTGTGGATAACAGGAAGAGTCTTTTTGTTTTAAGGCTGATTCAAGATTAGAAGAATCTAATCTTCTCTTCAGGAGCTGCTGGAACAAGTCCAGAGGAAGGCAAGGAAATGCTCCAAGGGCTGGAGCCCCTCTGCTCTGGAGCCAGACTGGGAGAACTGGGGGTGCTCACCTGGAGCAGAGAAGGCTCCAGGGAGACCTCAGAGCTCTTTCCAGGGCCTAAAGGGGCTCCAGGAGAGCTGGAGAGGGACTTGGGACAAGGGATGGAGTGCCAGGACAAGGGGGAATGGCGCCCACTGCCAGAGGGCAGGGATAGATGGGATATTGGGAAGTAATTCTTAGCAGTGAGGGTGGTGAGGTTCTGGCACAGATTGCCCCATTCCTGGAAATGTCCAAGGCCAGGTTGGATGTGGCATGGAGCAACCTGGTCTAGTGGAAGGTGTCACTGCCCATGGCAGGGGGTGGAATGAGATGGGCTTTAAGGTCCCCTCCAACCCAAACCGTTCTGCAATTTGTTGCCACATTTCAAAGCACCTCTGGCATCTCTCCCTGTTGAGGCTGTATGTCATGCCTTCCCTGTAAGCATCACCTTTGGAAGGTAAAATGGAGCAGTGCGTGCTTCCGGGTTTCCTTTGGCTGCATGGAGCTGATGCTCAAGTTGCCAGATAGTGACAGGTTCTGCCTGTGCACATCGTGTGCAGAAGTCATGCATTTTTGATTCAGTAGTAGTTTATTTTTATATCAGCTGGCAAATGAGTCATCCCTTCCCCAACCCTTCGCAGTCCCACCTTGGCACATGCGATTCACTGGGACACGTGTCACTGCACGTTGGGTTCTGTGCCACAGCTCTGGAGGCAGTGGTCATCCCCAGCACGGGCAGGTGACGCTGGCAAGTGGATGCCAAACGTCATGAGCCTTCACAGTGGCATGGTCGGGAGTAGAAGAGGAGTCTGATACGCTGGAGAATCCCAGGAAACCAAGATCTCTGCTGTCCCCAGCCCACACAGTGGATGAGTCACAGTGTAGGAGCAGAATGTTCTGAGTCAGGGAGGGGTATGACAGTACATATAGAATATTGACGGATTCTGTGGTTTTTTTTAATTCCTACTCTGTAAACAAGTTCACCTCAAATGAAGTATGGAGTCTCTGTGTTTACTTTGGGACTTCTCTGTGTTGCACAACTCGCCAGAGCGAAGCAGTCTGTTTACTTGTCAGGAGGTAGGACCAAGGGAAATGAAGGTGGTATAAATAACTGAGCCTTTGCATAATCTAGTCAATATTTGCATATATATTCTTCAGTGTGGCTGAGCTGTCTGCTATCCATGCTGCCTATGGAGTTTTCCTGTCGGGATTGCCTGTGTTGAGCATATTTTTCTGTGTTGCTCTTGCTTTACCCACACACACTTTGTATGTATTGGTGTGCTTTATGAAGAAATTCTTTCCATGCCAGTTGCACAATGCTGTCATTCACGTGGCAGTTATGGGTCATTTTGGTAAAGCTCGTTATAGGCTGGATGTAAACAAGTTGCCTTGGTGGGGCTGCCAACACCAGGATTTCACAGGGAGGTCGTTGTGCACAGCACTCTTCCCCAAGGGAGCGGGAATAACTCGAGGCCATGTGAGAGAAGGTTACTGCAAGAGGTCCGCACCCTTGTTTAATTAAGAAGTGTGAACATACCCATTAACCGTGGCCACGGTCACTTTAATCTTCAGAATTCCCACTCATATTTACCACCTGGATGGAAACATCGCTGTGGCCGGGAGCTGAGCCAGGTCACCCCTCATCAGGGGTGTGGTTTGAGGGGGGGATGGAGCTGCTGGGTGGGGATGATCATAAAATCATAGAGTGGTTTGGGTTGGAAGGGACCTTAAAGCTCACCTTGTGGCCATATGGGCAGGAGCACCTTCCACTAGACCAGCTTGCTCAGAACTCTGTCCAACCTGGCCTTGAATGCTTCCAGGGATTGTCCTTCTGCACCCCAGAGTGGGTTTGGACTGGTGTGGAGCAACATGTGGCTGTCACCTGAGGTATTTTGTGTCCTGCTTATTGTATGGAAGGGTTTGTTCATACCTGTCACACTACAACACTCTGGATGAGCACTGCAGCCTCCTCCTTTGAAATACGGGAAATATTTTAGATTGCCAGTGTTCAGTGACTATAAGTATTTAATAAGTGACTCATCTGTGCAAGGTGATACAAAACTGACATCCATTTGCAAGGAAAACAACTTTGGGACACGTCTGATGTCAGTCATTCCCTACCTCAGATGCCTGCAATAGACTCAAAGGTTTTAAGATGTTGGGTTAATTTTCTACCAGCAAGGAAAAACTTCTCCATTCTCAAATCCTGCACAGAAATGTGCCCTTGGCCATAGGTGGGAGATGCTCAGCAATGGAGATACAGTTTCATTCTTCTGAAAAAATTTTTTTAGGCAAAAAATGGAGACCCTCACGCTGAGCTGCATCTTAAGAAATGATGATCAGTGGCTTCATTGTAAAGTCAGGGTAGTCCAAGGAGCTTGAACTTGAGGGATCCTGGACTTCCAAGCTTTTGAATTGCAAAATGAAATGTAGTGGATTACTGTAAAGTGCTCAGTTAGACCCTGCTGCTTTCAGAGCTGGCTTGCTGTTGATCTCCAGAGAATTATGTTTTACCTTTTAAAAATACTTGGCTTTTTTTTTACATGCCCATTCCCTTGTTAGGCAGGGCTTCCTGAGTGTGCACATTTCAGCATCCCAGCATCAGAAGTTTTTACTTCCTTGGGCTAAATTTAGATTTTGTCAATTGGAAGCTATCAGATGCTTTTAAAGCAAGGCCATTAATACTTGAATATGAGATTAAGGCAGTTTCCTTTTTATATTCTGAAAAGTCCTCATGCATCTCATACTCTTCCAGTATTCGTGGCCGTAATCACAAATCAAACGCCAGCAACTCCAGGCAGCATGTGGAGGGGAACAGCAGGATGCTGGGAAGCTGGAGAATGCCTTTCCTGCAGACACTTTTCTTGAAAGCCTGACATGGCCATAAACCTGTAGTGGCTGGACTCATCCAAGTCATCCCAGATGCCTGACTGGGGTCTCCTCATGGTCAGCAATGTCCGCTAAGAGCAGGCTGTGGGCTGTGGGATGCGCTGCTGCTCTGAGGATCCAGCAGGGTTCAAGGAGAGGGACAAACATTTAATCATTAAGGTCTCTGTGCTGCTTCTGGTACTTTCTAGCAAACCCTGAGCTGAAATATCTCCTGCTGGCTATTAGCCCAGGCTGTGCTTGGAAACTGGAGTGCCTCAGCCATTGGAGTGGGGAGGTGAAGACCACAGAACCACAGACTCGTTTGGGTTGGGAAGCACCTTAGTGCTCATCTCATTCCACCCCCTGCCATGGACAGGGACACCTTCCACTATCCCAGGTTGCTCCAAGCCCTGTCCAACCTGGCCTGGAGCACTTCCAGGGATGGGGAGTCCACATGATACGTGATGTTTGAAGATAAACTTTGGAATTTATATTTACCTTGGATGAAAAACCCAGTTTGGCAATGAGGGTCAGTATAATCAATAAGGATGTAGGAGCCAGTTGGTTGTTCTGCTTGTCTCCCTTTCCTACCCCTTCTAGGAACCTTCTTCAAGCCATGGGGATGCTGCACTTAGAAACTAGTTGAGGTCTAAAGCTATGAAATTAGTTTTCGGGGGGGCTACTCTGTCAAGTGTTGAGCACTGCCTTGATTCAAACAAAGCTCTTTTCCCTTTGGGAGGTGGGTGCCTGATTTAGTGGGATCCCTTCCAACGCAGCAGAGGCATCCTACACACACTGGAGGTTTTTAAGGTGAAACACTGAGCTGTGCCAGGGAGGTTTGACACCAGTGAAGTCCTGGTATGGAGGACTGCCCACCTCCCAGACTGGCTCTCCAATGGGTTTGGAATTTGTGTTTTGGAGCTGTGCCCTGCCTGCTATTGAAAAACCTCCTCCCATTGCTAAAAGATAAGCCACAGGCTCTGCCCCTGAGTCTGTAATGGGTCAGGCTGGAGTTTTGAAGTTTTGTAATAATTTCTCTGTCTGAAAGTGGCAGTTTTCCCTTTAAACTTCCATCCCTACCCGCTCCTACTCAGCTCTCTTAAGGTGAAACAGAGATATCTGGAGGTAGAATCTGATTTAGCACCTGTGAACTTCTGTTTGGCAGCAGGTTTTCCTGTGATAAGAGGGAGTGGGAGGTTTTCCCTCAGGCTGGAAGGACTGTGTGGGTAACACTTTCCTACTCATGTGAAAAATCCCTTTTTCTCTCCAGTGCTACAGTAGCATTGGGACGGATGGATGCTAATCTCTTGACTTGTTGTGGAGAGTATACGTACATTTGATTCTCATCCATCACTTTCTAGTTTGATGCTGCTGCAGGGGCAAACCTGCAAAAATCCACCCTCCCAGTGGGACCAGTATGATTGTTGGGGACCCAAGCTGCACCCACAGCTTTGCGGGCAGCACAGATGCCAGCACAGCTCTGGGATGACATATAGGGCTGTGCTGCCAGAAATGGCACCGGATTGTCCCACCACAGTCTGGTGGGAATCTGGCCTTCAGCTGCCTGAGCATGGCTGAGCATCATCTTCCTCCTGAGCACCCAAAGGTATGTGTCTGATACTCCTGTCTGCTGGACCTGACCCACTGATCTGCCATCCATGTTAAAAATGCTGTTGGATCCAGGACAAATCCTGCCTGTTGTGTGCCAGTTTTGCCTTACTTTGCTGTGCTGTCCTGGTGAGGGTGACTGTGGCCACTGCTCAGTGCTGTGGCTGCAGCTGAGCCGCAGCTCAGGCTGTCATACCCACCCTGCATTGTCATCGTGGCAGTGTCACCCAGTGTGCAGCTGGGGAGGAAACAGGGAAAAGCTCTGCTTCCAGCCAACAGTCTCCAATGGAGATGAGCTGAGGAAGAGCAGGGGCCACCCGGGACTTGGTGTGATCAAACTAAAATGGTTCTCTGGCCAGCAGAGGAGCAATTCAGCACAAGCAATTTGGTTTTGCTGCTTTCATAGCATTTTTCTTCTGCCTAGAAGTAGCCTCTTCCCTGGCATTGCTTCTGGAGTTAAATTTGGGTGCTGCTGAGCAACCAAGAACTTTTGTTGTTGATTTTTCTTAAGATCGTACCTGTAATGTCATTAACACTCATCACTTCATGTGCATAATGTGTTTCTGAGGGGCAGTTCTGATCTCTGCTCTCTGTGACCAGGAACACCACCTGAGGGAGTAGCTGGAGCTGTGTTAGGAAGGTTTAGGCTGGATATTGGGAAGAGGTTCTTCCCCCAGGGGGTGGTGGGGCACCGAACAGGCTCCTCAGGGAATGGTCACAACCCCAAGGCTGCTACAGCTCAGGAGTATTTGGACAGTGCTCTCAGGCACAGGCTGGGATGGTTGGGGTGTCTGTGCAGAGACAGAAGTTGGATTTGTTGGTCCTTGTAAGTACCTTCCAGCTCAGGATATTCCATGATTTTATGAACTTGTTCTCAAAAGAAAAGAAAATTACCCAGGGCCCTATGATTTCATCTCAGCTTCTCTTGTTACTTGGTTCTAATGAAATGGCCCAAACCTGCCACTTAACTCCCTCTCAACAGGTACAGCTGAGGAATTGCACAGGCAAGGAAAACTGATAAGGAACAATTTCTCCTCGGCTATTTTTTTTGGCAGGGCGAAGGGGAATTCCTTCCTCCCTTCCTCCCTTCCTCCCTTCCTCCCTTCCTCCCTTCCTCCCTTCCTCCCTTCCTTCCTCCCTCTCTTCACACAGCATTTCCTATTCCTTTGGCCCAAGGGATGCTCTGAACATCCCTGTTCAGTGCTCACTGTACCAAATGCTGCCAGCCCATCTCACCTGGACGTGGGCACAAGTCAGGGTGTTCCTCTCCTGCCCTGTCCAGCTTCGTCTCCCACTCCCAGAAAAAGCAGGGAAGTCCTGTTACCCTGTCTGCTGAGCCCTGATTATTTCCTGAGAATGTTCAAGCCAATCATGATATGTTGGCCCCAGAAGTGCCAGGACATGAGAGGCTTTTCTGGAGCATTTCTTGGGGCTCAAACCCCCCTCACTCTTTCTCCCCAGGTGATCTCATTCCCCGGGGTGGGGGTGTTAAACCAGCAGCTCCAGTGGCAGAATGAAAGGACCTGTTATTCTCCAGTGCATGGAGGCTTTCCCATTCTCCATGAGGAGCAGAAAGCCCTTAAAACCTATTAGGAATCATACAAAACAGGATTTATATGCAGCCTAGATTGATGAGCTACCTTTTAAAAAAATCACAAAGTGATCCACACCCAGCACAAATCAGGGGAATAAAGGCTTTTAACAGACAGTCTGTGAATTCTTTAAAAAATNTCCTTCCTTCCTGCCTGCCTCCATTGATCCATCCCTCCATCCTTCCATCTTGAGCAGCAGAACCCAGCTGGCCACACCTGGCTTTGAACTGTCTGGTGGAGCTCACCCAGCTGTGTGAACTGCAGTAGTACAGAATCACAGAATTGTTTAGGTTGGAAAAGAAGCCCTCTCAGACCATCAAGTCCAACCATACCCCAGCACTGACAAGGCCACCATGAACCCATGTCCCCAAGTGCCCATGTCCACGTGACTTTTAAATCCCTCCAGGGATTTTGTTGAGTGACTCCACCACTGGCCTGGACAGCTGTTTCAATGGTTTTCTTTCATCCTTGTCCTTGTATTGCAAGTGTGTGGGAAAAGGTAATTAAGATAGAACTTAAGATAGAACTTTTTTGGGTGGTTTAAAATAACTCTTCTAAAATTATTTACTGGTTTTATCCTTCTCTTAAGGTGTTGTTCTATGTGCCAGCTGCCATCATCACTGGAGCAGAACATTGTTGTGTTGGATATAAAATCCAACAGTAACATGGAGATTTGAGTGCAGTCATTCCCCCCCAAGCCCTAGAAATGTGAATTCAGTCTTTTGAAACTTGCCAAAAAAGTAATTTATTGTGCTGTGCTTTATTCATTCGTGTTTGTCAAGAACTGAAACAATTTAACTTGACTAGTTTAGTTGTTAGAGCTAAAAAACGGCCTGTGAATGGGTGTTTCTGGGTAAATTTCCCAGATTTTGGAAGTTTTTCTGCATTCGACCTTTCCGTCTAGGGCTGATTCTCCTCCCAGTCTTTTTTTATCTTTTTATCTTTATGAATACAAATATGAATGTCTCCTTGGTACCCCCTCTGCAAGTACTTCTTCCTTTGTGGATGTGAAGAGTTGTTTAATAAAGTGTAGCCATGATGTCAGGAAACCAGCTTGTACCACTCAAGGAAGATGAAATGCCACCCTGTTCTAATAACACAGCAATCCTGAGATTTGTTTTTCTGCAATTGAAGTAAAAATCAAATGGTTTGGATTTTTACCAGCAGCAAGAACAAATATGTTCTTCCTTCTGTCCTTCTCTGGTCTGTTTTTCTTGTGTTCCTTTTCCTGTACCTTTTCTTTTTGTAGATTCAAATACTACCAAAAAGAAAGAAAACACAGCAGGGATTAAATACATCCTGCATATCTTGAGATAAGCTGGAGTGAGGCTGGAGTCTTGGAGTCCACATGGAACTGCTTGGAGATGACAGTAGCTCTGTCTCCTCACAGCTCATAAACAACTGTTGCATCATTATGTGCCAAGTGTCATCTCTTCCCGTGAAAGGCCCAGCTTTCTCTGCCAGCATCAGGGGAGAAGGTGTTGATCCAGTACCTTCCTGTGGCTTCCCCATCGCTGGAAGTGTTCAAGGCCAGGTTGGATGGGGCTTGAAGCACCCTGGTCTAGTGGAAGGTGTCCCTGCCCATGGCAGCTTTGAGGTCCCTTCCAGCTTCTGATGTTCTCCCTTGAGTTATTTCCTCGTGAGTTCAGGAAGTGTTTGAGCTGCACCTTTTCCACATCCAAGGAGTAGGGCCTTGCTCTGCCTCCCCTCCTCCTCACCCACCGATGGGCTAAAGGGGAAGTTGTGCTGCAGAAATTCCTGCTAGGCAGCTGTGCCAGAGCATTCAGCATTTGCTCTCAAATCACAGTATCAAAGCTCAGGAGAGCAAGGAAATGATTCAGGAGCTTTACAGGCTGGAAACACTCAGCATAGTGGTCATCTCTGTGGATCACTGTTGGAGCTGCCGCAGTGCCAGCTGTCCTCTGGCTCCTCCAACCCCACTTGTCCATGTGGATATTTCTCTTGTGTGGTTGTTGGATCAGATCACTATTTTTAGGTTATTTTCCTAATCTTACGCCAGTTCAAGGTTTGTGAAGCCTTGAAGTGGTTGCATGATTGTGGAACACCTTTTCTGCCACCTCTTTTTCCACCAGCAAGTGAGCTGGTGCTGGAATCACAAATCGCATTTTCTACTTGTTTTCCTTCACATCTCAACTGCTGTTTCTCAAACAAGAGAAAACACTCTCAATCACCCAAAATCTCTGTCCTTCCCTAAGCTCCTCCAGGTAAGATTGAAGGTGAAGGACTGTATCATAAAGCTTTTGCAGCCGTACTTTGAAGGAAGATATCTCTGAAAGGCAACCAATCAAATATATTAAAGACCCTTAGGACAACTTTATTCCCAGTAACAAGCCTAATCTCAACTTTTCTCCCATCTTTCTATTTTTGAAGCAGACTATTCCAAAACCTGAAGGGCAGGATAAGTCTTTTTACTTCCAGCTCACAGACATAACCTGTTAACTAATGTGCTCAGGTAGATGTACATGGGGTATGTCTGAAGAGGTTAAAAGCTGAGATCTTGGCCCAGTCAACGTTGATCACAAATCTTCTCTTTCAGCCAGGATTTTATTCTGATTTGAAAATTAAGAGAAGGGTAGATCCTCATTAGTGTAATCAGCTTAAACTACTCTAAAGCAATTTGTTTAATTTGTTTGGAACATGTTTAATTTTAGCTATAGATATTCAGCCCTCTCACAGTTGCTATTTATGCTGTTCATCGTGTAATTTTGTGTTCTGTGATTTGCAAAAATAAACTTTTAGCTCTGAATGAGAATTTTGTGACAATCTACGGCCCATTCATCAGAGCCTCTTTAAAACCACACAGAACTTTCTATGCACTGATGCTGCTTGTGTGTGTCTGCATCTCTTTCAGTGAGAGAGTTCTTGCTGCCCACACAGAGCGTGGGTTTGCATCAAGCATCAGCCCTTTGCTGGGTCTTGGATTGCTCCCCCCGCTGTCTGTCTTTGGGTGTGGAACTTGGGGTTCTTCAGGCGTGCCTCCCCTCTGCAGTAGAGGTCAGTGTCAAAACCTGCATGAAGAGAGGGTCTGAATTCTTCTTCAATTCTTGAAATTGAAGACATCAGCTTCTCTATTTGGCCACGCCTCATTGAAGGGCAGTGGAAACCAGCTCCCCATAGGAGCAAAAACCATGGGTGGTTCAGAAACTACCGATATTGATTACAAGCTCTGGATGTTTCCTGGTGATGTGCTGTATGGGGATGTGGCACTTGCCCTTCCATTGATGTAGATGCCACGTGCAGCTTCCTGCACTTGCTCCCTTGTCCCTCCTTGGGTGTATTTTACTTGCTGTTGATGAGATTTATTCATAGCCTGTTGTGATGCTCACACAGAGCCTCAGGCCAGGTGCTCTTCTGGAGCAGGTGGGTTCTGCTTCCCCTGCCTTCCATGCAGGGCAGGTGCTGCAAACTCTGGTGGTTTTCCTTGGGCATAACCTTTGATTGGCATCTCTGCCCATTGCCATTTTATAACCAGTCCTGGAAATGGCTTTGGATTGCCTGTGTGCCAGAACTAATGTGGTTTTTTGGAGTTTGTTGAATGTCTGAGGAGTTTTGGGGCCATAAATCATGCTCTAAAACATATGGCAGCAAGATATCATTACTCGAATCATCCAGGACACTTGATCTTGTGATGGAAGTTTCTGAAAGGTGTTGTTCTGGGTGTTAATCTGGCTCAGATGAAGCTCTCAGGAAGAGCAGTGACCCTGCTGTTTGTTACTGTTCCCATTCTTGGGTTCAAGCTCAAGGCAAGTATTTTTTGGGTAGATCCAACATATTGCACAGCCATAGAGCATGAGGAAGGATGGGAAAGTCCCTTTTAATGGCAGCCTGGGAGCAGTGAGAGTTTAGCATCCCCAGAAAGCCAAAGCCAGTCTCGGGAGTATGCGGGAATCAAAGTCTTGAGTTTTTGTTTTTGATGTCTGCATTTGCTCTCGTTCCAGCAGTGATGCTTTAATCTACAAAATGTTTTGCTAGGTTTTTACTGTGCTCAGCTTGAATTTCTTCCAAGACATTGCTCTGCTGAAATACCAGAATTTGCCTGTGGATTCCAGTGCAGCAATCAGTCTGTATTTATTGGGGTGATAAACTTCCTGTGAGAGTGAGGGTGGAGTGGGGCCTTTTCCATGTAGCTGAGCCAAATCACTCAGCAGCGAGACCAAAGCCGTTAAGCAAATTGAGATGATTTCTGCTTACAGCAGTCTCTGCTGTAATAAACTGGTTTTCCTCCAAAGGAGAACCTGCACATATCATGCCTGGATTTTCTTCCCTTAGTGTGTTGCTCTTGTTTAATACCATGGAAAAATTCCTAGTTCTGATGTGATTTCATGCATTAATTGCATTAAACAGATCGTGGTTTGTACTTCAAGTGTTGAGTTGTACCTTTGAATCTTCAAGGTGAGACTCTGCTCTGCTGGTGGCTTTTCATCCCAATCTCTGAACCCAGAGCTGCTCACCTACAGCACGACACCGTGGCTTTGTGTGACCTTTCCAGTCCTCTCCCAATGCGGTTACTCGCCATTAAAAACCTCAACTCCAACTGCCCAAGCAAAAACGTCCTTTTTCCTCCATCAGTCTCTTTAGTTGGCAATATCCTTCTTAAGTATTTACAGATCTGCTGGTGATAATTATGGAGTTCCTGTGGTTTACTGTGACAATGGACTCGGTACCAGGACACAATGCTTGTCACTGAAATAGAACCAAGCTGCATCATAAATTATGTAGATAGATTGTGACAAAATCAAATTTTATGCAGATTTTCTTTGGCTGACCCTTTTTACTGTTCAGAATGGCTCTGGAGCTGCCTGTATCTCAAGTCTCATCCAGTCTTATCTGCCAATACACCCTTTAATGTGTACATCAAGTTCATCTACCGAGCTTTACCCCTTCCCAAAAAGATGGTGTATGTTGAGTTGAGTTTGAATGAGCTATCTGCATAACTGGTGTGGAGCTGAGGATCCTTGACTTGGGCTGGGAGCTCCATAGGGCTTATCAGCGATGCTCCTTTGGATCCAGGACACAGTGGTGCAGCCTGGCTCTGGAAATCAGAGAGATGTTACAGCAGCTTTGTCCTGGCAAAGGCAAGAGGGAGGTCCTTGACTGCAGAACTGGCAGCACTGCTGAAAACGCTCAGGGCAAAATCGAACCCTAAAAATACACCTGAAGCCAATGATGTCTCCTGTATTCTGACATTTAGGATGGTTTTTTTATGTTCTTCACTAAGGCCTCACCTTGTCAGAGCTCCCATAGAAAGGCAGAGCCTTCCTGAGGGTTTAAGATGAAGATGGTACTCCAAGCTCTTGTCTTTAAGCTCTGAGTAGGTAAAGCTGAAGGAATTGGGATCCCAGAGAGCACTAAGTAGCATTGCTTCCTTCCCTACATGAAACCTCCACCTTTTGGGTCTTGCTGCAATCTGTCTTCCTGGTTCTTATGCCCAGTAGGAATTTCATTTTAGTTGCAATGCTTGCTCCTTACCAAGTGAGGCTGTAAATGTTCTGATCTTCCCTTGCTCTGGGAATGGGATCCTTCACCTTCCTTGAGAGCCTTTCTGCAATTTTATTCTCATGCATACCTTAATTAGCAGAGTCCTAATCCTAATTCCTTCCTCAGTTCCACTATTTGAGACTTGTAGAAATTGTGGTAGAGGCATTCGTTGTCTATCTGTATCTAGAATTTATAATGGGCTCGGGTTTAAACTTTGCATAAAATATTCTGTTACCCTCTTATTCTCTGTTATTCTTCTATTATTCTCTAAAAAGTAGAGATGCTGATCTTGGTGTTAGAGGTGATTATGTAGGTAAGTCCTCATCAGACTTTACTGAAAACACAGTGGCTCACCATGAGTCACTTCAAGAGCTGTTGCAATTATTCCAGCCTTCAACACTAAGCTGATGACATTAAATTGCCATTTGTGTTGATTTGGGGATATTTGAAAGCATCTTGGAGCTGCCTGGATCATATCCCATCATTGTTTGCCTTTCTGAATTGCTTCTGCATCAAACCAGCCTGTCTTCCTAGAGGATTTAATGACTGTTACTGCTTCCTAAAGCATGAAGCTCTTCCAGGAGCAGCAGCTTCCCAAACCCAGGTTGGGTCAATGTTTTACATGGGACACAAAACTCTGGTTAGACAGGGAATTCCTGCAATACTCTGCAATATCCTATTAATGCATCCTGATGACAGATTCCCTGAGCATGTGAGTTAATGAGATTAAAATCCTCCTCGGGTAATCTTTGTCAAGATGCATTTTGTTCTTTGGGAGCAATACTTGGGAGCACAAGTTCTGTGATATTTAAGCTTTAGTAATCTCAGTGCTGCATCTGTTACGTTGTTGGCAGGTTGCAGAGTTCTGAGTGCCATCGGGTGGATTTACTGGGCTTCCCTAAATCTGGAGTAGGACAGGCACTTGTTTTGTTGCTGACACACTCCAGCCTGAAATGTTTCCCGGCCTGAGCACCTCGCGGAGCCGACACCAAACTGTGCACTTAATTAGTCGAGTATTTTGCTATATCTAATATTGATCTCTTATGCAAATCCAGATGTGTGCCTGCACTTGCTTAAAATATGCCATAAAATTAAAAATCACAGTGCTTTCAGATCCCATGCTCTATAATGTATGGATCTCTGTGGGGAAAAAGGCTGCACATGTAGCAGTGCTCCCTGTGCTCAGCCTTTACATGGAATAGCAGGATGCCATATCTTTGGGCATTCAAGCAAATATCTTGTTTTGACATAAGACAAAGCCCCATATTTCAAAACAAAAGCTTTCCATTGTGTTTTGGAGCTGCTTATGAGCTGTAGACTGGAAATACATAGATATTTAAATGTGTTACCCAGCTTGACTCTGGTGCAGGTGCTGATTAGCAAAATGAGCAGTTGGGCCTGCACTGAATTCCTCCTGTATGGGCTGCTCTGGTTTCCTTTTTGACTCAAAGGTAATTCCAGGAGTGCTGTGCAACTCCATGAGTCTTCCAACACCAAGGCTGGTTTTTTCCCTTTCCTTCTGATGCCTTTCAGAAAGCTGATCCATCCAAAAATCCCCTGCCAGCTGACTATTAACACTGTACTCCCACAGAGCAATCTGTCGGGTGGGAAGATGCACTCTGGCTCCTACCAGTTCAATGTTGATAGCTGTGTGTGTGCACATATGCTCATGACCATGATCACCTATTTTTATGTGGTGATTGGTCAAAATTTAAAACATTTCCCTATTTTAAAAGAAAAGGGTTTTTTCCTTTTTTCTGAGTGTAATCATTGTGTAAAGTTGTGCTCAAAAACAAGGGCTGGGTGTTATCTTTGGTGACAAAGCAGCCCTTTTTTGGCCATTCCTCAGGTTCTCCAAGGACTATCATCTTCCTAACTGCTCCAACAAGTGCCAGCCCACATCTGGGGCTATTCTTTACCTGGTATTTAGTGGAACACAGGGAACTCTGATGGAACACGGGAACAAGTGTCTTGTTCCCTAAATCCAAGCCTTTAAGCTGCCAAAGCTTGATGCTTTCAGGTGGTCTTGTTATTGCTCTGAAATCCATTTGTCTGTCCAAGGGTGTAGCTGAGCAGAGCCTGCACTAGTTTGGCCTTCAGTTCAGTCATAGTTTGTGCTGGAACTTTTTTCCTTGCTGGACAGCATCAGAGAGAATACTCAAGAAGTGACAATAAAACTGTGCCAAATGAAAGATGTCCATGCAAGAGGAGGGGAATTAACCTTGTCCCATTGACTGATTCCAGTTTTTTTCCCATACTTCCAGCTGAAGGGCTCCCCCAGGTGTATTACTTCGGGCCGTGCGGGAAGTACAACGCCATGGTACTGGAGCTGCTTGGTCCGAGCTTGGAAGATCTGTTTGACCTCTGCGACAGGACCTTCACTCTGAAGACGGTGTTAATGATCGCCATCCAGCTGGTGAGCGATGCCAGGACCCTGCCCTGGGCTCTCCTTAGGTGCCCATGCATCCTAGGGTTGGCACAGTGCAAGGTTCAGGGCTGAGAGAATCTTCTTCCATCATAGAATCACCAGGTGGTTTGGGTTGGAAGGAACCTTTAAAGATGTAATCCCACCCTCCCTGCCATGGGCAGGGACACCTTCCATTAGACCAGGTTGCTCCAAGCCCCATCCAGCCTGGCCTTGAACACTTCCAGGCATGAGGCAGCCACAGCTTCTCTGGGCAACCTGTGCCAGGGCCTCAGCACCCTCACATTCTTCCCAATATCCCATCTAACCCTGTGTTCTGGCAGCAGGAAGCAATTGCTCCTTGTCCTGTCATTCCAGTCCCTTGCCCAAAGTCCCTGTCTTTCTTATTAAAGAAAACTTGTTGTGTGAGAAGGACTCCTTCCTATGAAGGGAAGGTCAAATTATGCTTATGAGAAACTGGCTCCTTGTGCAGCAGAACCAGTGAAGCTGGATTCCTACGGACTTGCATCCCATGTCCCCTCCACGCCCCTGCCCCAGTACCTGCCCCAGCTCCCTCCCTCTGTTTGGACATCCCAGGAATATCTCATTTCTCACCCACTCCGTGGGAGACTCAGAGCACAGCACCCTCCCACACTCCTACCAGTTCTACTGGTTTGGTGTTACTGGGTTGCCCATAGACTGAAACCTCACGGGGCAATGGGAGCTGAGCCCTCCTTAGCCAAAACACCAGCATTTGAGAGCTCTGTCTTGGTCAAATTGGGTCAAAATTGGCCAATGGGTTTAAATTACTGACACTTGGAAAATAATAGTTCTGTGGGCAGCATCACAGAGCCTTTAATGTACCTGAACAGGAAAGGAAATCAACTGGAAGGGATTCAAGCTTGGATTTGGGTTTGTGTTAAAAGTGGACAACGTGAAAGCTGAACGTACTGAATGTGGTGAGAAAACTTCCACAGGTCAGTGGGGCCAGCCAGCCAGTTTGGCTTTTTTGGTTTTCAGACTGGTTTGCAGATTCCCAAGTATCTGGGTACCTGCAGATATCCAGATCTTGGATAGCTGCCTCTTGGGATCACCTGGATACCCCACAGCAGAGTTGGGATTTTATATTCACATTAATAGCTCAATGGATAGAAGCATGGTAGGGAATAGGAGATGTAAGGGATAAGGAACACAATCCTTTCCAGATAAACTGAAGTTTGACACAGCAGAATCTCAAATGGAAAACTGAGGTCAGAACTGGAGAAGTTTGAACAGCACCTGCCTGGTACTGAGGCCTCCTACAGCAGAGCAGTTGGATTCTCTGGGTTTTGAGTGTTTCTTCGTCAATGGAAAACCAGTTTGTAGTATATAGTATGCAGTATACAGTATATAGTATATATTGGTTTTGATTAAATCAAGTGGTAGAAGCTGGCAAAGCCTCAAGTATGGCTTGTGTGACCTTTGGAGGGAAAATATAAAGATGTGAATTCATTCCCAAGGGACTGCTGGGGGAATCAAGACTGCCATAGACATGGCTGCTGCCTTTTGCTGAGTCTCCTGGGGCTGCAGCTCAGCTCGGGGCTTGGATGTTCTACACTGGCATCCCCTGTTGATCTTGTGGCCAGGCTGCAACTCCCTGGGGCACTTGTGCCAGTTGGAAAACACATGCTGAGGCTGATGCAGGGGACATCAAAAGCAGCGTGAAATGGAGGAGCTGATGTTCTCTTAAAGGATCAGGTGCTCCTTTGGTCATGGAGAGATGTTGTAGGACCTTCTCAGTCTCCTCAGGGAGGTGGAGTTGCCAGCTTGGACTGCGCACATCTAAGGAGACAGATTCAGCATCCTCAGGTGTGCCCCATCACCTGGCTGTGGGAGAAGTGTTTTGCAGAGGGGCTTGCTTACTTTCCAAAGGCCTTTCCAAAGGCACTTACTGCTCAACTGAAATGAAAACCCTTTGCTGCAGCCACAAGGCTTTCGGGAAAATTGTCTTTGATTTATCTTTCTCCCACACAAAATGATTGCAGTCACTGTGTTACGCTCCTGTGTGAGACACATCAGAAAGGAAAGCTGGACTCTCAAACTCCGTGGGTTCACATCCATGAATTACGTTTTATTCTTGCTTCTGACCGGCAAAGTCTGCTTAAGCTGCTGTAACTCTAACCATGGGCATTTGTACCCTGATCTTTCTCCTCATATTTAGGATGATCCCCATGTCTGGAGGAGCATCCAATCCGTTCCCCTTTGTGTCCCGTGGTCAATTTTTAACCAGAGACATCCTGGAAAGATAATTTTTAATATGTATTTCTGCTTGGCTGGTGTGAATGAGCTTGACAGGTTGTGGCTTCTTAGTACTGGGGTGGATCCTTTACAGATGTTAGGAAAAAGAGGAGTTTCTCTAGGAAAAACAAGGGCAGTGTCATTTTAAGAAGTGCTACGTGGGATTACAGGAAAATTCAAACATAGTTGCACATCAGGAAGGGTCTCCTGGCTGAGAAGAGAGAGACTGGATGATAATGAGTCTTCAAGAAAGACAGCCTGTTTGGGAATCGTCAGACTGGAACTGCTTCCTCCATACTCCACATGCAGCTGAAGAGATCCAGTGGATCAGACCCGTGGGTGATGCTCCTGAATAAAGCCAAGCTTGGCAATTAAAACATGGTCACTATGTCAGTCCCTGCAGCCCGTAAATTGGGGAAAAATGGTTTTTTTAAATTCAGGCTTCTGTTTTTCACTCTTGGCCGGGTCCAGCCTGTATGATGTTCACTGACAGCTCACAATAAGCTCTGTTGTGCCACCAGGCACTGGAAAAATATTCTGGATGTGATCTGGACCAAGTTGTGGCGACAAGTTTTTCTACTGGTGACCATCAGAATTGCCTTTGAACGCGATTAACTTCATTCTCTGCTGATCTGATCTATATTCAAGCAGGTGATGTGTGGAAGAAGGGCTCAAATTTATCAGGAAGGTCTAGAGATGGAACTGCTGTCAAGATCAGCCCCTTAAGAGTTACTTTTCTGGGAGAAGAGGATTTGTTACACTTGCTGCCTTGGCAGGAGGAATGCAAACCAAAGCACGGGTTTCTTTGGCACCTGCTAAATGTCACAATATCATCTCATTTCTCTGTCGCAGCGCAGGGGTCCTGCTGTGTGCCAAGGGCTTCTCTGACATCTGAAATGGAGATTTATGGCTCCAAGGATGGATTCAGCCAGCTGTGGCCATGAAAATCCCTCTAATTCACAGTCTTCTATCTACCCTGGTGCTCCCGTGCTTGCTGTTTTTCCAGTGTTAGAGCAATTCCAAGTTAGTCCCAGCTCCTCCAGTGCTTTCTCTGCCCATAAAAGAATGAATTCAGAGTGTTTGAGCCTGTACTTCAAACCCAAAGGAGTGGGCACTGGACCGTTGCATCCAGCACATTTCTGGAGTGGGAACTCCACTTCCCTCTCCTTCAGCCACGCGATTGATGTTGTGCCACAGCACTGCTGCTTGTGTGTGCTCAGGCAGAGTCTGGAAGGGAGATGCAGCCCAGACACTCCCCATCACAGCAGCCACGAGCAGGGGGAGTGTCATATCAGGGTGAATAAAGCATGGAAGCTACTCCAGGAAACATCTTTCTGACTCAGGGAGCGCCTTTCAGCTGCCATGGCTGAGCAAACCTCTCCAGCATGAGGCGTCCAGGCAGGTGGAAGTAAAGAAGGAATATGAAAAACCCCAGAGCGTCTGTGTGTGTGTGGTGGACGCAAAAAAGGCAGGTGGGAGGAAAAAAGGCAGGAAAATAAGTACCCTTGAGTGCGGTTGGAGCATATTGGCTCATCTGACACCTCAGCTGTCCAGGTTGTTGTCCTGCCCGCTGCAATTTGCCGAGAGTTTTTAAAGAAGAAAAAAATGGGCTCTTTTCAGGTTCTCTAATTGCTGTTGGGATTTCAACAACGGAGCTGCTCTGGTAGCAGGAACAAATCAAATGAGCCAGTCAGGCTCTGCTTGGAAGCTTGTTATGTGTGGAGAGGCGAGGAAGCTCTTTGTTCCACTTTCAAGGGTTGCATCTTCATTTGAATTGCCTCCTGACGTAGCTTTTTGTCTCCCAACCTGCTGCTGTGTCCTGTAGGTGATTCAAAGTGTGAAGAATGACTGAAGAGCATCTGCTCTGCTCTGCACCAGCCTGTAATTGATTGAAAATAATGGCTGTTAGCCGTGAAACCCATTTTCTCGGCACATTGGAATCAACCACTGCATTGAGGGGAGGGAGCGGCAGCACGTGCTGTTCCCTTCTTTGAAGAGTCTTTGAGCAAGTTCTATTTTTTAAGCCTGGTTCACCTGCAGCAAATTTTTTCCTGTCTGCTGCCCTGCCTGTACAGCTGTTTATTTTATAAGAAGGGCTGCCCCCTCCTGCCTGCTACTTCTTTCCGAGAGGTGGAAATGCAGCAGATTTTCCTTTAAAATAGTGTGCATGGTAAGGGCCTATGAGTGGGATGGAGGATCACATGCATGTGGACTTTTAAAACCAGATGTAGGTCCAAGATCTGTAAAGAGAAAGAGTGGTCTGGGTTTGCCTGCTGGGAATGTGTCTGGATTCAGTGAGAAATGAAGGAGCAGTCAGGGTCTGTCAGCCCAAGCGGGTGAGCAGGGGGGGTTGGAAGGGCTGGCAAGGGGGTCCCTGCTGCATGGCAGAGGGAGAGCTGGCTCAGTGACCTGGAGCTCCAGCCTGCAGAGCTTCCCCACCAGGATCCACCCAGTGGGGTGACCAGCTGGTGGCCCTCACCCTGGATGTCCCCAGGTGTTCTGGCACTGCACTGTCCCCTGCAATGGTGTGGCAGTGACCACTGGGGACTGAGGCTCATTAGTGCAAAACTGGGAGTTGGTGGAGCTTTGCAGAGGTTTCATAGCATTGCCAGCCCACAAATACCTAGGTCAATCCCAGTGGCCTTTCCAAAGAAGCATCTTGTTTAACAAAGTCACTGTGCCCTCTGGCATTCAGCGCAGCTGCGACCAGGACAGCTGTAAATGGAGGTTCATGTGTGTTCATTTGAAACCTAAAAAGACAATTAAAGGTAATAAAATGAAATTGAGAATTATTTTCAGTTGGAATCATCTTTTAAGTTCAGGACCCAAAGGAGAACTGCTTGACAGCCTGTTCAGACATCACCTGCAATATGTTTGGTTTCAAAAGCAATTTTAATGATGAACTTCTGAATAAGGTGTGTTGTTAGAGGCCTTCCATCACCTCAAATGTGGGGTTCCTGCCTTTTCACCTTCCCTTTCAATCAAACTTCCAGAAAAATGTTAGCAAAAGCTGAAAAATATTCCAGTTATTCCTCGTTGATAGCAATGAGGTTAATTATTATTTTAGTCAGCTTTGAAGATCGTAAAGCTTCTGCCTGCCCAAGAATCCCCCTCCATGAAGAATCTGGCATGTCTAAGACAACATATGGGTCGAGGGAGGAAGGTGGTAAGACACAGAGCAACAGGGGAAGGCGGTGGGCAAGGGAAGAGCTCTTGGTAACCGGTTTAGTATGTTTAAAATCAATACAAAAAGGCTGCTGCAGCTCCCCGTGGCATCCTGCCAAGAGCTGCATCCCAGTGGTAACGCCTCAGAAACAGCCTTTGCCATTTCCGTGGGAATAAAGCAGTGAGCACAGCATGATAGCCTTGGAAAGGAGGGGATGACAAATTCCTCTTCCAGCTCTGCTGGGAGCCGGAGCTCTGCTCACAAATAATGTTTCCGTCGTAATTTTGCAGATCTCTCGGATGGAGTACGTGCATTCCAAGAACCTCATCTACCGGGATGTCAAGCCAGAGAACTTCCTCATTGGCCGGCAGGGCAATAAGAAGGAGCACGTCATCCACATCATAGACTTTGGATTGGCCAAGGAGTACATTGACCCGGAAACCAAAAAACACATTCCCTACAGGGAGCACAAGAGCCTCACTGGAACGGCAAGATACATGTCCATCAACACACACCTTGGCAAAGGTCTGTCTGCATGGGGGGAGCTTACAGAGTCCTTTAGGCTGGAAAAGCCCTCTAAGCTCATTGAGTCCAACAACTGACCAGCACTGCCACGTTCACCACTAAACTATGTCCCCAAATGCCACATTCACACACCTTTTGGACACTTCCAGGTGTGGTGACTCCACCACTGCCCTGGGCAGCCTGTTCAATCCTTGACAACCCTTTCAGTGAATTATTTTCTCTAATATCCAACCTAAACCTGCCCTGATGCTGCTTGAAGCTGTTTCCTCATGTGCTGTCCTTTGTTCCCTGGGAGCAGAGCCCGACCCGCCCTGGCTGCCCCCTCCTGTCAGGGAGTTGTGCAGAGCCAGAAAGTCGCCACTGAGCCTCCTTTTCTTCAGGCTGAGCCCTCCCCAGCTCCCTCAGCTGCTCCTGGTGCTCCAGCCCCTTCCCCAGCTTCATTTCCTTCCCTGGACACATTCCAGCTTGCTGTTTGAATCCTGTAGACCTCCCATGGCATCTTGGCTCACAGCTCTCTCACACCCTTGGAGCTATTTGTGAACCTCCCAATGCAGTTTACAGTTGTGAGGCTTTTTTTTCTCCTCTCGTTTGAGGAATCGAGCCAGCAGAAATGTTGGAAGCCTCATAATTATAGTTTTTATTAGGAACTAAATAACTGGAAGCAGCGCTGCACTGATAAAAGACAAGCAGGCAGGCGGTGATTGCTGCACTGGATGATGGACAAATAGATTTTTATAGCACAGCACTGTCCCAATGCCTTCCAGTTCCAGGTGTTAGAGTTGGATGTTCCCTGACCTAGTAATTGATTGGAGACAATGAATGATGTAAATAACTTTAAACCTGCCTTTCATCTCCTCTCTTGCTGCTTTCTTTCTTGCCAGAAGATTACATTTCTGTGGTTGAAAGGCAAAAAAAAACCTTATTAAATGTTTATATTCTCTTAAATCCATACAAGCAGTGAGATAATGGAATATTCTCTGGGAGGCCTCCTGTCATGCTGGCTCCCACTTGGAGAGCTCACTCTCTTTGGGGAGTGAGGAGCAATGAGCCCAGCTTCTAATTTTGGAAAGTGAAGAGTCAGGCGGGGATGGAGGAATAGGAGGGCGCAGTGAGAGCAGGCTGGGAAGCTGCTGGTGCGGGCGATGTGGAGGGAAGATGGGTTTTTTTTGAAGTGCACTGTGTGCCTTCCTTAGAACCCAGTTCCCACAGGATTTCAGCTCCTGCCATGGCTCATGCAGGGGAAGGGTCCACATCAGTTCTGGGGGTGTATTTGAGGGGGCTGTCCCTTCCCAGAGGGGTTGTGAGGAGCTGATGCTTCGTTGGTGAGGCCATCCCAGGCGGAATCAGTCCTTGCACATTTCAAACTCAGGAGTCTGTCTGCAGTTTTTCTGAGACACAAGTGCACTCAACATCTTCCTGGAAGTCCATCTGCACTAAATTACCCAAGGCATCCTCTTTTTTTCCCCCTTTTTATTAGGATAACTGCAGGAACTGTTGTTTCAGTTCCCTTCTCCCGAGTGTTCCCACTCCCAGCATCTCCTGCAGGTTAAGTGGCTGCAGTGTCATGGGCTGGGTCTGCTCCGGGTTGTGGAGAGCAGTTTGGAGCAGGTGGGGTTCAAAGGAGAGGAGGTTCCACCAAATTAGTCCATGAGCTCTGTGAACCCAAGGATGCAGCTCAGGCCAGCCCAGCCCAGTTGTCTCTAGATCTGTTGTTCTCTTCTCTCCTCCCCTGGGGTTTTGGATACATTTTGGCACTTCGTTTTAAGGATACTTTTTCCTTTGGCTCCATGCCACTTTTTCCCCCCTTCATTTATAACATCTGCATGGCAACAGCAGCAAGTGTTCCAGGGCACTGGAAAGAGCTATTTTTGATCTGCTCTGAGGAGCAGCAGAGGCAATTGGGAAAGGGTTGGCACTGTGCAAGGGTGGAGCCCTGCAGCTGGTTGTGAGTATCCCCTGTTCCATTTAGTCTAGAGGAAATAATCCAGCAACACATGGCACCATTGACACTGGCACGTCAGAGAATAATTGGGGCACTGCTTTATTCCTCTGCAATTAAGAGTTGTCCGTTCTACCTCAGCTTGGGCTGTGTGTTGTGCAGCTCCCATGTTATCTCATGGCTTCTGGCTGATTTTACACATTTTCTGGCTTTCTGAAATAGCTTCTAGGTGGTTTTGCACAAGATCTGAGCTGCAGACAGCGAATGAACATCCCTGTGTTACCTTTATCTCAGATACAGATGTGGCTGCTGCTGAGATCTCAGAGTCATTTCTGCCTCTGCAGCAATAATTTGTCATCTCTTCTCTTTTAGAGCAAAGTCGTCGAGACGACTTGGAAGCCCTTGGCCATATGTTCATGTATTTCCTCCGAGGCAGCCTGCCCTGGCAAGGATTGAAGGTAGGTTTGAGCTTTAGGTTTTGTCCTTTAAAACTTTGGCTAGTCTCTATCCAGAGGAGAATATGCTGGGGAAACATTGGCAAAATCTAGTCAGAAACACTGTCTTCTCCTTTGTGTCCTTGAAGCCTAACACCGAGGCATTAAGTTTAGCTACAGGGAAGATTTTAAGGTAGAAATACATTACCTGGCACTTCAAGTTGCCAAAATTGGCACAATTTTGGAGAGAAGGTTGAGAGAGACAGGGACAGCAATGAGAGAGCTGTGATTGGAAGCTGCCCCGAGCTGGAGCGTGACTGGGACACAGTAGTTGTTTATGAAATTCCAGTTACGGCACACAATCGCCCAGCTGCATCTGTGATCTGTGTTTATAATTGGAGCAGTTTGATGGGTTTAGATACACAGATGGACTTCAGCTTGAAAAACTGGTTTTCTGGCACAAGTATTGGACTTGGCTTCCCTCCAGAGACACTGGACACTCAGTGCTGGGGAGTTTATGAGATGCTGTGTACAATGTGGAGAGCTGCAAGTAATTGAGCTACTGACTGCTGCCAACATTCATCAGCTGAGCTAACCAGGAGTAAGTCATTTGCTGGCTCAGAGCTGTTGGAAGCTGCATCTTTGCTTCTCCGTCACCTCCCTGATGATTAAGCTACTGTGTTCAGCTTTGGAATTGCGGGGAGTGAAGAGACTGAATGTGATCAGGTTAGGTTTATCAGGGAAGACAAGAACTCCTGTTGGAAAAGGAGCCAAGGCTTTGGGTTCAGGAGCTGCTCGGCAGAGCTCTGCAATGGTCAGTGGGTTATAGACCCAGCTGAGGTGATAAACACTGTTCAGCTGTTTGTCATCACTTATCCAGAGTTAGTCTCAGCTCAGCCTCATCAGGCACATGCCAGAAATGCTGGCAACAGCTCATAAAAGCAAAGAAGGGTTTTTCAAGCATGAAAGGGATTGTGAAAGAAATCAGACTGTCTCTCTGTCCACACCTCTCTGTAACTGTGTTATTCTAGTACATATTTTCTTTCTGGCTTAGTTGAACTCATCTGCCTTAAATTAATCCTGTAAATTAATCTAAAATAATTCCAAGTTTATACAAGGTTCTACAAAAGATCCTCAGTTCAGTGCTGAACTTGAGAAGAATTAATTGACTTCTTATTGAGGTCCAGGGCAAACACAGACTCTCCAGCTGGAGTTAGAATGTGGCATCTTTGCTCTTCTAGGTTTCCTCAGTTTACGCTTTTGGTCTGCACTGTCAGGGCTGTGTCTGCAGAGAATATTTTACAGTGCTGATTAAGCTGCTGCCAGGTCTAATTGACATATTTTGAAATGGAGGCAAGAAGCCCCATTTTTAGGGTGCCAACTGGAGCAGAGTTCTCTGCCTCAGGGCAATTTAAGTGGGAAATCCAACTGCAAATGGTTTCATTTCCTTGTTGACCAAATATTAAACCAGTGCTGAGTGATGGACGATTTGAGGGTGAAAGGAGAGGCTGTGTGGGAGCGGCCTGGGATTTGGGAGAACTGTGATGTAAAATCATTATCAATGTGGTGACATCCTGTTGCACAGAGAAGGACCCAAATTGCTGTGCAATGGATCTGTTTTGCAGTTGTTTGTGAAGGCAGCTCAGTGACCCTAAGCCTGGAGGGGTCCTGATGTGCCATCACAGTTCATGCACCTTTATTCCCTTCTCCCATGAAACCTTCCCTGCACAGTCCTCAGGACTGGGCTGTGAGAAATGAGCCTTGTAAGACACTAATAAGGGTCCTGCCTTTCATTAACAAAGGTGTTTTGAACATCCTTGGATGTTCTCTGCCGATACCCTGTGAAATGCTCCTACTGGTGTAGTCCAGGATGCAGTTCAGTTACAAGTAACATGTCCTGATGTCACCCAGAATGGGCATTAAATACCTTGGTTTTCTTCCCATGTCCTTTCTCCCATGGTTGAACCCTTTCTCCACAACTGTTTTTCATTTGTGTGCTGCAGGCTGACACCTTAAAAGAGAGGTATCAGAAGATCGGGGACACAAAGAGAAACACTCCGGTTGAAGTTCTCTGTGAGAATTTTCCAGGTAAAGCCCTGATGGGACCATGGGAGTACAGCTGGAGGTGGCCATACCTTGTTAAATAGGATGGGTCTCTTCTCCTCTGGCAGAAAGTATTTGGACTATGTGTATCCATCATGTTGTTCCTCAAGCTGGCAAACAACTGGAGCTGCTGCTGTAAATTTGCAGGGCCTGAGGTCTTAAAATGGACAAAACTCTTCTCATCAAGGAGGCTGGACAGTGCTCAAGGGCCTTGTATGCCTGCTTTGCTTCTTGGTTTC
Organism: Orthonyx spaldingii; assembly: GCA_013397795.1. Classification (NCBI taxonomy): domain Eukaryota; kingdom Metazoa; phylum Chordata; class Aves; order Passeriformes; family Orthonychidae; genus Orthonyx; species Orthonyx spaldingii. Next base: position 559,845 of record VZTJ01005497.1, read on the forward strand.
CTTTCAAAAAAGTTCCTCATTATTTTCCCACTCCCAAATGACTGTGTGGTACTACCAAGTTAATTCTTTTCCAAGAGGAAAGTTTTACAGGTGTTGCAGGTGTAGGTGGCCTGCTTGGAAGAAGGGATGGTGTGTGTCCATGAATTCCACCTTCTGGGAGCAGTTTTAAGGAGAGTGTTACTAAGGGTGTGCCTCTAGCCAAGCCCAACACTTGATCTCCAGTTAAACAGACCTTGGAGCTGGCAGAGCAGGTTACAGAGCTAGACCCTTCCCCAGGGTCCCCTGGCCACAGAGTGCACCTGGGAGGTTTGGGGGAGGGGGGGGTGGGTTCTGAAGTCCTGACACCAGGGAGAACATCCACAATTAATCCCATTCCTGTAGGAGCTGTTGTGCCACACGGCTCTTTCCCAGCATGAGGAGCAGCAAGCCTGGAACGGGGTCGTTGTTCACTCAAATCACTGTAATTCCCCAGATGTGTCATTCCAAAATCCACCTGGTTCCAAGCAGAACAGTTTCAGGTTGGCTGTTCTCATCTTTTTCCCAGTACTCCTCCTCACAGCTCCTTCAGGTTTGGGCTTATGGGAGATGAGAGAACTGAGTTCTGTCCCTTCCTTGCCTGAAACTGGTTGTTCTCCACCTTCCAGAGGCACTTAAAAGAGAGAATTCTTTCTTCTCCTTCTTTTTCCCCTCTTTTACTGCCATGGAAGCCACAAGCCACAGACAGAGTTAAGTATCAATAAGCAGTTCTATTCTTATTTTTGTCAGCTGAAGGCAAGGCCATGAGCCAAGGGAGAGGTGGGAAGGGGCAGGACATGAGTTCCTAGGGCTCAACATTCTGTGCATGCAAAGTGCAACCCAGATGCAGGAAAGCAATTCATTAGCTTAACCCTGGTCTGTAAATTAACCCTCCTCAGGTAAATTAACCTTGGAACCTCCCCCTCTTGTCTAGTTTTGAATCTTCAGGCGCTGCCAATGTCATGATGTCAGGCACTGCCATGCTCTGGGCAAACAGACCCTGGTTGCTGCTGGAGCTCAGGGATGCCTTGGGAGCCCACCAGTAGCTCCTGCTTTCCTTCCCCAGATGAATGTCTATGGCTATTTTATAGAAACATGGCATCACAGAATCTCAGACTTGTTTGGGTTGAAAGGGACCTTAAAGCTCATCCAGTTCTACCCCCTGCCATGGGCAGGGACACCTTCCGTTATCCCAGGTTGCTCCAAGCCCCGTCCAGCCTGGCCTGGGACACTTTCAGGGATGGGACAGCCACAGCTTCTCTGGGCAACAGCATTCTAAACACCTGTTAGCAGCCTGTTGTCATGTTCAGTGAGTTTATTTCTCACTCTGTTTATTTTTATACAAATGTATAGAATAAATCAAGGTGTGGAAGTCAGATTTGGGCAGGCGTGGGACTTTTCATCTTTGCTTGGGAAGTGTTTGAATTGTTTTCCCTTGGGGACTGTTACTAAAAACCATGACTTGTAGGGGAAAAGCCAGAAGTAGCGCTGGCAGCCCAGACACTGGTTTCTAACAACTCATTTGGAAGATTCAGGATAAAAGCTGCTGCTTTTCCCCCTTTTCCAACAGAGGAGATGGCCACGTACCTCCGCTATGTCCGGCGATTAGACTTCTTTGAGAGACCAGACTACGATTACCTACGGACCATCTTCACGGAGCTGTTTGAAAAGAAAGGCTACACCTTTGACTATGCCTACGACTGGGTCGGCAGGCCAATTGTAAGTTGTCCCTGCAAAATCCCATGCCTTGCCTTCCAGATGCTGCTTCCCCACTATTGCCTTTTTGTTCCCAGGGATCAAATCTTTCAATTCTCAACACAATGAGATGTCCTGACATTGTGTTCAGGGGGTTCTTGCAGTGCCTCAAAGTTTTCCTGAGGGACATTCAAGCCTCATTTTCCCACTTGTGACAATGAACATGATGAGACTGAATTGCCTCTAGTCTAGCACAGGATTGGAGACCAGTAACTAAAATCCATCTTACAGCAGTAGAATCATAGAAAGCTCCTATAATGGTCATGTTCCCATTAAAAAGGTACAGGACATCCAGGCAGGGCTCTGATGGATGTTCAGTGAATAGTAGAATCCCAGAACAGTTTGGGTTGGAAGGAATCTTAAAGCCCACTTTGTTCCAATCCCCTGCCATGGGCAGGGACACGTTGCACTAGACCAGGTTGCTCCAGGCCCAGTCCAACCTGTCCTTGAACACTGCCAGGGATGGGGCAGCCACAGCTTCTCTGAGCAACTTGTGCCAGGGCCTCACCACCCTCACAGGGAGGCATTTGTCCCAAATATCTAATCTGAACTTGCTCTCCTGAACTCAGAATATCTTGGAGGACACTCAGAAGCTGAACCAGCTCTGTACAGCGCATGGCAAGGAAATGTGGGAGTAACCAACCTCCATTTAGCAGTTCCACGACTCCATGGGGACCATGACCCTGATCTCATTGCATCACTTTTATCATCAAAAACCAGTTAAACTCAGAAAGACCTTGGCCAAAGGCTGTGTCATAAGGAAATACAGCAGAAGAATCTAGAGCTCTTTGTTTTGGGTCATTCTGCTCATGACCCACCCCAAAGACCAGTAATGACATCTGTAAATGAATTGTCACTAGTGCCAGTTCAAATGCCATCAGTGCTAAACTTGGTACCACTGCTGGTGCTTTACTGTCCCAACTATATTTAGCATTCCCAATGCTTACTGTGCTCAACAGAGTTCCTAAGAAATCACTCCCTTTGTGAATCAAGATTTTATCTTCATTTTTCTTTAATTACAAAGACAATTGATAAAAACCACCTTGTAAGGCAAGTGGGCTATTGCTGACAACTGCGGTGGTTGCCATAGAGATCTTGGTGTTGGGAGCAGGGATTATGACTTTGGTGAGAAGAGAGCAGATGAAGCTTTAATTTTAACACGTCCTGTTTCTATGCAAGCATGATTTTTAGAAGTGGTGAGATGATGGGATGAGGAAAACAAGTCTATGTGTTTTCAGATGTAATAATTCTGTGTGAGACGCACTAGGTGTGATCTGACACTGAGGCAGGCACCTAACTGTATCTTTTTAATTAATTTTTATACAAGACATTTAGTGCTGGTGTCCACCATCAAATCTCATGTCCATAAATCACAGGGATTTTATAGCCCTGGCTGTAATTCTTGGCTCCTTTGGGCAGTGTTTTGATGTTTTTCTGCTTCCTATCAGCTTGAAAAGGTGGGTTTGTGCATGTGAGAGTCTTCGCCTTAACCAACACCTTGTTTTCCAGCCTACTCCCGTGGGATCTGTCCATGTAGATTCTGGGACATCTGCAGTGACAAGAGACAGCCACATCCACCGGGATCGACCGTCACAACAGGCCCTTCGCAATCAGGTGCATTGCTCAGCTCTTCTCCCAATTCCTCTGGCACTGGAGAAGCAGAAGCCACGTGGCATTATAGATGGCTCGGGGCTGATTCTTGGTCATGGCAAGGACAATTTCTGTTTAATTTAGAGATAGTGATTTGAGGAGAATTTTGTCAAAGTAACAGGTTGTTGAAATAAGGTGTCAACCAGTGGAATTCCTCAGGATTCTGAGCCAGCTGGAGTCCAGTTTGGAATGGGATTGTTTTTCTGTAGTGTGTGGGTAAACAGGTTAAAGTCAATGATCCAGCCTGGTCAGACTCCCTGACTACCAATTTTTGGGGGTGCTTTTACTCATAGCACATGGACCGTGGAGCAGACTGAGAGTTCTGCTGATGGCAGCCTGTTCCCAGGTGCCCTGTGCCCACGGAGCGTGTGGCTGTGATAGGGGTATGTGTCCCAAGAACATCCATATGTCCTTCTCAGAGTGTCCAGTTCACAGTGTGGGTGTTGCAGAGCACAAAGGACAGGCAGGACAGAACCCTCAGGAAGGCATCATGGTCAGGATGAACTGCCACGGGGAAGTTGGATTTCCCATTTTTTCCTTTCTCGTTATACTGTTTTGTTGGTGTTGAGAGTTTGGATTTTCTGTGTTAACATAATTCTCAGACTTTCAGTAGGTCTCCAGCTGCAGCTCCCAGCTGGAGCTGTTGCTGCTCTTATTCCCAGGGAGTGGTTCTGGGCCTATTCTGCTCCTCCAACCTCCATGTTCTGCTCAGTTCCTTGGGCTGGGGTTTGTGGGTGCAGAACCAAGCATGGGGTGTAACAGCCTGTCTGGGCTCAGCCCTCCTGGGCTCTGAAGGGTTGCACAGCGAAGGCAGGGTAGGATACACCCCAGTCCATCAGTTACAGTCGAGATGACCCCTCCTTGGTATTGTTGATGTAGGAAGCCAGGTTGTTTGCAGCATGTGTTAGTGCATGGTGATTAGTGTGGGCTGGTGTGTGAGCCCTAATACAGTCATCTGCTTTAATAAATTCTCTGATGGATGCAGTAACACCCTGGTTTTGGGAGAATTGTCCAGCCAGTCTCCCATTGTTCACCTTGACCACAGAACTTCACTGTGTACGTGTGAGGCACTGTGTTTCCTCAACAGCACAGTGACACCTGGCTTCGTTTTCAGGCATTTTAGTTCACAAAGGCCCAAAGAAATGCCAAAATATGCTGTCAGCCTGCAGGCCTAGTTTTCCTGAGCCAGATAGTCCAGATGCTGGATTGCACAGCAGCTTTTGTCATGTTTTCACATAAACATTACTTAGGATGATGAATTATTTAATATAACGCAGGGGAAATCAGGTTCTTCTCACCAAAACACAAACAACTCCCTTCTGAGGGATGTTCCTTCAAAGTCTTGAGCAAAGCATTTCTCTAAAGGAAAAAGGCAAAAAAATAAATGTCTCGAGCAGTGAATTGGAGGTGTGGATTTGGGTCTCCAGATTTAGTGACTTAATTTTTGTTCTTGGGTGTAATAACTGCAGATTCTCTCTTACAGTATTTGATACCCAGTAAAGAACTAATGTGGGATCTCTTCTTTACAGCCTTTTCCTCTGGAAAGTGAAGGGTTTTAATCAAAGATAAGTGAGCTCTTCCCCCTCTGTCTTTAGTCTGCCACATGATTTGGAAGCTGATAGGAGGGTGATGGTTGTTAATGGGAATTTGATGCTCCCAAGCTGTGTCAGGGGACATTTTGGTTGGCTATCAGGAAAAGGCTCTTCCCCCAGAGGGTGGTGGGGCAGTAAGCAGGCTCCCTAGGGAATGGTTGTGGCCCGAGGCTCAGGGAGTGTTTGGACAATGCTCTCAGGTGCAGGGTGGGATTGTTGGGGTGTCTGTGCAGGGCCAGGAGTCAGACTGATGGTCCTTGTGGATCCCTTACAGCTCAGAATATTCTATTCTGTTCTATTCTATTCTATTCTGAATTTCATGGCGTCACTTCCTTGGTGCCACTCCTTAGGTTGTGTTGGGCTCAGCTCAAGCCAACTTCAAACCCAGTTTGTCACGTACTTGGCTGTAGAGCTAAAAGAGACAAATCCGGCACTTGCGGCTACTGGAGCCTTTCCTGGAAATTGCTTCCAGGCTCCCAGGCAGGAGTGGTGGAAGCACCCAGTGCTGATGTAGCTTCATTCCCTGGGCTAGTCAAGCCACCTGATGCCATGGAAGAATAGCACTCAAATGTGCTTTCCACTAGCTTGTGAAATCTGCATTTAAATTCTACAGTTGTTCCTAATCTTGTGAATTACAGCCATTAAAAAATTATTCCAAGGGAGATGCTTCTCGTTTGGATGTCACTGAGGACAAAAGGTGTGAGCACCGTCTCAGGCTGACAGGAGGAACCTGTAGTGAGAAGATTTGATAAACGAGATGATCTTAAGGTCTCTTCCAACCCACACTGTTCTATGATCCTATGACAAAACCACTTCTAGGGAAATAGCACTTGGTTTTGGTGCCTGCTTGGAAGAGCAGCCCCATGGGTCAATCCGGGAGGCAGTCAGAGCAAAGGGAACAATAATGGATGTTTTATGGAGGCTTCTCTTTTAATTCTCCTACTTTTTGCATGTGCTCCTGCTCTAGCTAAATGACAATTTACTAGTGATTGTTGAAGTTTATTCTAAAGTTTCTGGAGTCTTTCTCTGGGTGCACCTTCACTGCTCATAACCTGGGTTTAATAACAAGGCAACCAACCAGCCACAAAGGCAGCAACACCAAACAGAGCCAGAAGGCAGCGCAGCCTTCTCTCGGCTGTCAGGCACCTTCCCCTGGGTGCAGTTCCGGTCACAGCCGGCAGGGGCGCTGCGGCTCCCGGGGGCACGGCAGGTGCTGTGACTCCCCCGCGCCTGCAGGGGGCGCTGTGGCGCGGGTCCGGCCGTCTCTCCCCACACGGGGATGGCGGAGGGCTTGGATGGGGAAAACGGGCGGCAGGAGGAACCTCGGAGCAGCGGCTGAAACCGCAGGGACCAGCAGAGTGGCAAACGAAATGTTTGCATTTCAGAAACTCAGCAGCTGCAGCAGGAGCCGGTGAGTCTCCTGGCAGGTAGGGGGTGCGGGGCTACAGTGTAGCGAAAACCCGGGGCAGTGGCAGAGAAGCGGCAGGGCAGGGCAGTGGCTGGGGGACTGGCCCCGCGTTTTCCCCTGAAGCACCGCAGTAAGTGGTGAGGGTCCTTTCCAGTGAGGTAGGGTGTTAGTAGGGTCTCAGTCCAACGAGCAAAGGCTTACCCACAGTGAAGAAGAAGCCGTACAGGGCTGGGCTCCGGTGGTGGCAGTGAATTCTCCCTGCAGTAAGCAACAAGCCAGAGCGAGCGAGGAGCTGCGCCCCGCCCCCTTCCCCCAGCCTAAAGTCTGGTGGTAACTCTGCCCTTCCAAGAGAAAAACTCTCAGGTAAGAGAGTAGCCAGCTGCACCCTTGCCCCTCCTCCTCCTCCCAGCCACATCTTTTGTTCTCTTAAGTATTGGTAGTTATTGTTGCTTAGCAACAGACGGGACAAAATTCCATGAGAGAAAGAAACAAAAGGAAAAATCCTAACCCCCAACAGTGACCCACAAGAGCCATCACCTGCAAGTGCAAAGTGATTCTTCTAAGAAAACAAACGAAATTCTAATAATTTAAATCACCTGACATTTGCATCTCTTGGGGACAAAGAGGAAACTTGTTAGCCAAAGTTTCGTGTCTGCTTTTCTGCAGAAACCCAAAAAGTCCCCAACCCTCTCTACAGTCAAGCAGGTGTGGTGGATGTTTCCTTCTGCACTGCACAGGTGAACCAGTATGTGGAACTGCCTTTGGGTGAAATAAAATGTTTGGCTTTGACTTATGTTGCAAATTTTAGTTTTAAAAGATGTATTTGAGGGAGATTGAGCTTGTGAATCCCATCGTGCTGCCATGCCAAGTGCTCTGGTGTGTGTGGCCTAACAGACATAGTTAAATGCGGTCAGTGTGATTGTGGTTGTGCTGAAATCCATGGAAGTGAAGCTGTCTAAAGAATTTAGTTCCAGAATAGATCTTTCCCTTCATTCAGCAGCTAGAAGAGATGAAATCCACTCTCGCAGTGGATCACTGCAGCCACCATGGAAGGAAATAATGAGGTGCACTTGGTAAAGCGGAATTTTAGCCCAGCTAAAAGTGTAAATGCCTTGCTTTTTGCGAAGAAACTAACTCACTAACCAACACACCTTTATTTCTTCTCCTCATTCACCTTTTGCCCTCTCTTCTGTTTCTGTGATGCTCCTGAACTCCTGAGCAGGCGTCATCAGATCGCCGAGGGGAGTGGGAGATCCAGCCGAGCCGGCAGACAAATACCTCGTACTTGACATCTCATTTGGCTGCGGATCGACATGGAGGATCAGTGCAGGTACCTCTTCCTCCTGTTCTGTGCAGCCTTTGTGTTAAACTCCCTGAATACTCCTCAAGTTGGAGCAATGTTTTTGTCAGGAGAGTGATTTCACTGGTCCTGTCCTGTATGTCATGCTCAAGCCATGGTTTGGGAAAGACTCAAGCTGTGATAGCCAGCACCATGGCTTTTACTGTTTCAACAAAATTTTTTAAGCTGTTTTGAACCCAAATTTGTTAAACTGAAGACAGAAAGGAGTGATATTAGCAGGTCTGGTCTATAAAGCACCCTCTACCCTATCTTGGAGATGCTCTAGGGCAGTACAGGCAGCTGAGGTAGGATTTGTTGGACATAATCCCCATTAATGTTTGGAAAAGAGTTGAGCTGTTCCAAAGCAGACCACCACCAGTTTGAGGGCATGGTGGGCACAAGGTGGATCTTCAGAGGATTGCACTGGAAGATGAGCAGAGGATGTGCAACAGACAGTGTTGGAGCTGGCACTACCAGTGTTTTTAAAATCCTGAAAAATTTCTGTTCATGAAGTCCTACCTGTCCTGGTTGTCACTCAGGCTCACTGAGGGACCTTCTGGCACTAAAGCCAGGGTGAGCTGGCTGGACAAGCTGGAGAGAAGTTGCAGGAGTCATCCACACAAACAAGAACTCTGATATCTCTGCCTCTTTGGCAGAGCTTTGCTGTGAGAGCTGGCTCTGCTGTCAGATGCAACACCCTGAACACTGGCTCTGGTGAAATGGGAATTAATGCCTGGACCAGGACAGAGCTGAGCCAATGAGACAGGTAATGCAGGATGTCCCTAAGGAAAATGCACATTAGGTTGACATTTTTACTTATTCCTAATACTTAGTTGGGTTCAATGTGTTTTTGGCTTGATTAGCCACAGTCCTCTTTTCATTTTACTGAGTAGCAGAGAAACAAGGAGAACCTGATAAATGTGTAGCTCTCCTTTCAGACGTGAGCGGAGTGACCTGGAGAGGTGTCCAAGGTCAGGCTGGATGGGGCTTGGAGCCACCTGTTCTGTGGAAGGTGTCCCTGCCCATGTCAGGGGGTTGGATTAGATGAACTGTAACGATCCTTTCTGACCCAAACCACTCTGTGATTGTACAACTTCAGCACTGATCAACTCAGCAGAGTAGATGTTTTTATTATATTTTTTTATGTGAGGGGAATGTTTCCTTGTGACAGCAGCACTGAAGTAGCCCTAGGAATTGGATGGGAAGAGTTGCCAACCTGAGCAGTTTATGGGCTCCTTGTGCCACTGTAAGCACTAAAATTCTGCTTATCTACAGTTGAGAACAAGAAATGTGCTCTGTGTGGCTGCTAAGCTGCAGAGGCTGGAATTGTTCCTCAGCAGACACCCCAGCTCGTGCTGGACCTTGGCAGGTCAGCAGCTTTGAGCCGCCATTCCCTTTAAGGCGGAATTTGCTACATGAAAATGAAGTGGCGGCACGTGTAAAGCAAGGAGGAAAATAAAAGCCTTTTGTAAAACGGAATTTAACGAGTAGCTGAACAAAGTGTGGGAAGAGCCCTGGGAATGGCATGATTAAGTGCCAGCGCTCTGCAGAGCTGCGTGGGAAGCGTGGGGGTCTGGAGAACCTGGGGCAGCCCAGGCAAGATGAGTCAGGAAACAGGTGAGGACCAAGGAGTTGTCACTCGAGGAGAGCTCTGAGCACCGCGTGAGCCAAGTCCTGACCTGTCCTGGCAGAGCCCAAGGGGCCTGGTTGGCAGAAACGGTAGCTCATGGCAAGACTGAAGCGTTCAAAATTAATGTAATGTGCTGACTAGGGGACACCTACTCCAAAGGCTTCCTTCCCTTCATCCCTGGTGGTCAGATCATCCGCAGCCACCAGGAGTTCTGGGTACCACCCCTACCCCCACCCCATGGGAAATGCCTGCTTTTACCTTGTAGAAAGGTGAAGAAGAGGAGCAGGAATGGGGAAACCAGGCTTCCTTACAGCTCTGGAGCCAAGAGCAGCTCCAAGTTTTCACAGCAAGATGCAGGAGTCTGTGCTAACATCCAGGTGAAGCATGGAAGGGCCAGCCGAACTTTGGTGCCATGCAGGATGCTTTGGGGGTTGTTGTGGTAGTGGAGCAGTGAGTATGTGTCTTGGCTTGAAAGACAGGTGTCTGCCAAGGAAGGCAGAAACCTCCCTTGGAATGGAAAATATTACTCCATTCCCGCCGAATTACTTTGAAATTAAGGGGCCTTCAGGCAGAGATATGGGAAAAGGAATAACAGTTCTTTACTAGTATATTTATATATGTATAACAAGGCAACCAACCAGCCACAAAGGCAGCAACACCAAACAGAGCCAGAAGGCAGCGCAGCCTTCTCTTGGCTGTCAGGCACCTTCCCCTGGGTGCAGTTCCGGTCACAGCCGGCAGAGGCGCTGGTGGGTCCCGGCCGGGCGGGGCAGCTGCGATGGTTCCCCCGCGCCTTCAGGGGGTGCTGTGGCACGGATCTGGCCGCCTCTCCATATGGTAATGGCAGCTCAGCCAGTGTGCGAGAGAGAGAGACAGAGAGAGAGAGGGAGAGAGAGAGAGAGAGAAGGGGCTTTCTTTGCAAACTCACGGGGGGCAGGCGGGCCTGGTGCCCCTCTGGAGAGCAAAATGAGCTGTAGCAGGAACCTCAGAAGCAGCGGCTGGAACGGCAGAGGTGAGCAGACCTGGGGTGGCAAACAAAATGTAGCAGATGTCCCGGCAGGCAGGTGTGAGGTGCTGGGTTAAAGTGTAGCGAAAAAGCCCGAGGCAGTGGCAGCCGGGTTCCTGCACACAGCTGCCACACACGCAGCTAGGAGATGCGCCCTCCGGCAGGGGTGAGGGGATCATGGTCCGGGGTTTTTTCCCCTGAGGCAGGCAAGTAGAAGGCGAGGGTTCTTTCCAGTGTGATCAGATGTTAATAAGGTCCCAGTTCAACGGCCGCTCTCATGAGCAAAGCCTCACCCACAGTAAGGAAGAAGCAGTAGAGGAGCTGGACTCCACAGTGGCAGCGAATTCTCCCCGTGGTAGCAGCAACCCAACTGTTCCACTCTGATCCCAGAGCAAGAGAGGAGCCAAGCCCAGCCCCTCACCCTCCAGCCAAAATCTTGAGGTATCTCTGCCCTTCCCAAGCAAACCCCCCCAGCTAAGAGATGCAGCAAACTGCACCCTTCTCCCTCCTTGGCCCCTTCTTTGGTCTCTTAAGTACGTTATCATCTCCTAGGCAACAGATGGGATAAAATTCCCTGAGAGAAAGATAAAAAAAAAGAAAAATCCTAATCTCCAACAGCAGAGCTGCTGGGAGCTGGGGAACTGGATGGTTATCCCTCTAATGGAAAAGCTGGAATGAGTCATCATCTCAGGTGTGAGGCAAAAAGAGATGAGAGACTGTGTCAGTAGTTCTGGGGTGAGAACATAATTCCCAAAATTTGCTGTGTAAGGAATGAGACTTAAGGAATGAGGCTTCTCCCCATGGTACTGTCAGGCAACAGGACTGAGCTGTTCACCTGTAAAAGTGTCAGGAGAAAGCAATCAGCATCGTACAGCTCATGTGTGTAGGTAGGGCTGGCAGTCAGTGCTCACACCAGTGCCTGTGCTCCCAGTCATGTGCTGGGCACGGGAATGTTAGGGAACACACACACAGGCCCCTGCCTGCCGCTCTGCTTTGGCTGCTCCAGCCTGGAGACTCCAAGGCACCCAAGGAACTCTGCAGCCTCCTGAGAGGGTGCAAGGAGACAGATGCAAACAGTTATTCCTCAGATTTCCCATTTCCTCAGCAGCCCTTGCCAGGGAGCCCCATGAACGGGGTGTTCTTTTGTGTTGCAGGTGGTGAGCTCGACCAACGGGGAGCTGAACGTGGATGACCCGACAGGAGCACACTCCAACGCACCCATCACAGCGCAGGCAGAGGTGGAGGTGGTGGAGGAAGCTAAGTACGTTTGCTTTACAACGGGCTTTCCACTGGTTGGTCATTAATCCTTTTCCTGGGAAGCGAGTGGGGACGTTTTCCTGTGGCAAAGTCCTCAATGCTCATGTCCCATGCCCTTTTCCTTGCATATTGCTGCTTTTGTGCATGGTGCCTTCAGTGCTGCTGCTGCTGCTGCTGCTTCTCTTTGACACTTGTCATGCCTGGAGAACATAACTCTTGCTCAGAGCATGTATTGCCAGATAGACATTTCAGTAGCACAGATACCAAAAATACTGGGAGCTGATCTCAGGAATCCCAGTGAGCATTCCCTGTTGCAGAGGGAGAATGCGCTGTGCTCTTGTGTTGAGAGTGTAGGAGTAGCTCAAGCACAGCTCAGCAAAGAGATCAGACCAATGGTCTGTTGCCACTTCATTTCTGGCTGTGAGAGGTGGGTGCCAGGTATCCAGAACAGTCTGGAAGTAACTCCTGCAGGGATGGGTACTTCTCCCTGTGGATTCTCCTTGTCCAGCCCTGTAGAGTGAGAGGAACCAGAAGCAGCTTGTGGAGAAGAAAGTGCTCCCTCTAAGCTGACCTTTCCTGTAGCTTGTGGTCAGAAGTGAGAACTGCTGTCAGAGCTGCTTCTTTGACCATTTTTGCTCCTGTACTGCATCCAGCACCATTGTGTCACCTTTTGCATCATCCTCAATGTGGCACCTTCTTGCTGCCTCTGAACTAAACCAGGACCTGTCACTGCAGGATCACCACAAAATTCTGGCACTCCCCGAACGAGGGGCCAGTAGGCCCCTTTGAACTAGTAGGTGCTGAGACATGGCCCAGCTGCCTGGTTATTACTTGACTGGGTGATACTGGTGCCACTTGTCCCCCATTGTTTGCCTCAACCTTTAGGGCACTTCTGGGCGAAGAGGAAAAGTGTCAGGTGCACGGAAGGTGTATGGATGGAAAAGGTCCCTAGGTATGTGTCATCTGTGCTGATTGTCCTAAAGGTCTTCTGCTTTCTATTCCCCAGTCCCTCGGGAAGCACCTTTGTGGGATCTTTCTCACTGGTAGCTGGCCTGGCCTTGATTTCAACAGCCACAGAACACCTCCTCCTCCCAGCCCAAGAAGCCTTGTATTTGGTGCAGGCTCCTCATCAAGCCGGCAGGGTGGGGAAGATCTTGAGGAGCAACTTTCAGAGTGGGCAACATTCCTCTTAGATCAGAGTTGTGTTGCTGGCAGAGACCACCAGTTTGGCGTCATGGGCTCTAAAGGGGGTACCCCCAGGCATGTGGCTCCTAGGATGGGGCAGACTGTCACCCTCAACAGTTCTGATTCAACAGCCCTATGCAAGGAAGAACCAGGAACATCTCCAGCTCATGTTTGTGCAGTGAGGCCGGGTCCATCCCCCACTCTGTGTACAGGGGAGATGTCAAGACAGGCGCGAAAGAGCTGTGCCACCCAGGCCCTGTCCCACAGCATGTAGAGCTGTCCTGCCTCTCTCCAGCCCTTGTTTGTGTGCTCCCAGATTGGTTTTGGAGGTGCTGGGAAGCAGAGCATAAGGTGCTTTGCACTGACAGTTTTGGGGTCTCTTGTAATTCCCAAGCATAGATTACTTCATTTTGCTTGCCACAAGGAGGGCTTCATCTTTCCTCACATCTATGATCACAAATCCCCTCAGGGACACAAGAAACGCAAAGGACTTTGGGATTCTGCTCTGCAGAAAAGGGTGCCAGAGAGAGCTGGCAGGAGCTGGAGCTGGGCTCTGTCTCGAGATGATGTGCAGTGGTGGGAAGGACTTTCCCTGGCACTCCACAGGCAGAGCCATTATAAGGCTTCTGCTTGGAGTGTGCTGGAGAAAAGCTCTGGATCCCGGCTGTGGGTTTCGCTGGAGGGCAGGTCCCAGGTGTAGAGCCATCATGAGGCCCCTCTGCTGGACCTGCAGGGGACAGGAGCAGATGGTGGCCTGGAGTTGCTTTCTGATCCCAGCCCCAGATAAGAACCTGACAGGGCTGGTGCCTCTGTGGAGAACAGGTGTTTGTCGGAGGCCTCATGCCCATGGAAGAGGTGGCGAGGGCAGAGTGGTGTGAGTGCTGGGGCGGGCAGCGGGCAGGCCTGGTATGTGTCTGCTGCTCTGCACTGCATGTTTGCATGGCTGCGGTGACTCGCTTCCATCCCACCTCTGTGAACTAATCGCTCTTTCTTCCTTTCTGTGTTTTTTCTCTACACTCTCTGTAGCTGCCTGAAAATGCTCAACTTGTGGTGAGTCCCTCTCTCCAGTCCACATGCAAGGGGGAGCGGACCAGACTAGACTGGGGTTGGCAAAATCAAACCCGCCAAACACTAAAAAGGCACAAAGTCAAAGCCAACCCAGAGCTGTTTTGATTTTAGGACCACATGCAATATTGGGGAGGGCATGGGCTCTGTCCAGTCAGCCACACTAGGCTGAGGGATTCGGCTGATCTCTGAATGGATGGATGCAAAATTGGATTTTAATCCTTTCCAATTTGGCTTTCCTTCTCCCCCAAATGTTTACGTCTGTGAGCAGATGATGCCTGATGGAGTTGGGCAGAGTTGGGCCTGGGCTGGCTGAGCCTCTTGCAGGAATTCCTCACGCAGATGGTTACAAAGGGAAAACCCTGCACTGGGTATCGAGGAGAGGGCCCAGTCACTTCCTTGAAAAGTCTCCTCTTGGAGAAGCACAGGCTAGAGAGGATGGAGGGACAAGGCCAGGGAGTCCTCATTGGTGACAGAGTCCCTACTCAGAGAGGGTAGGTGGCTCCTTTCCAGCCAGCTGAAGTGCAAGTGAATGGGCTTCTCCAGGAAGGAAGGGGTGGAAAAGTTGGGATTAGCTTTGGTCCAAACCCAGCTTGGGGCTTTACCAGGATTTTGAAGCTGTCGCTGTAGTGTCCCAGTCTCAGGTTGTCCCAGGAGGTGTCCCTTGGGGAAATCACATACCCAGTAAAGTGGAGGACCAAGCAGACACTCAGATAAGTTTGTAGGTGCCAGGGAGGGCTGATGGGTGGGAATTGCCACATAGCGAGGGGACAAAGCCCATGTGCGGCGAGGAATGTCCTTGTTGGATGGGAGACTGACTCTGCCCTGCTCTCCATAGGCATCGCCTTCAATACCTCTGGCATCTCTGGCTTCTCTGTATGTCGTAGTCTGGGGCTGTTCTCTTGGGCATCGTCTGCATGCAGAGAGATCACGTTCTGTAATTGTCAGCCTGCCTTATCCTTTTATTTTGGTGTTTTGCCTCTGCCTGTCTGAACTGCCAGGACTTCCTTTCCTGAACCCTTCCCTGGACCTCTGAGTAAGAGCCTGAAAAGACAGTCACAAGGAAAACCAGCTAGGAGTCAGTCAGCTCCCTTTGTTCAGTGCTCAAGGAGTCGAGTGCTGCTCAGCCCCTTCTTCCCTTACCCGCTGCATGCAAAACCATCACTCGTGCATTCTCCATCCTCTCCCCATGATGTCCCCCTTACTCACCATTGCCCAAGCCATGAAGGAAGGTGGCTACTGTGGGACAGAAATACTGCGACAGGCTAAAGCAGGAGATGGGGGCAGATGGCCGGGGACAACAAAATGCTAGAGCAGTCCTGGGGTGGGAGTTCCAGTCTGGGCCAGGGGTGCTGAGGTGTCACATAAGCACCTAAGGATGGGTGGGCAGCAATGGAAGCATCACTTGCCTTGCAAGGACAAGGGCTTTGCATTTCTCCTCATCCCTCCTCCAAACTGGGCCTGTTCAGGAGCCTAGAGACAAACCATGGACATCAGTCCGTGCAGCAGGAGGGGTCCCTCCCCTTGGAGGGCTGTGGGAGCTCTCCATGTCATAGGGAGAGTTGTTGGTTCTCCCAAGCAGTCAATCTGTGCTGGCAGGCGTGGCTCATGGTGGGTGGTGCTCAGTTTTGCACCCCGGAGTGAGGCTTATGCACCCAAGGACAAGCAGCTGGGTGAGAGTTCCTCCGGCTTTGAAAGGATAGGGGTGTAATGCTGACATTCCATGAAGGACCCAGCAAAAAATAATTTGGAGATGTTAGAGTGGTTTGGAATGTTTTTAGCCTACAACAGATAGTTGTAGGAAAAAACGGTCTTTCCATCCTCATGTTTGCCTGTCAGAGCTCAGGGAGCGTTTGAACAAGGCTCTCAGGCACATGGTTGGATTCTTGGGGCTGTCCTATGCAGAGCCAGGAGTTGGACTGGATGATCCTTGTGGGTCTCTTCCAACTCAGGATCTTCTATGTTTCAGTGGTCTACTCTGGTTGCTTATCCAGGCATCCCTTCCAGCAGCCTGAAAGACCAGTCTTCCAGCATCACCCAGGCTTCCCCAGGGACGGCTGTCCCAGCAGATGGAGAAAGACACGTAACTCGGGAGAACTCACACAGATATGCAGAGCATTCCTGATAGTGGGCTGAGGGTAGAAAGGTAGATATATGTTCAACACCAAGGAATTCTGTAGGAAGCCAGCAGGAGTATAGGATCTGGGCGACTGGTCCCAGTGTATCCCACAGGGAACCCACTGCTCCTCACGGTTCAGCTGCGTTGGGCATTCCTCTCCCCACCTCAGCCTCCACTGTCCATCCTTCTTGCTTCCCCTAATCCTGTGCACCTCCCTCGTATTGGATGGGGGAAGAAGCAGGGGTTCTGCATCCCAGCACTGAGTGATTGCTCTGAGGTGGAAGCTCTGGTTATTGTGAAAGGTTCAGTAAAGAAACCTGGTCCCTGAGCCGAGGTCTCTTTGGAACTTGTTTTTTTAGTGAACGGTGGTGAAATCCGTGTGTCTCGTGGCTGGGAAGAGCAGCCAGGGCTCACCGTCCCAGTCCACTTCCTCTGGGGTGGGACAGAGGGAGTGGAGTACCTGGGTCCCTATTTTACTGCTTTCCCAGATGGCTCCTTGTGTTCCTGCTGCAGTGGAGCCTGGGAGGGAGAAGCCCGGCCAGCGCTCTGGGGCCTGGCAGTGGGACACCTCAGCTGGCCGTGGCAGGTCCTCCCGTCTGGGCTGGTGGCATCATCCACCCACCAGCACCTGCCCTCCATCCTGGCAGCGTGGCGGGGCCCGGGCCGGGCGGGCAGAGGTGCTGTTGCATGAGGATAAGTGGGCGGACGGCAGGGACGTTGTGGGGACACTGCGGGGACATCGCAGGGTGCCGCGTGCGGGGCTGACTGTCCTTGTCCTTTGTGCCCCAGGTGCTGCTGCTTCTTTAAGAGGAAACGGAAGAAGACGGCTCAGCGTCACAAGTGACTGGTGCCTCCTGGGCCTTGCAGGAACCACCATGCCTGCAGCTCCTGCCCTGTCTCACTGGAAGGGGCTTCTCTTTAGGGGGGAGGAGGAGGAGGAGGAGGCATAGGAGGAAGAGAGAAAAACAAAAACAACAAAAAAAAAAACCAAGTGACATTTTAAACCAAAAAGAGAAGAAAACGTTCCAAAACAAACCACTCTGGGGTGGATCTGCTGAATGGTCTCCCTCGTTCACTCCAAGCCTGAAGCTCCTTTTGGGACCAGGACTGTGGCTGGCTCAGGTCTTGGTTACCCTGGGAGGGGGGCTGGCTGGCTGACCCTCCTTCCCATTGTTTACGGCGAAGGCATCATTCACGCAAACCTGAGGACTGTGCTTAGTTCCTGCTCACTTTCTTCCCCTCCCTCTCCTGCACTCTGCTCCTCTGTCCTCCTCCCTCCTTAATTAAGTGAAGAAATCCCATAGGCTCAATTGGCTGTGGAGAGGGCAGGAGGATGCGGGGCAGACAGGAGAGTTGCCGGGAGGAGGGCCTGACTGCTGCAGCAGGAAGAGGCAGGTTCCCTCTGTGGCTCCTTGGGAACAGTTACACTGTAATGTGCAAGCTGTGAGAAATTTGCAATCTACTGTTGCAGTTAGGGTTTTTTTTCCGGCTCCCTTGACACCTTCCTCCTCTGACAGTAACAGAGCAGTGTGGATTGTTTTAAAGAAGCTGACGTCGTTGCACTTTTTATTATTTTTAGCATTTACAGATGCACATTGTGTCTGTGGATCTCTGCGTGGCCACGCCAACGCAGGCAGACATCCAGCAGGGAGGACAGTGGGATGCACGGAATGCCCTTGAGTGGGATTGTCCAGGATCCTCGTGCCAGTCTGGGGCTTCCGACGCCCAGCTTGGGCCGCGCGCTGGGGAAAGCATACTTGAATTTCCAATCACCCTTCCTAGCTGCCAGTGAATGTCCTTTCCATGGTTTCCTACACCGTGCGTGACCCAGCTGGCCGGGAGACATGAGGCTGTTGCCCAGCATGGGCCAGAGGGAGCGGCATCGCCTTTGCCAAGCCGGAGCAATTTGTGCTGGTTTAAGAGGTAGATCAGGACTGAGGTTCCTGAGAAACAGCCATTTCCTATTTCCTGAAGTGTGGGCATTTCTCGGTGTGGGCAGCTGGGCAGCCTTCCCAAATCCCTCCTTGGGGTGGTTGGAAACCTTCTGCCAGAACACATTAGTGGGAGCAAAGCTTTCCCAGCAGGGGAGAGGATACTTCATGCCTTAACACTGATCCCATCTCCTGATGGTCAGATAGGTTTGACTGGAATCGCCTTCACATTCCCTCTGTGAGCATGGGGCAGGCGCAAGTTCACCCGCACTGTCCCACCCCCGAGGCAGCCATGGTTCTCCTGCACCACTTTGAGCCAAACCAGTAGCAAGGAAAGGGCTTGGGGTGCTTTGCACACCCAGAAACACAGTGAAATCTTGCATCCAACTGCAGTGTTTCCCAAATTGGAGGAGATGAAGCTGCCAGGGGTTACTGGAGAGGTGACAGGGCTGAGGGAGAACTTGAGCAGCTTTGGGGAGGTTGTGAGTAGGTTCCTTCAACTTTGTCTTTCCATGTGTGACACCAGACCAGGCTGAAACTGTTCACTTGTCATAAACTCAGGCCTGGCTTATCCCAAAATCCTGGAGAGCTTGAAGGGAGGAAAGGGAGAGACTAGATCTCATTACCGTTTATTCGATTTAATGATAATCTGCGTAGCTTGGAGTTCACAGAATGGCATTGCCGGGAGGTTGTTTCCCTGGCTGGGTAGGAGCAGGCTTAGAGGGCAGGAGATCAGCCTGGACAGCGAGCTCTGGGCTTGCTCCTCATGCATTCCTGAATCAGGCAGACATTGGTGTGGTGCCAGGGTGGAAAAGCCTCGCTCCCGGCCAGGATCCCTGCAGGGCGTCTCTTCTCCATTCTCCGCCACGTTCTTTCCATGCCTTATCCCAGTGAGCGCAATGGAGGCGCAGAGCCCTCGGCTCATGCGTGCACCTCCTTCCCCCTTAGCAAAGCGCTTTCCTCCAGCCAGGCGTAGGCCGGGGCGGGAACGGGGCAGGAAGGCACCGCTCATCTCCCGCAGCCACGTACCAGGCGTGCAGCCCTGTCCCCTCCTGCCACAGGGAAGACACGACCATGGCCACATTCCACCTTTCCAAACGCCTCCGCTGCCAGTGGCTCCCAGAAGCTGCGTCTCTGGCACAGGCATTCCCTCTCTGTTGTAGGAAACCACGGTTTGGCGTCTTGGGAGGGGGGTCCAGGGGCACAGGCGCTCCCCGGGGAGCTGCCCTGCCCACTGCTGATGGAGCTGGGCCCTGAGACACTTCTGTTGCTGCCCTCCCAAGCCCCACTAAGTGCCTGTCACCAGAACTCAATTCCTTCTGCATCTCCTGCCGTGTTTGGTCATTCCTCGCTGCCTCCACTCAAGGAGCAGCTTGTAGTTGCAGCATATGTAAGTGTTTGCAGGGTGAGGGAGGGCGGGGGGGAAAGGGGCCATCTCAACAGGTTTTGTTCCTAAATGTTTTTGGTTTTTTTTTTTTTTAAGTGAATGTATTTGATTAGAAACTTTCCTGACCTTGTTTTTAAGTGGGTTGGTTTGAAAGCTTTCATGGTGACCCACTACAGCTTCTCTTTGGAGATACGGTGTTCTTTTAATCCTACAATGATGTGTTTGTAGGGGAGGACTGTCCCCCCACAGCATGCTGGTAATGCTCACTTGTACCAAGCCCTCTTGCACTATAATTGTACGTTGGACTCTTCAAAAAAGGGCAAAGATGTGGGGTGGCTTTTTAACAAAAAAAAAAATCAAAACAAAAAGAAAATAAAGCAGGTCAACAGCAAGTCCTGTGCTTGAGGAAACCGCTGTCCCCGGGGAGCTCGGAGGTGACGAGGAGACACAGGCAGACTGAGCCAGCCATGCTGTGGTAGGACATAGGGCATTAACCTGGGCAATCCCTCCTCTCCTTGCTGGGAGCAGTCAGCAGCCAGGAGACCCCGGGCAAGGGAGGCTCTCAGGGGCTCCCGGTGCAGGTGCCTCTAGTGCAGCTCTCAACCCACCAACGTTGCAATGCAGTCTTCTGGGGTATCAAGTGAGATGATTTTTTTTTTTTTTTCAATAAAACATTGCACTGCTGCATTGTTCTCCATGAATAGATGTATTTATTACCTCAGCCTGACCACGGCGCTTGTGTTTTGTTTTCCTTTGGCTCTACCGGGCACTTGTGTCACCCTCTGCTCCCCTTGGAGGGGACAACGCATGGGTGGGACCTTGTGGGACCTTCTCAACACTTCGTGCTTTACAGCCATGGGTGGTTCAGCCCCACAGAGCTCGGCCAAGGCACAGTGGCACCGATTTCCCTTCTCCCTGGGCCTGCACATTCCCACTTCAGCTGTCCTGGAATGCAGGATGCCTTGTCCTGAGGCAGCCCTTGAGAGGGACCACAGGGACCTGCCCCCTGACAAGGCTGTGGGATAAAACTGAAGGAAGAAATGAGAGAAGCCCCAATTCCGCTTAAATACCAGGAGAGGCCAGGCTGGAAGCACACAGAATTGTCTGTGGTGTTTCAGGTGCCCATGTTCAGCTTAGCACCATCACTGAAGGTGTCACTGTGCATGGCAGGGGTTGGACCTGTAAAGGTCCCTTCCAACCCAAACTGGTTGGTGATTGCAAATCCTGGAGTTAGTTGAATATGTGGGAATTAGGTTTTCATCAGGTCTGGGTCAGCATCAATCCCTGAAAAGATAATTCTCAGAGGTGGAAATGCAGGTTCCAAGGGTCAGGGAGGGAACATTTGAGGTTCATCTCTTTGTCAGAGTGCACATGCCCCAGGACAAATTTTTGGCAACGGGAAATGAAAGTTCATACTAAAAACAGTACATTTAAGGCTGGGAATTAGGGAGAAAAATGTCACACGAGAGATCACAGTGTGGAGTAGTTCCAAACATGGGAACATCTTGGTTCAGGTGCAGGTGTCTCTGTGTGGGGAAAGTGCCAGCTGCTCTCAAAGGTGGTTTGGCTCTCGGGAGGCATCTCTTTAACGAGATGCTCAGACATTGACCCGCCGCCATTTGGCTCCCCGGGGGCTCGGCTCGTCCTCCCGCCGCGGGCACGGGCACCGAACGGCCACCCGCCTCGGCCGCTCCATCTC
>VZTJ01005497.1:581599-609318 GCA_013397795.1 Orthonyx spaldingii
GGAGGGAGGGTCCTGCGTGGGTGGGGCGGGGCACCTGAAAGGGCGGAGGAGGTCTGGGGACAGCTTGCCCCGACTCTGGGGAAGCGGAGGTGGAGGGGCCTGGGCTGAAAGCCTGGGTTGGGGGGGACCCAGCTGGGATGAGTGGTGAGGCTGGTAGGGGGGACGCAACCAGGAGGGTGGGGCACTAACCAACCTCACCCAATGAGGTTTTGGGCCTGGTTGGGGTGGCGAGTTGGATTTTGGGGGGTGGGTTGACACAGCAAGGTGAGTCTGGCTCCCCTGATCCCCCCCTAACCTTCCTCCACTCCCCGCCAGGTGTTCTTTGACCTGCGGATTGGTGAGGAGGATGTGGGCCGTGTTGTCATCGGGCTCTTTGGCAAGACGGTGCCCAAGACGGTGGAGAACTTCATGGCCTTGGCCACCGGAGAGGTGAGGGGCCCGCGGCGCCTGCGGCTCACCTGCCCCTGCTCGGGTCCTGCTCGGTGCCCTGGGGCAGCGCTGGGGCCACAGAGCTCTGGTCCATCCCTTTGCCTCACTCTGTGTTCTCCCTGCACACCGCCAGAAAGGATTTGGCTTCAAGGGCAGCAAGTTCCACCGTGTGATCAAGGACTTCATGATCCAGGGAGGAGACTTCACCCGCGGTGATGGCACTGGAGGTAACCTTGCAGATTCAAGCCACTGTTTTGGAGTGAGACAGCAGCCACAATTCCAACCACTGCAGGCTGTCCCTGGGAGCACTCTAGAGCTGGTGGGAAAAAGTGGGCATGGAGCTCACAGAGGCGTGGTCTCAGAGCACAGCTGCGTGCTGGGGTAACTGGGGTGCTAAGGGAGCCTCCTGCTTTGGTCCCTGGGCACGACGCCCCTGCCCAGCTCCTGGGGTGCTTCCAGCTCTGGCCAGCAGCCCGTGTCTCACATATCCCTGTGGCATCAGTGCTAGTCCTGCCCTGGAATTGCTCATTCCCCCCACACAGCTTGTGTTGGAGCTACCACCACCACCCCCCCTATCCCACCATACTCCATGAGACCACTGCGGCCTTTCTGTCCCCACCTTTAGGAAAAAGCATCTATGGGGACCGTTTCCCTGACGAGAACTTCAAGCTGAAGCATTACGGGCCAGGCTGGGTGAGCATGGCCAACGCCGGCAAGGACACCAACGGCTCCCAATTCTTCATCACCACCGTGAAGACGCCGTGGCTGGACGGGAAGCACGTGGTGTTTGGCAAAGTGCTGGAGGGCATGGTGAGGGATGGGAGAGGGAGAGGGTCGGTGCTCCGGGGAGAGGGAGACCAAGCAGGGGCTGGCCGAGCTGGCTGTGCCCATGTGTCCCACTGTCCCACTCTGTTCCACCCAGGACGTGGTGCGGAAGGTGGAGAACACAAAGACGGACAGCCGGGACAAGCCCCTCAAGGACGTCACCATCACCGACTGTGGCACCCTGGAGGTGGAGAAGCCGTTTGCCATTGCCAAAGAGTGACGGGACCAGGCCCTGCCAAGCTGTGAGGGGCTGTGGGAGGGGGGCTGCCATGCTCCTCCTGTCGGGGGACTACTGGGTTCTGCTGTGTCCCAGTGCCTGGCCTCTCTCCCTGCTGCCTCCCAGTCAGTGGGACAGGGCACAGGCTGCTCTTCCATCACTTTTGTAAGAAGCACATGCACCAATAAATGTGACCAATGTGTTTTTTAAAGAGCTGCCTCTCTCCTTCCTTCAGAGGGCTGTGGATCACTCTGCATCCCTCACACATATGCACCCCTCAACCTTCCAACCCCCCTTCCAACCTTCCTTCTTCCATGTCTCATCCAGCTGGAAGCAGTTCTACAGCTGGTCCTGGGCTTCCTTTGCAGAATTCCACAGTACAGCACTTTGCCAGTCAGTCAAATCCAAGAGATTTATTGCACCAAAGCCTGGATGCAGAGAGGTTTTCCAGCACCATTCAGCATCCAAAGGCTTGTACTGCAAGCCCAAAACAGCAGGGGGGGAAGGCACAGCTCCTGCTCTCCCAACAAAGGCACTTAGCATGGTGATGGAAGAGCAGTTCCCAACATCCCTTTGGCTTCTCCCACTGTCCCCTTGGGTTCTCCCACCATTTCCCTGCCCCAGCCCAGCAGGGGAGGAGTGAGTTTCACCACAAGGATTCCTTCCTCACCACTGCGTCCCTGGGTTCTGGGTGGGTGTCTGAGAAGTCGTGATTCCAGAGGCCTGGGGCACAGCCTGGCTGGGGACACAGCTCGGGGGGAGGTAGAGGCCCTGCAGGACCCCGGTGAGGACGGTGTTGGGGAGCAGGTCTGCAAGGACAGGGGAGCGCTGGAACAGCTTGGTCCCTCCTGGGCCCCGTTAAGGGAGGAGCACCTTTGTGGGGCCCAGAAGAGCCTGTTGGAGGTTTTGGGGACCTGCTCCATGGCCCTGCTCCTTACCGGTGCCGTGTGGCCTCACGTAGGGATCGGAGCAGAAGCCGACGATGGGGCGCTGGGAGGACAGGAGGCTGGGGCTGCTGTGGAAGAGGGGACATCAGTCCTTAACCTGTCCCCATCATCCCCAACCCCGTGTCTTTGGGGTGCCTAACATGGGGCAGGGAGACAATCCTGGTACCGTGCAGGATAACCCTGGTGCCGGCAGAGCTCATCTACTCACGGCGGGCTGCTGGTCTTGGGGTTCTGCTGGCACCGCCGCACCTTTAGGAAGTCCAGGACATCCTGAGGCAGCTCCTCGTTGTGGTACAACACACCCTGCAGGGCTCCAGGGGTGTCACCACCCCAAAAACCCACCCCAAACCCACTGCCAGGTGTTCCTCACCCTAAAACACCTGCCCCAAACCTGCCATATGCTCCTCACCTGCAGGTAGAGCTCCAGGCCGTGCCGGCGCTGCTCCAGCACTTTGGGCATCCAGTTGGGGACATGGCGTGGGGGGAAGTCAGGGACCTTGCAGGTCTTCTTGATCTGGGGAAGAGTGCCAGGGACAATAGGACAGGCCACGGAGGATGAGGCCAGGCCTCCCATGTCCCCCTCCTGTGGAGCCAGGAGGTCTCACCCGCTTGTGCAGTGCCTGGAACTCGCTGTAGCGCTTGGTCACCGTGTGCCGCCGGCCATTGCACAGCACCTCCACCCGGAACACCTGCAGGAGACAGGCACCACGGCCTCCTCATCAGCCCCAGCCTCAGCCTCACCATCCTCGTTCTCACCATCCTCATCACCTTCACCGATCCTCATCACCTTCACCGGTCCTCATCACCTTCACCAGTCCTCATCAGCCTCACCATCCTCATCAGTCACAGCCTCATCAACCCTCACCATCCTCACTGTTCTCATCAGCCTCAGCATCCTCATCACCCTCACCAGCCCCAGTCTCAGCACCTTCACCATCCTTATCACCCTCACCATTTTTATCATCCTCATCATCCTTACCACACTCATCAGCCTCCCAGGGGAGGTAGGAGCCTCTAACTCACACACCTGGTGAGGGCACTTGGGACCCTCCACCCCACTTGTCCAGGACATGCAGAGACCCCCAATCTCCAGGGCAGACCCCCAACACCCCCATGGCCAATGGGAGCACCATGGGACCAGGCAGGACCGCCAAAAGCTGATGGGACACCTTTCTCCCCTCCTGAGGGGAACACAACAAGGTGCGACATCCCAATCTCCACAAAACCCCGCCACATAGGTGGGACCCTGGGGCTGGCAGGGACCCCCAACACCTTGGGGCATGCAGGGACACCAGGAAGGGACACATGGGGACCTCAAACCAGTGAGACAGAGCAAGACAACCCATCTTTGCCCAAGGTAGATGAGGCCCCCTACCTAGGGATAGTCATGGATCTCCACCCTCCAGGGGAAGTCAGGAGAACCCTTTCTTTCCCCACAGGGCCAGAGGGAACTCCCCAGGGCCAGTGGGGATCTCCCAGGCCAGGGATACCCCCTGCTTTCAGGGGTGGACCCCTGAGGACAGACAGGGACCTCCATCCCACTGTGCCACAGGGGACCTCCCAGGCCAAGGTAGAAGGGCAGAGGACCCACGTCAGAAAGGAACCCTGTGGAGACCTCTGCCCAGCACCCCCTGGGCCAGGGACCCCCATCCCCTCCCCTTCAGGGGCTTTGTGTCCCCCTCCTCAGAAAGAGATCCACGAGGACAGTTGGGGACCTCCCCTCCTCAGGGCAGATTGTCCCATCTGTCACTGTCTTCCCCCGCCTCCTCACTCACCAGGATAGTTGGGACCCCTGGGAGCAGGTAAGGACTGCTGGGAACACCCCAAGCACTGGGAGGATGTGGGGACACACTGATGGGCACGTTAGGACTCCCACACCCTCCACCATCCAGGGCAAGCAGGGACACTCATGCCCAGGGCAGAGGGGGCACCCAGAGACAGACAGGGACCCCCCAACACCCTGGGGCCAGACGGGACCCCATGGGCCAGGGGCCACCCTCACCATTCCAGGTGTAGAGTGCTCTGACAGGGACCCCTCAGGGGCACTTGGATCCTGCACTCCTGGGGGCAGAACACATCCCCATTCTGGGGACACAGGGATGTGACAAGGACCCCCTGGGAACAGAGGGGACACCCTCGCCAGCGATGCCCCTTCCCCACCCCTTCCAGGGACAGAGGGTCACTGTCTCTCCCTCCTCTCTCCCCGGCAGGGATCCCCTGGATGCAGGTAGGTAGAGACAGGCACTCCTGGGCACTTGGGGGCACCCGGAAGGGGGGGAACTTGGGGACATCCCACCCCCGGGGCAGATGTGGGACACACATCCCTGGGGCACATAGGAGTACCCAGGGATAGACAGGGACCCCGTACTCTGGGATCAGAGGGCATTCCCGGGGTAGAGGAACACCCACAATATCAAAGACAGAGGGTGGCCCCAGGGCTACCCCTGGGACAAGTGGGGTTCCCCAGGCACACTCGGGGAACCCCAGTCCCTGACGCACATGGAGACACCGTGCTGGGCAGGCGGGGACCCCATGGGAACAACTGGACCCCCAGAACAGGACCCCAGGGTGGGCAGAAAGAGCCTCCAACCCCTGGGGCAGGTGGAGGCACCTCCAGGATGTGGGGACCCCTGGGGACAAGGCAGGACCCTGCACCCCCGGGGCCAGAGGGGACCCGCGGGACAGGGACACTCCCGATTTCAAGGGCAGAGGGTGCCCTCGGCAGGGACCCAGGGCAGGCAGAGACCGCTGGGGCAGGGAGGGACCCCCCGGGATACTTGGGAACCTCCAACACTTGAGGCTGGGACACTTCGGGGGTGCCTGAAGGAGCTAGGGGAGCTCCAGTCCCAGGGCAGGTGGGGCATCCCGGGGGAGGAAGGGAACCCCCATGGGGGCTACAGGGACCCCTCCCCTTTTAAAAGGTAGAGGGTCTGTGCTCCCACCGGCTGGGACCCCCTACGGACAGGCAGAAACCTCCCCCAGGCCAAAATAATCTCCCCCTGCCCATGTTCCCCGTCCCCTCCTTCAAGTGGGTCCCCATCGGCAGGGACCTCCGCCTGGAACCCCTGGATCAGGGACCCCCCTGTGTCTGTCAGGGACTCTCCCAGGGGTATTTGGGGTCCTCCAAGCCCAGGAGCAGAGACACCCCCACCCCGGGGGCAGAGAGCGGTACTCGGGGACGAACAGGACGCGGGGGAGGTGGGACAGGCAGAGCCCTCCAGCCCCTGGGTCAGGGTGGAGGCACCGCCGGGCACGGGGAGATCCCTGGGGAGAGGCCGAAACCTCCCAACCCTTGGGAAAAGGGGTCCCCCATCACGCCCCCATCCCCGCAGGGCAGGACCCCGCACACCCGGGGCCAGAGGGGACCGTAGGACCAGGGACAGCCCCTGTCAAAGCAGAGGGTCTGTGTCTGCCACCCGCAGGAACTCCCCAGGGACAGGCAGCGACGGCCACTCCCAGGGGACGCGGGAGACCCCTGGGGCAGAGGGAGGCAAGTTCCCCAGGGAACTTGGGGACCTCCAGTCCCAGAGCAGCCGGGACCCCCCGGGGCAGGGACACCTCCGCACCGGTGGGGCCCCCTGGGGAAAGGCAGGGACCTGCGCTCCCGGGCTGGGTGGGGGACGCTCGCGGACAGCTAAAGACCTCCAGTCCCCGGGGCAGAGGGAGACGCCCCCACCCATCCTTCCCTGCGGGCAGCCAAGTCCCCACCCCGCGGCAGGGGGCCCCGGCCCCGCACAGCCCCGTCGCTCACCGTGTGCGCCCGGTCGGGGCTGCGCGCAGCCGCCGGGGGCTCCGCCGCGGGGATGGAGACGGCGATCATGGCCCGGGCACGGGGAACGGGCCAGGGCGGGGCCGCCCCGGCGCCCGCGGCGGGGCCACGGTCCCCGAACGGCCCGGGGACGGCCCTGCGGCCCCGGCCCAGCACAGGGGGAAGGGGCAGCGGAGACGCCGCAGGGACCCGGCGGACAGGGATAAGGGGAAAGGAAAGTGGGAAGTCAGCTCGAGCTGCCTTTTCTCTTAAGGCAGAAAGGGTATCGGTTTTGATAAAATCCACACGTGAGGGTGGAGAGAAGGGAAGGGGCAAACCCACCCCCGGGTCAGGGGGGGTAGGAGAACCACACCCCAAGAGCTCCACTGTGTATTTCTGGGGAATGCCACAAAGTGGGAGTGCTGCAGAGTCCCGCTGAGCTCAGATCCTAAAAAGGGCTCCCGCTGGGAGCAAAGCAGAGAGCCAAAACCTAATCACGAGCGGGGACAGGTGGCCAGAGCAGGGTCCAAGGTCACCTCTGTCCCGTCACAACACGGGGGAGGCTCCACTGCCTCCCTTGCCCTCCATGGGATGCACAGTTACCCCTCCTGCTCCCACCCCAAACACTCAGACCTTGTTTGCCCTGATAGAAGTTTTATTACAGAATTTTAATGGCACTGCAGGAGTAAGATAATTCATTAGAGCCTTAAAACCCAGCCTGAAAAATAGATATTTGCCAGATCTCATTAAACCCCCGGCTGTGGGTCTGGTCTGGAAGCAGGAAACTAGTTTCTCTTCAGTAAGAAAATATATGTTGCTAAATGAAAAATATACAGTTAGAAGAGTTACTGGCTCGCAAGCTGCTCGTCTGGTGGTGACACCTCTACCAGCTCCAGCATGTGGAACAAGGGGTTGCTCACATGGGAAAGAGGAGGACGTATAGTGTAGATATAAAAAAAACAAAAACAAACAAACAAACAAACAAACAAAAAAACCCAAAAAAACCCCAAACAAACAAAAAAGGCAAAATTCAGGTTTGTTTGCTCTGTCCAATTAAGAAATGGCCTTGGCTTCAGGCAGGAACGCTTCCCAGTACTTCACCAGCTGCAGGGAGGAGAGGGAGAGTCAGGAGCCTTCAGGATGAAGCTGCAGTGGGAGGTCATGCTTGAGAGGTTCACAAGCTTGGCCTGACCTTGGAGGTAAAACCACACCAGGGACCACTCACCTGCTGCTGAGAGTTCAATAATGTCTCAAGGTATTTCGTGACGTGGTTTCTGAAGTCCTTAGATTTCTCTTTCTGCAAGAGATAGGCATGAGGCTGGACCAACCACCAAAACCCTCAAGATTTTGGGAGGGAGACTGGGATTTTTCTGTTCCTCCTGGAGTCCCATGAGGAGACCAGCAAAAGGGACACAGAGGATCTTTGCCCACCCACCTTCATTTTAAGGGATTCCCTGTGGGGAAGCCCCTCTTAGCCAAAAGCCCTGGGCGATGCCCCAGCTCACACATGTTGGGATTTAGGGATGCTGCTGTGCCAGGAGCAGGGGCAGGAGCCCAGGTCAGCCCTAAGGCTGCCCTGAACATACCTCAAACCGTATCACTTCCTTGCGGATGACGGCAGAAATCCGCTCAAAGTCCCTTTCGTACTGTGTCACCCGGGACTCCCACTGCAGAGACAGGAAGTGCACAGTTTCGGGCAGGGGAAGGAGCTCCTGCCTCCCTCTCCATGGAGGTCTGGAGCCACGACTGCACATGTGAGAGGTGTTCCTGGGGCAGAGCCTGGTGTTCCCAGCCCTTGCCACCACCTTGGCATGGCAGTCACGAGAGGCAGAGCCCCTCCTGCAGCCTCGCTCAAGGCTGGCCTAGCCCTTGGTGCAATTTGGCCACAGACACCTGTCCCTCCTGCTCAAGAGGTGCTCCCCAGCCCAGAAGGTTCCTTCCCCAGCCCAGACGCTCCCCCACTGGAGCACAGAGGGCAGGAGCAGAGCAGAACCCCCACGCTCCATTCCCTACCTCCGAGATCTCATCCTTGGCCTGCTGCAGCTTGTCGGGTTTGTTGGCCCACAGCAGCCTGGCTTCCATCTCTCTCTTCTTCTGGAGCATGGTCTGGGCATCTTGCCACCGCTGCCAGGTCTTCATGCGCTGGTCAAAGGCTCCCTGGAGAGCAGGAGGGACAGAGGTCGAGCTCTGTGCTGCCTCTGCACTGAGAGCGGCTCCGAGGGGCTCGCCTGACAAGGGGGGGACACTGGAAGTAATGGACCAAAGCTGAGCCAGAACATAGACTGGGTCCTGCTCTGGAGCATCCACAGCTCCCACACGGACCAGTGGACCAAGGCTATGGTGTTCTGGCCTCTGTGGCAGGATGTGTTTGGGACAGGAAGGGGTCAGTCTGCTGGACTTGCTGCTCCCATGGGATTGCTTCTTCCCAGTGCACCAGATGGACTGTGTGGACTTGATGCCCAAGTTCAGGAGCATCAAGACTCAGGCTCTGCCGCAGCAGGCACTTGGCAGGTCTGCTTTCACCACCTGCATCACCTGAGGTTACCAGCTCACAGCTTCAGCCTTCACCTCTGGAAGGGCTGGGGTCACCCACAAGCCATGAACTGGCTCCACATCAGCTCTGCAGAACAGCAGGACAGCCAGGCCTCACTTACAACCCTTTTCCAGTCTAACCAGTGCACACCTGGACAAGCAGCAAGTTTTCCCTCTGCCTGAAGAGGCCATGCCCTGTGTGCCCTCTGCCATGTCCTGTGCTCAAGTTTGGAAGACCTCCTGGCATCCCTAAGCCTGAAACAGGTATGAGGAGCAGGAGCAAAGGAGTCCTTACCCTTACCACCGAGAGCAGGCGGATGTAGTCCCCCAGGAGCTCGGCCAGGAGGAAGAAGTCATTGTTAGCCTGTTCATGGTGCAGCTGCTCAATCTTCTCCTCCACCTCAGCCAGCTGGGACAATGCCCGGGACAGGGCCGTGTTGTCCTCCGAGCTTCCCAGCATGGCCAGACTCTTGGCAAACTGGGCCGTGTTCAGTGCCAGCTCTGGGGAACCAGATGAGGGTCAGGGGATGGGCCTGGCTGCACCAGGTGCTCCCCAGCAGAGGGTTCAGCTGCCTTTCCATAGCTCCAGGAGAGAGCAGCTGGAAGAGCCAGCACTGGCTGGCTTGGTCAGAGACAGCAGCTTCCAGTCATGAGGAGCAGGGAAGCAGCTGAGCAGGAGTACAGGCACAGCTTTGCAGAAGTCAATCAAAACATGCAGAGGAAGGAAAATATCCCCACTCCCAGAGGATGTCTCGGAAGGAATAAATAAGGTCAGCTCTGCTCAGGTTTGCTACATCAGCTTTCGTTGCCATGAGGATAGGCTGAGGGAATTGAGATTGATGAGCCTGGAGAAGAGAAGGCTACAGGGAGACCTCAGAGCCCCTTCCAGTGCCTAAAGGGGCTCCAAGAAAGCTGGAGAGGGACTTGGGACAACGGCCTGGAGGGACAGGACAAAGGGAAATGTCTTCCCACTGACAGAGGGCAGGAATAGATGGGACATTAGGAAGAAATTGCTCCCTGTGAGGGTGGGGAGGCCCTGGCACAGGCTGCCCAGAGAAGCTGTGGCTGCCCCGTCCCTGCAAGTGTCCAAGGCCAGGCTGGACAGGGCTTGGAGGACCCTGGGACAGTGGAAGGTGTCCCTGCCCATGGTAGGGAGGGTTGGAACAAGATGGACTTTAAGCTCCCTTTAGCCCCAAGCCATCCTGGGACTCTGATCCCACAGGACACAGGTTCCCTTCCACACGACCACCCCAAGCTTGTGGAGCTGGACAGAAGAATCAAGGTGACCTTTTTACATCTGTTTCCCAGGAGGAAGAGACAGAGGGTCCTTTATAACACTGTCCCACCTCCTTGGAAGTGTCCCTGGGACACGTGGCCCTGGTGACCACCCCAGACATGGCACAGGGTGTGACTGTCCCAGCCCAAGGGCTGGAGCTGATCCATCACCTTTCCGATGGTTCACCAGCGTCTCCACCACCGCGTGCAGCTTCCGCAGCCGCTGGTCCTCGCACTCCACCTCCTGCAGCTTCTCCTCGAACCACTGCAACGGGCAAATCCAGAGCTGATTCCCACAGGTGGGGCTTTCCCTGCACCCAAAGCTGGAGCTGGGAAGAGCACACGGCTCAGGAGTGAGGACAGGGCCAGCCCAGAGGTGCCCCAACACTTACAATGTCCGATTCATTCATCTTGATGGTCATTTTACTGACAGCATCCGTGGCTTTATTGAACATCTTCATTATTCCTGCCCCACTCAAGGTCTGGGTGCCTATTGCTCTTGGAAGCTGGAAAGGAATGGAAAAGTTTGCTTTGCCATAGCAGACTGAGCCAGGCTGGGAGAGCTGGGGGTGTTCACCTGGAGAAGAGAAGGCTCCAGGGAGACCTCAGAGCCCCTTCCAGTGCCTAAAGGGGCTCCAGGAGAGCTGGAGAGGGACTTGGGACAAGGGCCTGGAGGGACAGGACAAGGGGGAAAGGCTTCAAACTGACAGACGGCAGAGTTAGATGGGATATTGGGAATAAATTCTTCTCTGTGAGGGTGGTGAGGCCCTGGCACAGGGTGCCCAGAGCAGCTGTGGCTGCCCCATTCCTGGAAGTGTCCAAGGCCAGGATGAGGCTTGGAGCAGCCTGGAATAGCGGAAGATGTTCCTGTCCATGGCAGGGGGTGGAATGAGACGGCCTTTAACCTGCCCTTATCTTGACCCATGAGCCTTTTGCTTATTTTCTCCCTCACATCCAGCTGAGGGGATGGTTCAGCAGCTTTGGAGGGCACCTGATGTCAACACCAGTTCCCACTCCCATTCCCACTCTTACAGAGTTCTGCCACTTCCTGCTGAGCATTGCAGGATCGTGCCTCATTAACTGCTCAAGTACCATTTCCTTCAGCACTTCCAAGGATTCCTTACTCCACACTACTGACCTCCTCCTTCTCCAAGAACTCCCTGACGTCCGGGTCCTGCAGCATGGTGGGATGGCTGACCACTCTCCGTAGGTACCTGTGGGAGGAACAACTCCAGGAGTTACTCCGGCTGTAGCAAAACTGGCTCTGAGCCATCACAGCAACACAGCTTGATATTTACTCCAGAATAGCAGTTGGGAAGCTGGAAATCAGAGCCAACAACTGTTCTAATTCACCCACCAGTTTTGCTACCTCCCTGGGGAATTTGGTGATGCCACCACGAAGACCAGACCTGTCAGACCTCTGTAAGGTCCCTCACTCCGTTCAGGGACAGCCGATGGGGTCGTACCTCTCTAGAGCAGCCCGACGTTTTTCTAGGAACTCTGCAGAGGAGGAATCTTCTTTCCCAACTTTCACTTTGGTCATGCCTAGCACAGAGGGAAGATGTGATTAATGAGCTGCTCTAAAGTCCACACACAAGGTAAAGTGGTTCATTACAGACTATCAGGGTGACAGCAGAGGAGAGGAATCTTACAACAGGAATTAGACTTTGGAAATTTGATATCTGCTCATACCCAAGGAACTGACATGCAGAAAAGAGGCAAAGCAATGGGCTGGACTCAAGTGAACAGCAATTCAGTGACACCACAAAGGTTCTACTCTTCACCAAGCAGATGTGGAGACATCTGTGAACTCCATCAAGGATTTAAGTCCAGAGCTCGAAGTATGGAGCCAGAGCTTTGTGTGTGCCATAGAACCCAGATTATTTTCCCTGGCTGCTCTGCAGCTTCCCTGTCAGCTCCAACACTGCTGCAGGCCTGTCCTCAGGCACAGAGCTCGCTGTCAGAAGGACCCATGAGAGCTATGAAGGACCAGCACTGGTGCTGTGCAGCTCCTCACTCACCTATGAGGCTCTTCTCGGGCGGTGGAGGGACAATGAACCCATTCTGGGCGTGTTTCTCCGACAGCTTCTCATAGAGCCCCAGGAAGTCACTGAACCTCCTTTTGACTGAGAACTGCTTGCTCCTGAACATCGGCATGCTGGTCTGGGGGAGAGATGACACTTGGGTCACACTCCCCCCAGGGAAGCCTGGCCCTGCCAGCTCTGCCTGCTGGCACCTCTGGGATGTAGTTGGACAGCACCAGCTCTGCAAGAGGTGAGCAGCGAACAGAGCAAGTTTTGGCGTAAGTTTTCCACAATTTCCCTCCCAGCTGGGTTCTCCTTGCAGCTAGCAGCAGCATTAATGGCACTAAATAATGAGCAGCTGTTCCTGCAGCCATGGGCTGCTTAGTAAGCCCTGCCCACTGCCTAATCCATCATCCCTGCTCCACACAGGAAAAGGGACACACCCCTCAGGTCACCTAAATGCTACAGGGGCCACCAGAGCTTTGGACTAAGTTTGCAGAGCAGGAATTAAGGATAACAAGTCCTCTAGTCTCTTCTTCAGACCACAGAGTGCCTGTAGCCCAGCAGCCATGGTACAGGCAGCTGGAGCAACTTTCCAGAGCCCAGAGCAGGACTCCAAAGCACTCCAGCAGCTGCATTTCTCATTGAAACTGAGGGGAACAGGTCCTGACATGAATGCAACTACAGCAGCAGCTCCGCAGCAAGTGCTGAGCTCAGGTCAGCTCAATCTGATGCTGCCGCCGGCACAGAACCTTCAGTGCCAGCCCCAGGTTCAGGGACTCTCCCAATGGATGCCATTCCTGCTGCTCTCTCCAATGCTGAGCATCCCTATCAGCCAGACTGCAAAGAGGTAACTGGCTGTGAAAATAAAGCCAGTCTCCTTTCAAATAGATTCCAACCCTATTCCTCAGCTAGGCTCATCCTTTGTGGATTATAACTCCTGAATTCACAGAACAAGACATTCAGGGCTCCTGTTTATTTAGGTCACTGCTAGCTTGGTTAAGGACAGACAGTCCAGCCGCCTTTAAGCATGGAAAAATAATGGAGAATTAGACATAGAGGGGTCAGACATACCTGTGTTGACACCTTGTAGGCTACGTAGGCATTCATGCCATCCCCTACGGAAAACAGAAACAAAGTGTTGGGGATCACATCAGCACTTTCCACTATTCCCTGAACACAAAGCACAAGGCTCCGGACCTTTTCCTACCTCAGTGATCCTGATTTCGGGTCTGATGGAGCCCAGGATGCTTGGGCAAAACCAGAGGCAGCCTCCCGCTGCGTGGCCCTGGACTCCTGCCCAGCAGCCACTTCCCAACCTGCTGATCCCTCCCCACACTTCCTACGGGAGCCAGTGCTCACAATTAGGCACTTGTTGTGCCAGCAGTGTCTGGGCTGGCTCCACACATCTGCTTGGACCCCAACAATTCAGAGGCTGTGGGGCACATGAAACAGTCTATTCACGGGATGCAAGTCAGGCTGGATGGGGCTGGATCCTGGAACACCACAGGCAACTTGCTCCAGCTCACACAGAAATCCCCTTGTTCACCTGGCAGTTCATCTGAAGGGCATCCTCGGAGCTCCAGTACTACCCCTAAGATACATCTGATTTACACCTCCCAGCTCCAGAGATCACAAGCCATGGAGTGGGAACAAGCTGCCACTTGTGAAGCTGCTCTGCTGGCTGGGATCAGATGTCGCCTTGGGTTTTCTGCACCCCAGAAACTTCCATGTGGCTGGCCATGACACTCTGACCCCACTTTCAATAGAGAGAAACCCTCTTGCTTCTCATTGTGAAGCCAGAGTTGCTTCCCTGGCAAGCACAGCTTCCAGGGAATGTGCCAGAGCACAGAATAATGCACTTAGTTTCAGGTTAAGGGAATTTTGCCTACCCCATGCCAGCTCCACGCAGGGCAGTGCTGCCTGAAGGTCACACCAAGTTGGTCACCACAGTGCCGGGCACCAAGAATCCCAAAAACCCGGCTCTGGGCTTTCCAGAACCTGCCTCTGCCTTGCTTGTTCTCACCCTGGGCTTTGTGCAGCATCATTTCTTTAAGATGCCGGAGGAAGCCTTGGAGACATCAGTCCACGATCAGGTTTGTGCTTAGAGACAGCCCAGAGGCCACAGCTGCAGGGCCAAGCCTGGCTCCTCTAACCCTCTTCACCATGCAGGACAGTAACTCACCAACTTTCTCTGGGTCACTCACTCCCACAGTCAGGTCAAATTTGTCCTCCTGCTCCTCTTCTTCCAGCTGTTTGGAGAAAGCACACAGGGACAGCAAGTCAAAACCAGGAAACCAGGCTTCAACCCACCCCAAACCAATATGATGAGCTTGTCCGCCTGCCAGGGCACCTCTAGCACCTCAGTCTGGCCAGGGCCATTCTATAAAGCCTTCCAGCTCATCATCGTGTCCAGGCAAGGATCCCAGACTGGGTTTGTCATTCCTACCCCACTATCTGCCCAGACTGATGCACAAACTGCTCAGCCCCAAAATGAAACTGCAGAGCTCCAATCCACAGCTTGGACCCTCAGCACTACATCCACCACTGTTACAGCGTTGCAAGCAATCTGGACCTCCACATGAGCAGGAATGCCACCAGGCCGACCTGAGCCCCATTCCAGCGGTATCAGTCTCAGACTGATGGCCCAAGACACAAATCAGGGCACTCAATAAGGCAATTACCTATTAATTACATTTAAGATTCATGTTTACAACTGAGTACATGGACAGGTTCCTTCCAAAGACCGTTTGAAACCCACAGGACAGTTTGGAAGAGCAATTCTCACCTCCTCATAGCTCTTTGAAAGGTTTCTAGAAGAACTTGCAGCCACATCTAATGAGGATGAAGGATTGGATGCTTTGGCCACCTCCTTCTTCTGGTTGTTCTGAGTGTTGTCAAGGGACAGCTCCACAGTGGCATCTGTCAAGAGAAGTTTGCAAGGGTCAGCCTCTCTCTTGGAAAGACAATTGCAATATTCTCTGGTTCATGGGATCTAGGAAGTAACAACAGTCTTAATTAACAAAGCAATCCATAGGGAGGACACCCGTAAGCACTGGGAAGAGCACGACAAAGCATTGTCACTGCAGTAAGAGCATTTATCAATCCTGCTGGAGAACATTATGTTAATCCAGTGAACTTCTTATTCCAGAAGGAGCCAGGCATCACCTCTTGCTGATCACCTCCTTGCTGTGTGCTAGAGGAGCTGCACCCTGGAGCAGCTAAAGCCAAGGTGGATTTTACCTAGCACACGGGCCAGCCTGGGAGGAAGGCTCCTTCCCGGGCCACTTGTCCACGTGGAGGATGTAAAAATTAGCAGATGTATCCAGAATTGACTCTCAGCCCATCATGCCAGGGCTGGGGAATGTCTGACCCTCCCCATTTTCTCCTGCTGAGGGGGGTTGTGTTTTCTGTTCCTTGGGAACAGCCAGGTCTCTACCAGAGATGCTTCTTCCACCAGCATGGAGTCAGGAGAAGGTGGAGAAGAAAAATCCTTTAACTCTGAGGAGACACTCACCACCTCAGGGCTTAAGGCAACAAAAGCAACCCCCATTTTAATCCTCTTCAGCTCCCAAACAGTTAGTCCTGTGGCAGGATTATCCTAGAGACCTGGAGGACGCTGCTCTGACCTTCCTGAACACACCACCAGAGCGAGCAGACTCCAACACGAGTTTGAGATAAGCACTTACAATCTGCTTTTGATTATGGATATTTTAGGACTATCACTCCAGGCCTGGAGCTAGGAGAGGCCCAGCACACACAGACTCACCTGCAAATAAGTCCTGATCGTCCTGCTCCACATGAACCCCGTTCTCTTTGGAGGAGCTGCTCACAGGGAGAGGAGATTCTGCTTTCAGGGCCGGAGAGTTGCTCTGTGACAGGATTAAAAGGACAAAGACCCAACGTCATTTACACTGAGGGATAGGGGAACAAACATGTCACCTTCCTCATCACCCCACCCTGTGCCCTTCCACTCATGCTTCAGCATCACCCTCTCTGCCACTTTTAGGGACAACAAGTGTCACACCAAACTCTGGAGACAGTTTCCACCCAGAAAGGACCATACTGGCTGCTGGGAGCAGGCTTGGGGACAAGAGGACAGCCCACCCGAGAGCTTTTATGCCAACCAGTCCTCCCCTCCAGAAGACAGAGCTGCTCTGGCATTCCTGTTACAGATGCCTGCATCCCAGATCATGCCTCATTTTGCAGGCAGACAGGAAGAAGGGGACAGCAAGTGCTATTCTGTAGGTCCCAGCAGAGAATAGAACAGGTCTGTGACGGGCAGTAAATGGAGCTCTATTAGAGACTCCAAACCAATAGCTCCTTGGCACTCTCTCCAGCAAGGAAGCACCATCGGATCCCATCGCTCCTGAAGGAGTGAAGCCGTGCTGAGGCAGCTTTTCTTTGAGGTGGGCTCATGTCTTTGGGTGGTAAAAACAAAACAGCCATCGAAACACTCACTTGATGGCGAGACCTGCTGTATGTTAGGATGTTTTCCTAGAGGAACGACTGCTCCCAGCTTGGATCACAGCAGTCAATGGCACAAGCTATGGTTGTTAGTGATGGAGAACAGGGAGCAGAGACCCCCCCCAAGCCAAACATCCCCCAGACCCTTACAGTCCTTCAGACTAGTGTCCAAGCCAATAAGAGGACTGGTACCAGTGGTGACCTATGAGTAAAGGGCTCACACAGCTCCTCTCCTTCCCCAGGAAATCTTCAGGCTCCTAGAGAACCCGATCGTGCATGGACAAAGTGGTTTTCTACCACAACTGCCTCCCAGTTTGCCTTAAATTTAATTCCTCATGAAAGCACCACACCCTGTTCTTACTTCCACACCCTGTTCCTACTTCTCAATCTGCTGCTACAGAGGAGCTGCGGCCTCATTAGATCAGCCCATGACATGTCACCAGCCATCTCTGGGGCCGGATTCAGCACCCCCAACATCACGTGTGTGGGCAGAGTGTGCCCGCACCAGCCTGACACTCCCCACGGGGAAGCAGAACTTGTTTGGGAAGGGCTGATCCTTGGGGGCATCCCTAGAAAGGGCCGTGGTCACACAGGGATCCAGCCTCTGTCACCAGACAGGTGAGGTGCAGCTCTGGTTCTATTCAGGGCTGACCCAAATGCTTCCTTGCTGGCGATGCCCAGGTGCTCTTGAGCCACCTGAACGTCAGCAGCATCTGCTTCCCCTGCTTCCCAGAAAATGTTTTCCTAACGTTCAAGGGCAGAGACAAGCAAAGCCACCAGATCACAACAACAGCCAAGTATTAGTTATGACCGTGCCTTCCACAACAAAACCAAACACCTGATAAGCTGCTGTGGCTCCGCAGTCTCCCCTTCCAGCTCAGGAACGTGTTATTCCCGTGAAATCCCACGGCATTTGGCACACACCCCTCTTGGTGGGCGACAAACCATTGAGCCACCTACTACATCATCCAGTTCTTCACTGAAGAAAGGTCCTGAGAAGTTCCAGACCATCTCCATGACCTGGTGCCTGCCTGCCATAGACACCAGCACCTTCCTCTCGCAAGGCCCAGGGTTGAACTTTCCTGGGTTTCCAAACATACAACCCAGCTGCTGTTTTGCCCAGAGCAGTGTGAGAGTTTCACCCTCACAAGGTCACAGTCTATCCACATTCCCCAAACCTACCTTCTTCCCTGCTGCAAAGCCACTGGAAACACAAGCACGGCTCAAGGACACCAGGCAGGAGCTGCACCAAAAGTGGGGCAGAGACAGCTCCCAGCTCTGGCTTTGTATTGGTGGCAGGAGAAGCTTGGCCAGGCCATTCCCAGCAGGTTCATTTGGTCAAGGCCACAATCTCCTGCTCGAGGCCTCTCTAGGCTGGAAAACTGCAGAATGTTCCTGGAGAACTTCCTGCCACAGACACCAACTCCTCCCATGCTGCCAACTGAATCAGGCAGGCTGGAAAAAGTTTGGGTGAGGTGGGCAGAGGCTCCCAGAGCTCAGGGAATCAACCCCACAGCATTCCAGCATCCAGGCTGCTGAAAGAGCTTCTACGGCCCCTCTAGCTGAGATCCTCGCTCCATGAAGACACTGATCCCAAGGACCAGAGGCCAGTGGCTGACTAGGGAGGGATTCAGCTTGGGAAAGCACCAGTCAGTGTTTTAACTCCCCTCCTGCCTGCTGGTCACTGCCTGGAGCAAACCTGGGACAATGGCAGCACGAGTCAATGCCAACAGCCTCCAGCAACCTGGACTTCCTGCACAGGAGACTGCTGGAAACAAGGAAAGACGCTGACACCTTTCACACCTCCACCTTCAGCATGGATTTCTCCAGCAGCACCCAGTTTGCTGAACAAGTACCACCACACCCTCCAAGACCCCCCTGCAGCCCAGTACAAAGCACTAGGGAGCCAGGGACACTGGATGCCTCCTGTCACCTCACCCCCCACACCACCCTCAATCTCAAACTGAGGTACCACAGCAGCCACGCCAGCACCCTATGGATGTTGAAGGGACCAGAGCTGATGATGCTGGGGGAAGGCAGATGGGGCTTCTCCTCCCAGGGAAGCCTTACAAACTGCACAGCAAAGAGGCAGAACTGTGGCTGCCTCTGCAGGATGGTCGTGAGGGACCTTGACGCCCACCTCGTTCCACCACCTTCCATGGGCAAGGACACCTTCCACCAGAGCAGGCTGCTCCAAGCCCCGTCCAACCTGGCCTCAGGGAGTAGTTCTGCAGGAACTGAGAGGTTACAACACCGGGGAAACGGGGAGCAGCCGAGTACGAGCCCTTTCTCAATCCCACGGCCACGGGAGCCGCTCTGCGACCCTCACCCACCCCACGGCTCCCTCTCCGCAGCCCCCCACGAGGTTCCCCCTGAAGGGACACGAGTCTAGAAGCATCACCCTCCCCTTTATTCTGGGGGATTTGGGGGTGTTCCCCACTATTTTCACCAAGCCCGGAGGACGCCCCGGGCAACCCTCGCACACGGGCCCGGCCCCGCAGCGCTCCCGGGGTGGCGCGCCGCCCGCGGCCGCACTCACGCTGCCGGTGAAGATGTCCTCGCCCTCCGAGTCACTGTCGGGGGCTCCCGGCCCGCGGGGCTCGGGGAAGGGCGGCGGGCGGCGCTCGGCCGGGGAGGGTGAGCGGGACCCGCGGCCGCTGCCCGACGCCATCGCCGCCACTTCCGCCCGCGTCCGCCCCGCCGGAAGCGCCCGCCGCGCCTTAACCCGGGGACGGGGCCTCGGCAGCGGACGGGCTTCTGATTGGGCAGTGCCTCTGCTCGCCCCGCCCTCGGCGACACCGACAGCCAATGAGCGTCGTCGCTATCAGGCGTCGCGCTGTCTCCATGGAAACGGGCGGACTGGCCATACCATTGTGCTGGCGGAGAGGGGAACGTGTCCCCTCCCCCCGGGAGAAGTGGGTGAGCCCAGGGGGCCGCGTCCCCTCCGCGCCCCGGCTGAGGCGGCGGCGGGCCCTGGGCAGCCCGGGGAGCGACACCGTGTGCCCACGGCAGCCCGGGGAGCGACACCGTGTGCCCACGGCAGCCCGGGGAGTGGTCCCGTATCACCCAGAACATCCCAGGCTGAGTCCCCTCTCCCCCCAAAAAAATCCCAGGATCTACCCTGTACCCTGATGATGTCCTAGGATGTGCCCCGTACTCCCTGAAAATATCCCAGGATGAGCCATGTAACCCAGAGATGTCCCAGAATGAACCCAAGACAACCTCCAAGACATCCCAGAATGAGCCCTATACCACTCCACACATCTCAGGATGAGCCACACACCTTGAAGATGTCCCAGGATGAGCCACATTCTCCCCCAAGATGTTCCAGGATAAGTCCCAGACCCTGACGATGTCAGAGGATGAACCCCATACAACCACCAAGACATCCCAGGATGAGCCCTAAACCACTCAAGTCATCCCAGGCAGAGTCATATACCCACCAAGATGGTGCAGGATGAGCCTCAGACCTTAAAAATGCCCAGAATGCACCCTATACCCCACCAAGACATCCCAGGATGAGCCCTAAACCACTCAAGTCATCCCAGGCAGAGTCATATACCCACCAAGATGGTGCAGGATGAGCCTCAGACCTTAAAAATGCCCAGAATGCACCCTATACCCCACCAAGACATCCCAGGATGAGACCCCTACCCCTCAAAACATCTCAGAATAAGTCCTGTACCACCACAAACATCTCAGGATAAGCCTCATACTCTGGAGATGGACCAGCATGAGCCCCATAACCCCTCAGAACATCCCAGGATGAGCCCCATACCCTGAAGGTGCCCCAGGATGAACCCCATACACCTACCAAAATGTCCCAGGATAAACCCCATACAACCTCCAAGACATCCCAGGGTAAGCTCCATAACCTCAATACATCCCAGGATTAACCCCATACTCCCACAAGACATCCCAGAATGAGCACTATCATCCCCAGGATATCCCAGAATAAGCCCTGTGCCACCCAAGAGGTCCCAGGATGAATCCCATAAACCCCAAAAAATCTCAGGGTGAGCCCCAAATGCCCCCACAAGGCATCCCAGGATGAGCCACATACCTTGAAGATATCTCAGGATTAACTCTATACAACACCCAAAACACCTCTGCATGAGCTCCACACACCCCAAAACATCCCAGGATGAGCCCTATACCCCCATGACAGTGACAGCCCACTCACGGTCATGGGTCACCACCATCCTGTGGGGCCAACAATCCTCTCAGGAGAGCACCAGGAGGAGCTGGGCATGGCAGCAGGACAGGCAGAGCCAGGTGAGACACCCTGGACTGCCATCAGCTCTGGATTAGGGGAGAATATCCAGATGCAGGGGAATGATCTGGGGGTCCCTGACCTGCAAGACACCCCTCAGCTGGATTCATTCCTGGGTGCTGCCCCATGGAGAGGGTCTGTTTCTCCAGGTGGGAAGCATTGGGTGCTGTGAGCCTCTTGGCTGTGGAGAGTAACAAAAGAAATGGATTTTCATTCTTTTGCCTCAGCTGTCTCCTGTAATGAAGCAGCAAAAGCTAGCAGAGGTGTCCAACCCTTCCATGCTAGAGAACTTGGTCTAGTACATGTTTGCAGCCAGGTCACACTCCCATTCTTGCTCCCAGGCAAGGAGAAAAATGGAAAACATAACACAGCTTATCCTTATCTGAAGGACTTGCCAGTGTCCTCCCTACTTCCTGCTATCAAGGAACAGCTGCTAATTTCCCTCCTGCCTGAAATTCTCTCTGGGATTTGTAACAGCAAGGTAAGTTCTTTCACTGGCAGGTGAGACCCTACACTGGAATCTTCCCAGATTGCCTCAGTAGGTTTGGAACGAAGGCTTCACCCCATGGAGAACCTGCCAGTGTCACTCTTTTGAAGAGGATGGCTAGGAATGAACACAGCTGTCCCAGAAAACTCCCTCAGGATAAAGCTTGAGAAGCATATACATCCTTTAAGATGAGCAGGAGAGACAGCAGGAGGAGATACAGCTGCCAGGATTGGGAGATCCTGCCAGCTGGACTTTGCACTCTGAAGCAGAGGAGACTGAGCTGCCTTGATAAGCAGCGGAGATAAATCCCACCCAATCCCTCACAGCCTTAGTCTCTGTAAATTCTCCCTTTGGCCCCTGAAGGATGCCCTTTTAAAGGAATAGTTTCATCCACACGGCATTGGAGCTTGGGCAGTCTGAGGATGAGACAACTTTCTGCTGTAAACCTCTTTTGAATACACACCAGGCTTTGGGTGTCAGGTTTAGACCTCTGGATGGGTGGAGGTGGCCCAGTCCCAGCTGTCCCATAGGATTAGGGGAAATCCAACCACAAAACCCAGCAGGAGCTACAAAGATTCCCTCAGTGGGAGTAGACATTGCACCACTCAGATACAAAAGTGAGGATCAACTTGGGGTAGTCAGAATTGCTCAGAAAGATGCCTCAAGATACTTCATTGTGACTGTGACTGGAAGACTTCAGAGTAAATAGCCTTTGGGTGCTCATCAGAGACAAGAGGTGCTTTATTACCCACCCACATCTGTTTAAGACCACCCCCCCACCCTATTCTTCCCATATGCTGCCAGATTCCTGGCGGAATTTGGTGAACAAATCTTTAGTTCCCTAGCAGGACAAGTTCTGACTTACCCTCCCCACCACATCCCTTCTTTCCCAGCCCATTCCCCTCCCTGGGTGCTCAGGCATGTGGGGCCCTCTGATCCCCTCTCCAAGCATTCCTTTCTCCTCCTCGATCCTCTGAGCATCCCTACCTTCTTTCTCCTTGCCCTTTAGCAGATCCCCCTCCCAGGCCAAGGGTTCTCCATGCCCAGCAATGCCCATACGACCACTGTGCATCCAACAAAAAGCTGCCCCCAGGAGCCAGAGGAGCTCATGAATCACCTTTTTTATTTTATTTCAAGTACTGTACAGAATGTGCTGTAGACAAAATCCCTCCCCCAGGTGCTCCCAGCGCCCCTGTGGCCCGCCTTGGTCCCCGCTGTGACCCAGCACCCACCGCTGCCAGGGGCGAGGCCAAAATAAGTTACACCCATCCACCCCTGTGCTCCTGGGCACCGGGACAGGGTGGCATCAGCCCCTCGGCGCCAGCCCTGCCACTGCCCATGTCACCCAGAGTGCGCCCTCAACCAGGGTAAGTGTTCACTTCCAAAGCCATGGCACCGGGCCCTGCCCTTTTCTGGCAGCACCAGTCCCGGACCCCATCCCCAGCTCGTGGGGCTCAGCAGAACACGGCAGCCTCCGAGGGCAGCAGAGAGCATCTGCAGGGCAAGGATGATGCTGCAGCATCAGGTTGCTGACCTGTCCCAACGAAGTGAGAACAAAGGCACCAGGATCAGCTCAGCCCAGCAGAGGGCTGGAGATAATTCCAAGGGGGGATGGAAGCACTGAGCCCCCCCGTGCTGTCTTCTGCTCCTCTCCCAGGGGATCCACAGGAGAGGTTGGGAGCCATTCCAGGCACTACTCACTTTGCTATCTTGGCTGCCAGCTGGTGGAGGGTCTGCTTGTCCACATAGCGGCAGAAGAGCAAGACAAGGTTGCTGGGCAAGAAGAGAGGCTCCGCCAGTGAGGCCGTGGGCAGTTGTGACAGCTCCCGGGCCACCAGATACACAGTGTCCGTCCTGGGGGCACCAGCACAGGGGTAAGCACCCAGCATGGGGAGCGACAAACCCCCGCAGCTCATACAGTCCCTCACCATGCCTCGAAGTCCCCTCTGCATGGCTTCAGTGGCTTTTGTGAGGACAGTAGCCTCTCTCCACGGCTCAGCAGGGAGTAGAGCAAGGAGATGCCAAACTGCAGGAAAGTACCAGGAGTGTCACAGCCAGCAGCAGTGGCACCCCAGGGACATGATGAAGCTCGGGGCCACGTACCTGGTTCTTCAAGACCATGGGGAGGGGGAGCTCCGGAGACTCAAGTAGAGGCTGGGTCAGCTCCTGCAGGACCTCAATGAGTTTGCTGAAGGTCAT
Source organism: Orthonyx spaldingii (assembly GCA_013397795.1). Classification (NCBI taxonomy): domain Eukaryota; kingdom Metazoa; phylum Chordata; class Aves; order Passeriformes; family Orthonychidae; genus Orthonyx; species Orthonyx spaldingii. The sequence continues at coordinate 605,023 of VZTJ01005497.1, forward strand.
CCCACTTACCACATCACTCAATGGGCTGTAGAGCACAGGGAGAGACTGCGCAGGGCAGAAGGGAGAGCAGGAATCTGAGATCCTTTGACCTGTCACAGCCACAGCTCCATCCCAGCACTTTGGGGGACGGTCACTGCCACCAGGACTGCTGGCAGCTGACTCCTGGAGACCTTCTCCTCCCCAAGGATGGGAAGAGGCTCCTGTCTCATGCTAACCCCACAAGACAGGCCCCCCCATTATTGCCCAGGGTACCCCCACCACAGCAAGAACAGAGGAGGAAGGAGACAGCCTGGGCCATGCCTGCCCTGGCTGGAGGTGCTTGCCTCATCCAGCATGTCCTTCTTCATGAGGAAGGGCAGGTGGTGGGTGATGGTCAGCAGGATCTTCTCCCCTTGCTCTTGGGTCAGGTGGGGCAGCAGCCGGGCCACAAGCTTCTTGCCCTTCCGCACACACAGCAATTGCAGGAATTCATCTTCTGCCTCCCTGGAAACAAAGGCTCCATCAGCACAAATCCCAAGGGACCTGGAGCATCTCTGTCCATCCAAATGGACCAGCATAAGCTCCACTGGAGGATGAGGTTCATAAGCAGGGTCAGCACAGGCTGCAGTGACACCTGGAGGGAAGGACCCAACCCTCCCATGACCCAGACCTGCTCATCCATGACCATCTCAGATCCACAAGGACCAGGACATGCTGCGTGCTCCCCTCTCCCCACAGCACAGACTCACTCTTTGCTGCTGCTGCAAGCCCTGATTTTCAAGGCTTGGTAGATACGCTCCACTTTTTGGCTCTTCTGCTCCTGCCTGTGCAGCTGTTGCTCCCCCAGGGCCAAGGACATTTTCTGTTGCACCTCCTCCACTTCCAGCAGCTGCAGGAAGAGCTGGAGAAATGGCACAGGGTAAGGAGGAAGCTTGGGGAGCATATTCTACCAATTGGCTATCCAGGACCCTACCTAGGTAGATGTGTCCTTAGAGCAATCCCTGGATGAAAACAGAACACCTGGACCATCCTGCCCTGCCCCAAATCACCACTCTCTCACCTTCTCAATCTTATGCAGCGCCCGCAGCCGGTGGGTCCCTGCGGCCTTTGGGAGGGGAAAAAGGAAAGCACAAGGGTTACAGACATCCACAGACACTGCCACCAGCCCAGCGCTGGGCCAGCTGCTCCCCGGGGGTCTGAGGCAGAATCAGGACACAGAGCAGTCCCAGGGGGAAACCATGGCCAGCTACAACTGGCCAGAGCCCGATCCCACCCCTTGGCTGGGCATAAGGCACCACTGCTGAGGTGGCACTTCCTCTAACTGTGTGCCCCATCCCACTGCTCAGGGCAGCTTCTAAAGCAGCATTCCTGGCAATTCAGGGCCCCAGCCAGCCCAGCTTCGCTTCACCTACCTCCTCCTTCACAACGGCATGGTGCACAGCATCGATGGCCCGGCGAGGGTTGTTGCAGGTTGACACAGTGACCTGGCCCAGCGAGCCAGCAATGCGTACCACTGCAGGAGAGCAGGAACATGGTGACACCACATCCCAGAACTCACCTAGCCCCCCAGCACCTGTCCCAGCCCCTCACCAGACTGATAGGTATCCACTTTCTGAATGAATGGTGTGACCAGCTTGGGGGGCTTGTTGCGCCTGCCCAGCAGCTCCTCCTCCGCCTGTTTGCGCTCCAGCTGGCGGTAGTAGGACTGTAACAACAGGCAAAGCCACAAGTCCCTTCCACCAGTCCTGGAGGGTTTCTCTGGCTCCTAAAGGCCCACCACGAGGAGAACAAGCCACAGGTGCTGCCAGCAGAAGCTCACCTGGTAGTAGTAGTCATCATCCACATTCTCACTCTGCAGCTGCATCATCTGCACCTTGATGACCCAGTCCTTCTCCTTGTCAGTCATCAGCCCAGCATAAGGGTCCACTTTATGAGACCACAGCTTCTTGGGGGAGACACTGGCACAGGAGAAGACCTCAGCCCACTGTGACCACCCAGCGCCCCCTTGCACCCCACAGACCCCCATACCTCTGTGCCTGCCTGCTCTGCTGCTGCATCAGGATGCGCTGGTGCTGGGGGTGCAGCTGGGTCATGTGGCTGGGTATGCTGCAGGGGACACCAGACAGGGGTCAAGGGGAATTTGGGGATACCCTCTGAGTGGGGTGTTCTGCAGCTGCTTTGTGGGGCCCCTCCAGTCCCATCCCAACACCCCACTCCTGCTACCTGAGGTCCAGCTGGCCCATGGCTGAGGAGCTGAAGAAGAGAACAGGGTCCAAAGAAGAGGACGTGGGCCCAAAGTGCACATCCAGGGGCTGTGGTGGGCTGCCCATGGTGGGGGACCCGGGCTGGAAAGGGGTTGGAGGTGTGTATCCTGCAGTCTAAGAGGGAGAGAGGAGATCAAGGGTCTGAGCCTTCCCCTCTGTGCATCCCAGAGGGGTCAGCCAGCTCTGTGCTGGTTTCTGGCTTCCATCCCTCTGGCAAAGTGCTACCCACAGATACTGCCACTCTCCCTATCCCCTGCCACTCCAGGGCCACCTCAGTGGGGCCATGGCAGTGGCTTAAAGCCCACCACATTACCTGGCCGGGAGTGAAGAGTGGACGGGGTCTGCAAGCTCGTGGGAAGGGCCGAGGAGAGCGAGGAGATGTCAGGGGTGCCTGCTGTGGAACAAGAGACAGGAGGTGTCACTGGGACAAGCCTGTCCTCGAGGCTGCACCTCCAGGGAGGGGAGGCAGAGAAAGAAGGGATGCAAGAGCTCCCCCAAACCTGTTACCTGCTGGAGAATGCACTGGGGGAAAGGCCTGGGGGACATCAGTCTTAAGTCAGGGTGCTTGAGCCGGGGAGCACCCCCATAGCCCATCTGCACAGGGGAGCCAAGGAAGTCAAGGGCCATGTTGGTGGATGGTGGGGGGCTCTCCAGGACCTGGAGGATGGCTTCATCCTGTGGGGAGGAGGCAGCAGCAGGTGGTAACAGGGCACAGCTGGGAACAGTTTAGTTCCATCAGCAATGGGCAGCTCACCAAAACCTTTGGTCATTGCTCAACCAAGACCATGCCCCAGCTGAGCTCCCACTCTAGTAGTGTGGAGCAGCTGGGGACCCATGGAAACACCCAGCATGGGGGTCCCAGTCCCCCCCAAACTCAACAACTTCAAACCCAGGCTCTGCTTTGGGTGGGCACCCACAACCTTGGCACCCAAGACACATCTGTGCACCTCCAGAGCCATTTGGAGATGTGCCAGCTGTCCCAAATTCCCTGTGCAACCCTTGTCCTAGAGTAGTGGGGAACCTGTGGCCATTCCCTGAATGCCTGGCTGGGGGTACCCACCTCCAGCATGAGGGGGTGCGGGACACTGCCAGGGCAGGGGCCCCTTGCCATGGGACTCATCACCAGCTGGAAAACAGGGAGATGGTTGGCATGAGGCAAGTGAACAGGAGGAGAGGACAGGGGACACCACAGGGGCCACACAGCCTCATCACCAGATAGGAGGGGACATTTTTACCATGTCCTTCTTGCCAAACTCTCCCCAGCAAGTACCAATCCTGCTGTCCAACACCGCTGAGTCCTGGCTCTGCAAGGAAAGGGGAGTTAAATGTCTGCCTCCCTCCCCCGGTGCCCTCTCTGGGGCAGGACCCACAGGTGTGGGGATGGAGGGGGGAGCAGCAGGACCCCCCTTCTCTGCTCACACATCACCTCCAGCGTGGGTTTGCTCCGCACAGCTCTCATCACTGCTGGGTCTCCCAGCTCACTGGGCTCCTCAAAGCACTCCTGCTCTTCATCCTCTTCCTCAGTCCCCAGCTCTTCTACATCTTCCTCCAACTCAGAGCGAACCTGCTCCACCTCCAGCTCTATCCCACCTTCTTCCTGGGGCTCTCCCAGCTCCTCCAGCTGCTCAGCTGTTCTTCCAGTCGCCACTGCCAATGTTTTGGCCACCTCAGGGCTTATCTCCGGTGGCACCAGGAGTTTTGGGACAGCTTTCTCTGTGGAGTCTGGGTCTTGGAGGGGGGGAAGCAGAGCACAGCAGGGTGGGTGAATGCCTGGACAATGCCCACTAGGGTCTCTGCTCCCCCCGTTGGGTGCTGGCAGGTCTCTCCAACTCCCTTAGGCTCCCCTAAGGTCTTACCTAACCCAAAAGTCATCTCGTTGTACAGGTCAAACTCCTCATCCTCCTCAGCCGTCTCTTCCAGCAGAAGCGCATCTTCCACCAGGAGGAAATCCTCGAGAATCTGGATTTGGAAATAGAAGAGTCCTCACTAAGGGAGAGGTAGCCCTAACATACTCCCAAAGTGGGGGGGCACCCAACCTCCCCCCTTCCCCCCC
>VZTJ01005497.1:618062-665443 GCA_013397795.1 Orthonyx spaldingii
GTATGGAGTTAGTTTCTTGTGAAAAAATGTAATCATTATACACATCCTTAAACCCAGCAAACAATATTTAATTCCCCTCTAAGGAGGACAGTGAGGGCTGGAGCACTATCTGCTTCCTCTTCCTTGCTCAGCTGTGGGAGCAGGGAGCAGCGTGGTGAGGGATAATTAAAGAAAAATCCTGCCTTTACCCTCCCCGAAGTAGTTTCGCCTCAAGAACAGAGTGGGACCATGTAATCCCTAAAAATACGTTCACCCTGACCTTCCTCCAGGCTGCCCCTGGGGGGTGCCGCGGCAGCCGCGACCGTAACGGGACGTGACTGGTAGTCTCACACTTAGAAAATCACAGAAAATTAGGCCCTTTTGGCAAAAATATAAGGGCAGGTTAATGACAACACCACTCTAACCGTTTTGGTTCGCTTCCAGGTTCTCCTTTGGAAACCAGCTCTCTTTCTCTCTTCCAGCATACACGAGAGCCTCAGTTACTTGGAGGGCAGAGCCACGGTCTTTCACTCCAGTTACCTCTCGGCGTGGGCGGGCACCGGTGCGGGAGAGAAGCCCTCGGTGGTTCTGGGCCACTTCGTCCTGCCCCCTGCCTGCCTGCAAGAAGGTCAGGCAAAAAATCATCTGGGGATTTTTTCCCAGGGAAATCCCCTATGAGTGCAGCCTTGGTGCAAACCAGAACCTACAGTTACTTAACTGCGGGGAGGGACTTTTCCTTCTGCTTGGGAGTGGCTCTTCCACCCAGAAGGCAGAGTATGATCCATCTATTATCACAGAATGGCTTGACCTTGAACATTCCCAGGGATGGTGCAGCCACAGGTGCTCAGGGAAACTTGTGCCAGGTCCTCACAACCCTCACAGGGAAGAATTTCTTCCCAATATCCCATCTAACCCTGCCCTCTGGCAATGGGAAGCCATTCCCCTGTGTCCTGGCACTCCAGACACTCGTCCCAAGTCCTTCTCCAGCTCTCCTGCAGCCTCTTTAGGCCCTGGAAGGGGCTCTGAGGTGTCCCTGGAGCCTTCTCTGCTCCAGGTGAGCACCCCCAGCTCTTCCAGCCTGACTCTAGAGCAGAGGGGCTCCAGCCCTCAGAACATTTCCATGGCCTTCTCTGGACTCTCTCCAGCAGCTCCACATCCTGCTGCTGTTGGGGACCCTAGAGCTGGAGGAGCAGTGCTGCTCCTGAGTGGGCCAGAGGGGCAGAATCCTCCCCTCACCTGCTGTACACACTGTGGGACGAGCCCAGGACACATGGCCAGCTCACATTCATGAGCTTCTCATGCACCAACACCCCCAAGTTCTTCTCCTCAGGGCTGCTTTCAGTCCATTCTTGCCCACCCTGAATTTGTGCTTGGGATTGCCCTGGCCCAGGGGCTGGACCTTGCATCTGGGCTTGTCCCCAGAGGCACCTGCAGGGCATCACACTGGCAGTGACGGCCACAGTCCTGTTCTTTGATGCTCTCACAGTCACTACTTCTGTTGTTCTTCGCAGAAATCAGAAGGAAAATTGGCCGGTTTATTTGGGAGAAGGCAGGTGCCCTTGAAGAGCAGGTAAGATGAAAAATTTGTACTACACATGTATATGCTGAAGGACGAGCTTGCATTGAACAGGGAGCTTTCACAGGAATTCAGGGAAAAAAAGAGCATGTATCACCTTTGGGAAAGGGGGCAGGCAACTCAGTGTTTAAGGATGCCCTTAGGTCATGCAGAAAGAAGATAATTGGAGACGTGGAAGCTCAGAACTTAATCTGACCATCCCTGTAAAGGCTAATACTTTTATAAATACTTCATTAACAAAAGGAGGGCCAAGGAAAACCTCCATTCTTTATTGGAGTGTCCATCACACAAGGAAAAGGCTGAGGTACTAACACTTTCTTTGCCTCAGTCTTCAATGCTAAGTCTGGTTATATCAGGACAAATGGCCCCTGAACTAGTAGACAGGGACAGGGGGCAGAATGGACCCCCAGAAATCCAGGAGGAGGCAGTCCGTGATGTGCTTGGCCACTTAGATACTCACAAGTCCATGGGCCTGGATGGGATCTATCCCAGGGTGATGAGGGAGCTGGAGGAAGAGCTTGCCAAGCCACTCTCCATCATTTACCATCAGTCCTGGCTCAGTGGGGAGGTCCCAGATGACGAGGTATCAATGTGACCCCATCTACAAGAAGGTCTTGTAGGAGGGAGGATCTGGGGAACTCCAGGCCTGTCAGAGTGCCCTGTGTGCCAGGGAAGGTTACAGAGCAGATCACCCCGAGTGCCATCACACAGCACCTACAGGAAAACCAAGGAATCAGACCCAGGCACGTGGATTCAGCAGGGGCAGGTCCTACCTGACCAACCTGATCTCCTTTCACGATGAGGGGACCTGCCTGGTGGATGAAGGAGAGGCTGTGGATGTGCCTACCTGGACATCAGCAAAGTCTTTGCCACCATTTCCCATGGCATCTCCTGGGAAATTGCAGCCCACAGCTTGGACAGTTAGTGTCCAGTCACCAGGAGTGTCCCCCAGGGATCAGTGTTGGCCCAGTCCTGTTCAGTATCTTTATTGATTATCTGAATGAGGGGATTGAGCCCAACATTAGTAGATACACAGACGACACCAAGTTGAGTGGAAGTGTGGATCTGCTGGAGGCTGGGAAGGCTCCGCTGAGGGACCCAGACGGGCTGGATCGATGGGCCAAGGTCATTTGTATGAGGCCAAGCTCTGGGCCCTGCACTTTGGCCACAATAACCCCTGCAGAGCTACAGGCTGAGATAAGTGGCTGGAAAGTGGCCCAGCAAGAAAGGCCCTGGGAGTGCTGATCAACAGCAGCTGAACATGAGAATGCCAATGGCACTTGGCCTGTGTCAGGAGTAGTGTGGCCAGCAGGACCAGGAAGTGATTTTTCCCTGTACTGGGCACTGCTGAGGCCCCAACTCAAGTGCTGTGTCCAGTTCTGGACCCCTCAATTCAATTCAGGAAGGACATTTTGGTGCTGGAGCAGGTCCAGAGAAGGCAACAGAGCTGGGGAAGGGTGTGGAGCACCAGGAGCTGCTGAGGGAGCTGGGAAAGGGGCTCAGCCCTGAGGAAAGGACCAGAGGGGACCTTCTCGTGCTCCACAGCTCCCAGACAGGAGGGTGCAGAGCCTGGTGGGGGTCGGGCACTGCTCCCAGGGGTCAGGATGAGAGGACATTGCCTTAAGCTGCACCAGGAGAGGTTCAGGTTGCACATCAGGAAGAATTTCTTCACAGAAGGGGTGATTAGGCATTGGAAGGGGCTGCCCAGGGAGGTGGTGGAGTCTCCATCCCTGGAGGTGTTTAAGGAATGACTGGATGTGGCACTCAGTGCTCTGGGCTGGTTGAGAAGGTGGTGAATGGTCACAGGTTAGACTCGATGGTCTTTTCCAACCTAATTGATTCTGATTCCTTGTGCTTGCTGTGCTGTATGTCCCTCCCAGCACAACATCCCGAGGGGGACAGCATTGCAAGGATTGTCTCCCTTGCCCAGACATATCCAGTCTCCCAGCAGTGTGCTGTTCCAGGGATCCCAACTGCCATAGGCTGAGCTCAGCCCTTTGATGTGGTGTTTTCCTTCCCCCGTCACTGCCCATTATCCTCTCAAAGCAACTTCCCAACACCTTTGAAGCAGGAATGCTCTTACATTTAAAATTTAACTCTGAATTACACTTGAAATCATGAGCCCTAAAAATTCCATGCACTTGGAACTTGTCCCAGGTGCTCTGCTGGTGCCCAGGGCACAATTGCAACTGATCCTTGCACTGATATTCACAGTCCAATGAAAATCCGACAGAGGAAGCAGAAGGAGCAAGAAACGGCTGTGAGGAACAAGCAGAGGAGGAAGTGCTAGACCTGGCCGAGAGGTATTTTCCTGCCTTGGGTGGTGGGATTTGGATGCACCTCCAATTCCAAGCAATCCTAGCACACAGGAACTGACACACACTTTTTTTTCCCCTCTTGATACAGCAGTGAAGAAACAGTCTCTGAAGCACCTGCTCAGGGAGAATTTCCATACCGTGCCCTCCAGGAATACCCGATAAATAACATGGTGACAGGTAAATACACCTGGAAAGGGCTGTGGATGAGGCAGGTGGAGCAGGGACTCACTGAGGCCATTTCCCTCTGCAGGCTATGCCTCTGCACGCGACATGAAAAAATATGAGGGGGAACTCCACGACTTCATCCCTGGCACCTCGGGCTACGCAGCGTACTGGGTTCAAAGCAAATTTAGCATTTACGGCGAGAAGACCAAAACAAAGAGGAAATTGTAAGGAATGGATGGCTGGAGCAGCAAAAACTTCAATGTAAGAGCTGCCAGATGATTTATAAATTATCTGACTGCAGCTCATAGTGTTCAATGTGTTACGTAAGTACTGGCTACAGTTATTGCAGTATTTGCTTCTTTAAGTAACTACTTAAGCCAAATTTCACAACAAATACAGACATTTCTCCCCAAAACCCAAACATTTTATTACGGGGGGCTGGTTTAAGCTGTGTTTAACTAGTTTAAGCAAGTTTTCCTTGGAGGGACACACCAAGGTCTCCTTACTTTCATTTAACCAAGAAATTTTAAGACTTTTCCCTTTCATTTAAGCACGTGAAAGTGACCAACGGGGTCATAAAAAGCAACTTTTATTGTGGCACAGCCCGACCTCCAGGCTGTCCACTTGGAAGATGCACAGGCAAACCTGGCACATGCTCTCACAAGCTGCAAGGAGGGTCCTCCAAGGGTTGTCCTCTCCCACTGCCCCAAAGGCAGGAGAGCCTCTCAAGTAACAGCCTTGCACCTCACACCCCAAACCGCCAGGAAAGAACCCAGAAAGATGCTGGTACACATGAAGGTGTTGAGTCCCCTGCACGCTCCAACGCAGCACCCCGAGAACCACCCTCCCTCAACCCTTGGGTGTCCAAAGACCAGGCAGGCTGAGATGGTTTCCTCACATTTATTGGAAAAGCCACACACAGGGATAGACTCAAAGCGCTCCTCGGGGCGTCTTGAAGTTCATTCCCACTGTGGGCTGTGTCACCTGCAGGTTGGACAGGCTGCCAAAATCCTGGAAAACAGCATGGGAACAACAGGATCAGTCACAGCATGCTGCCCACTGGCAGTGGAGGCAACTTCCTCCAGGAAGGTGCGGGAGGTGGGAAGGGACTGTGGCAGCACAAAGGGTAGGCACAGGTCTCCAAAGAAGGGGACACCACCTTGCTCTGGTGAGGGAATCAGCAGAAAGGAGGGCAAGGAGCACACCCACCCTGCCAGTGGCAAAGCCCTCATACTTCTACCCTCCCAAAAGCCATACAGGAATTAATCCTCCCGCAGGATCCCGGGCAGAGACCCCCCTCCACACCATCCAACCACTCCGGGCAGCAGGAGCTGTGCTGGGGACATGCCAGCAACTGGGCAGGGAACAACTGTGGCCACTCACCAGAAGCTTCAGCATTTCCTTGGTGTCCGGATCCACTTCAATGATCTCCTGGTCAAGGGCAGAGACCTGGGGAGAGGTGTGATTGATAAAGCCCCACAACTGCCAGGGTATCCTCACAGCCCCTCCAGTCTCACCCCACCACTGTGGGGAACAGTTCCAGCAGCACAGCCAGGAACAGCCTGATGGAACACAGCTTTCCTAACTGAACACTGCCAGAAGCCTCTGGGAGGAGAGGAAAGAGCCTGTTTGATGGCAAATCTCTGGAACTGAGGCACAACCTGCTCCAGGCCAAGGCTGCTGAGGAGCTGGCGTTGGACCCTCAAACTACATCACTCTTGGCAGTCGTCCGTGACACTCACAAGTCAGTGACACAAATGACACAAGTCCACCACGGTGCCAACAAAGGCCGTCCCACTTCCAGGACCTGTGCTCTCCTGCTCTTTAATCCCAGAGAAACTTCATCCAGCCCTCTCCAGACCCCAAAACTCTACCCGCACAGGTTTCCTTCCCCAAGAGCTACATAACACCAGGATTTTTCTAAGAAACCACAAACAGTACAGGTTTGTGTGCTGACACTGCACCAACAGCTGCAGCACGGACACTCCTTTCCTGCTTGGAATCCCTTCCCTGTAAACACACCCCGGTACCAGCACAGAAACCACAGCTCTGCCAGGAGCCAACTGGGAAGATTTGGGAAAGGGGCAAGATGTGCTGTGCCTGAAGGCTACAGGATTTAGGAGCAATGGGATCACATTCCTGGAACAAGGGAAGCACTCCTGAAGCATCTCACCCAGGTGACAGGTTGAGATCTTGACACCGTCCAAACAGAGTGTTAAGGCAAGGGGGTTTCGCCAAAACCTTCTCTGTGGGGATGCTGGCTGCTGTTTTCAGCCACTCTGGAATATTCTCTTGCCTCCCATCAAATTATTTTTTCCATCAGTTTAAGTTAGGAAAACCAAACCACGGGAAGCCTGTCCCAAGTAGCAGCTTTGGAGGGATCCACCTCAGCCCCCTTGATCCAAACCCTCCTCAGCTGCTCTGGGCTGAGGTCTAGTTTTAGAGAAACTTGGGACCGTTTATGGAGATACACGAGGCAGGGCAGAGCGATGGGGAAGATGGAGCCTCACCTCTGGCACGTAGTTGTCCCTCCTCTCCCTCTCCTCCTCCTGCAGTTTGATGGAGATGCCGCGGACGGGGCCCCTCTGGATTCGCTTCATCAAGTGGGTGACATAGCTGCGGGGACACGGGGGTGGCCAGGGCTTTTCTAGGGCTCACATCACCCTTCCCCACACCCCAAATCCTGGAACCGCAGCAGGGTGAGGACAGGTGCCACCACCTACCCCGGCCATGTACCACCGCTGACCCCGGCACCATGCCACCACCTCCAGAGCACAGAGACAAAGTGTCCGACAGCAACAGGGTCTGGGGGGGACACAGACACCCCCCCAAACACGGGAAGACTCTCGCACTCCTCTCCCTGCACTATCAATGACCCGGCCACGGGCGGGACCGTGATCACTTTCGAATGCAGGGCCCAGCAGGAACCGCCCACGCCGTGCCCGAACACCCCAGGCCCTTCCGACGCCCAAACCCCTCCGACACCCCCAGTTACTCAAAGCCCATCTAGGCTCCCGCGGTGCCCAAACCCCCTGCGACTCTCCGCTGTCCAAAGCCCACCCGGGGCGCTGCAGTGTCCAACCTCCCCGGTGCCCAAAGCCCACCCGGAGCCCCCAGTCCCTCACCCCGCGATCTTGTTGCGCAGCTTCTTGCTGGGGATGATGGCGATCTCCTCGCACACGCGCTTGTTGGTGTGGAAGTCATTCCCCAGGCGCGTGTAGTACTTCTCGATGATCACCCGCGCCGCTTTCTTCACCGTCTTCGTCCGGACGCGTCCCTAGGCGGGGGAGGGCGGCAGGGCCGCCGGTCAGGCTCCGCCGAGACCAGGCCCAGCGCCCCCCGCCCCGGTCCCATCTTTCCCCAGCCATCCCGGCCCCCGCCGTCCCGCACAGCCCCTCGCCCCAGTTCCCGCCGCTGCCCACCGCCGCTCCCCGTCCCGCGGGCGCGGGCCCGCCCGGGGATGGCGGCGGATGGCGGGGCCCGGACCCACCATGTCGGCGGCGGCCGCGGAAAGAGAGCGGAGGATGGCGGGACGCGCCGGAAGCGCGCGGCGCCCAGCGCGCCCCCTGGCGGCTCGGAGGGCTGCGGCGGCGTGCGACGCTCGGGCCCCGCCGAGGCCGCTCCCTGAGGGCTCCGCTCCTCCCGCGGCACCGCACGGAGCCCCCGCCAGCGCAGTTTGGGCACCGAGCGTGCCGGCGGCACCAGCCCCTCCCACACCTGGCCCTGAGAGAGGACACGGAGCACCCACAACCTCACACCGCCCATAGGAGCAGCACGCCCCAAAGGAGGACGCGGGACCACAACACGGCTGCTAAAGAGTTACCACGGTGGGACGTGGAAGGAGCCCAAAGCCTTCCCTGCTCCCGGGACGTGGGGCGCACAAAGTATCCGCTGAGGCAGCCTAAGGGCAACTCAGCCCTCCCCAGCCCCACAGAGAGGAGCCCTGGGCTCCCTTTCCCCTCACAGCCCTGCAGGGAGTCACCCCTCCGCTGCCAGTGGGAGAACACAGGGCAACACAGGCCCCTCCAACCAGCCTCATTAACTTGTTGCAAGTAGGGGAGCTCCAGCTGAAGGGCCCCACAGGCACCTCGGGTAGGCAGGATTTAAAAATGCATCGCCGAGCGGAGAGAGTTCCCTCCCAACCGAGCCACCTACAGCATCCACACTTCATAGCTCCATCCATCCTTCCCCCCAAACCACACCCACAGCTTCCCCCACACCTCCAGGAAGTGACACCACAGCCCTCTGAGCTGCAGAGATGCCCCATGAAGCACACAAGGCACAAGAAAGTTGTTTTTTGCTGCAACGTGTTTATTATGTGCCAAAAACTACACCACAGCTTACTCCACGCGTCTGTAGGAGAGTGCAGTCTTGCCTGCATATACTACAATGAGGTAGAGACTTCACACACAGCTTCACAAAACCCCACAAAGAGCAGCTGGGATATGCAACAATGCAACATCAGCTGAGCAGGAAAGAAAAAAAAAAATCATAGTAAAGAGGGAAAAATTATGACATTGGTTCTTTGGCACACAGCTTCCGATAGAGGGGGAAGTAACAAAAAATAATAATAATCGGCATAATTAAAGGTCAAATCCCAGCAGCAGCATTTCAGTCGACTGCACTGATACTCCAAACATCTCGGGAAGGAAAGGAAAAGTACTTGTCCCCTCTAAGAGAAAGGGCTCCCAGGAACCTTCATCATCCACCAAAACGCAGCCCTTTTTTAGCTTGTTACAAAAGAAAAGGTAAGTCTTGTGACTTTGTGTGATTAAAAACCTCTATCAACCCCCCATAAGTGCAACTTAAAAAAGTGCAACAAACTATTTAAAACTATATACAGCAGCTCAAAGATCCTCATCCCATCCAGTTTCAAAACCAAAAACAAAGCCCGGCCTGTCCCGTTGCAAACCCCTGGATTTACAACGTCCTGCCAGCAGCCCCCAGACACAAATTGCAATAATGTTAAAAGCTGCCAGGAAAGAAAAAAATCTCTCATTTCAAACGACTTAAAAACTGTTTTTAAGAGTGTAAAAAGGAACTCGTAAAAACCCTCGAGCGTAAAATATGAAATATGATTTGGTTTAAATGAAGAGCAAAGTCTCCTTGTTGTTACAGTAAAAAACGCCAGCTGAACACCCAGGTCACACCATCCAGGTGGGGGTAAATGAATGGAAAGGCACTGTATGGCAACAGCAAAACAATGACCAATGAGACCTGCGCTCTATCCATCAATATTGCAAGGAATGTAAAAAAAGCGCCTTCAAAAAATAAAAAAACCAGGGCAGAGGTGCCTGCTGTGACACCTCCGCAACACGTGGCCCTTGGTTGGTTGGGTTTATTAAGTTTCAATTTTTGCTTCTTGTCAGCAAACCAGGAACCAAAGTCTGGGAACTGCAGAATGGCTTGAGGGGCACTCCCCCCCTCAAAACACCCCCAAACAAACCCCAACAAAACTCACTGTGCATTAGTGCAGAAACAAAAAGACCAGCAAGTGCAAACATGAATGTAAGATTTTTGTTTTTTTCCCCGTCAGTCCTCAGGAAGAACGTTCCCAGCCAGGCCTGGCTCCGGCAGGCGCTGCTGCGCTCTCCTCGGGGCAGGCTCTCCCAGGACTCTGCCTGCGCCTGCAGCAGCCCCGCGCTCCTTAGCTGGAATCCCGGTTCTTCTGGTTGCGCATCAGCGGGCGGTGGTGGCGCAGGACCTCCATGGAGTGCTGCCAGTGCCAGCACGAGCGGCAGAAGTACTTGAAGCAGATCTGTGGGCAGAGCACAGAGGCAGCACTGGGGCGTCTCCAGCAGCAAAGGGACACCAGCAGAGCCGCTCCTTCCCTCCCTCCCTGGTTCAGCAGCCCCCACCAGCATAGAACACCCGTGGGTTGGAGAGAGGGAATGCCAGCAATGCTGTGGAGGGTCTGTTGTGCCCAGCTTCCATCTTTTGAACAGGTTTGAAAATCAGGGCCTGGGCACTGGGGCAGCAGCTGGGCTCTGCCAGTGCTCCCATCACTTCCACAGCATTCCTGCCTCCTGCTCATATCTGATCCCAGCTCTGCACAGTTGCCAGGAAACAGCCAAAGCTCCTTTGCCTGCAGCAAGGTGAGGTCAGCCAGAGTTCCCTGTGCCTCAGCCAGCCCCAGGGGGATGCACCCTGACCCCAGCTCATCACGGCTCACAGAGCAGCAGCCTCCCCTCCCCTCAGGGGCACCAGTCCATCCCCCACTAGGCCCCAGTGAACTGCAGCACCCGTGGCTCAAAGGCAGGTGGACACTGCTTGCCTGGGCCTCTTGGCAAGCACCAGAGCTGCTCTCCACAGGAGGGCTGCACCTCCTCCAAAACAAGGCCACCCACTCTCCCAGCTGGGCCCCATCTCTCCCACTGGGGAAGAGAGTCAGTGTCTGTATCCCTAAAACCCAGAGCAGGGCCTGCTCATGCTCGAGGAAACCCTTGAGCACAGGATGCAGGAGAACTGGCCTTACCTGGTCTCTGCAGAAGAATGGGCCAGGCTGGGCATTGCACACTTGGCACATGGAGTCCTCCAGGTATGGGTCGATCTGAACCTGCAGGAGAACCAGGCAGTGGGCATGGAGCAGCACCAGGCTGACTGCCCTCTCCCTGGGTACCCCAAATCCATTCCCATCAGCACCCCTGGGTCTGGCAGAGCAGCAGCCCCACTTCCCTCTGCTTGACCAGGAACATGGGGCAGGCTCCATGAGCCCTGGTGCTCCCAGAAGTACCACCTACCACACAGACCCCTCCCTGGGCTACCCCACCAGCCCCACTCACCTTCTTGGTAAACTTGGTGGTTTTGATCTCCACAAACGCAGCGGTCACAGCCTTCAGGTAACTGCGCTTGTTATTGAAGGTGACACGGCCCGACCCTGAAATGAGCCAGACCACAACTGTTAGAGAGGAACAGCAGAAGTAGAGAGGGAACCACTGCCAGCACCACCCCTTCCCCAGTGCCGGGCAGGGAAGCAGCTTTGGCAATAAATGGTATCCAGGGCCTGGGGGCTCTTCCTGCCTCCTTCTCCAGGCACCACATTCCCAGGAGCAGCAGGAGTGCTTCACACTGCACCTGAAAAACGCTGGTGCTGAGACAGCTCAGCAGCTTTCATTCCCATCCTCCCCCTCAGCCCAGGGCCTGGTGTTTTGCAGCCTCATTGACAGTCAGCAGCATTCCTCCACCACTCGCTTCCAGCCAAGGTCTGTTAAGCTCCAGGACTGATACTGGAAGATCCCTACAGCTCAGCCACAGCACAAAGTGTCACCCAAAATCCATCCATTTTCCTCCTGAAGCATTGCAAAAGACACAGGCGGGAGGGCCTGGATCCAGGCAGGATCCCCTGGATCAGGGTTACAGGAGATGCCTCCATCAGCACAGCCAACCAGGGCACAGCTTAGTTACCAAAACTGAGCTCTGAGTGCTGTGACTTTAGGACAGGTCCAAGGGTGGACGTGCCACTGGGCTGTTGGGAGATGGATCTCGCCTACTTGGAGCAATCTGGGCTCTGCATGAACCACAGGTGCTTGAGGTCATGCACAAGGAGGTTCTGTGACACCTCATCCACAGTCACACTGAGAATTTGCTTAAAGTCTCATAACCCCCATTCCCACCCTCCTTGAGACTGCTCCCCTAAAGGCACTTCAGGGGCTTTGCAGCACCACAGTTATGTCCTAAACCTGAGTGTTGCCCAGAAAAGCCTGACTGCTGTCCAAGGACAGTGACAAGCAGTGACAGCTCTGCACTACCCAAACTCTGACACTGTTACTGCCTGGCAACACCAGGAGATCCACAGTCTCTCCAAATCTGTGACTTGCTGCAGCCTGAGCCTGGAAAGCTGGTGCTCAGGCACAGGCTGTGGGGTTTTTCCAACAGAGCAGCCACCTCAGTGCTACCTCCCAGTCCATGAGGCCTCCAGGGCGGTCCACACATCAGGACATACCATGTTTCAGCTCTGGTGACAAGAGCCCAAGAGTGGGTAAGCCCCACAGCTCTCTCTGCTCTGGGAATGAAACGGCATTGTTGAATACAGCAGCATTCAACAACCACTAACAGCACTGAACAAGGACAGTGAAACCTTCAGCAATGCCTAAAGGGATATTCAAAACTTCAGGCTGCTCTGGAATGATCCAGGACCTTCCAATTCCCAGGCACATCAGCTCTATCAGCCCTCCCTAAGGCTGGTCTCACCTCCCCAGGGCCAGGAGATGAGAAGCATCTGTAGAAGACTGTAGAAAAGGTTGGACAGCATCTGCTCCCCAAGCCTGGCACCTGGCAGCCTTTCAACAGAAGGAACAGAAGGACAAGCCAAGGGCACACTGCAGCCTCCTCAGAGCATGGCAGGGGCAACCGCCAGTCCTGTGGAGTCATCACTCACCTATGGGATACTTGTGCTTGTCAGTGTCGATGCCAGCATAGACCACCCCTCCAAACAGGTCGGACATGATGGCTGCCAGCGCCTCTGCGTTGAGCATCCCATGCAGGGCCCCCACGAACACCGTCTTGCTGGGGTCCAGCCGCTGCGAGGGACTGCGCACGAAGTTGCTGTCAGTCAGCACCCACGGGATCACCTGCACCTGCAACCAGGAGCACCCCACACCTCAGACTCCGCCCCAAGCTGCAAATGTCACCTGTTATCTATTGCTGCTCAAGGTCCACATCCATCTAGAGCTCCAGACACCTCCAGAGAACCCACAAGGGGACAAGAACTCTGCTTCCAGCCAAACTGGAACCCAAGGCAGCAGTCCCTTGGGGATGGCAGCCAGAGGATAATCCACACCCCTCCACCCGTGTTTATAGCCCAGCCAGGTACCTCCCAGTGTGGGAGCCTGATGTTGGAGGGGACCACTGGAATAACCACCCACTGCCAGCTCCATCAGGAGCTCCCATCTGCTCTGCAGCTGATGGAGGGCTCTGGAGAGGAGAAGCTTCCTGCAGAACTAAATCACCGAGCACAGAAGAGCTGCCAATTGCCAGACACCAGGAGAATGGTCTGGAGCACAACTAGTTTGTTCCTGTCTAGATTAAGAGCTGCATTCTCCATCCTGTAACTCCCTGAACTCAGGCAGTTGTCCCTGATCTGAGGTCCCCCTTCCCTGGAAGCCCAAGTGGAGCCTCTGGCAGCCTCAGCATGCCCAGAGCACAGGTCAACCAGCTAAGGCCATGCTGGAGAGGAGCCTGGGATCCAAGATATCTGCCTGCTGCACATGAAAGCCATTTGTTCTGCAAGCACAGGAGGCCTGACAAAGCACCTGAGGGATTCCAGTCTGTCTCTACAAGCAAAGGTGTGCTTGGAAGCAGCACAGAGCAGTCAAATCCCTGTTTCCATGCTCTGTCCCAGCTAACTGAAGCCTGAAGGCAGGGTGTGCCACCAACCCAGGAACTCCAAGTTGGTTTGACTCAAGCTGTTGTGAAGGACACAAACACTTGAGCTGACACATCCTTGCCACAGGCATAGAGCAGTCAAAGCCAGCCAGGAGCCAGCATGCCTTTGGCTGCTGTTCCAGCCCTGCTTTCCTCTCCTCCTGGGATCTCCTCCACATCCCCTGCTGCCACATCAGGCTGCTCTCACAGCTCTGCTCACCTCTTTGCAGCGCATCCTGCGGCTGGACATCTTGAAGTAGTACTCACTGAGCCCGTCAGGGCTCAGCAGGTCCTGGGAGCATGCCTGGAGCAGCGCACGCACCGACTTCTCTGACTCAAACACCAGGTAGACGTATCCTTTGGAGAGGAAGGGAAAGAAGCAGCTATTAGGGCTGTGGTGGAGGAGGAACAGATCATCCCAATTCGCAGAGATCCTCAAAATCACTCTTGGATGTCACTGAAGTATCTGCGGAGCAGCTCTTGCTGTTCCCTGCAGACTCTTATATATGAGTCAAGCTGGGAAGAGTCCAAAGGCGAGCACAGCACAAGGGGCAGGATGCCCAGGTCCAGGGCCACATGGGCCACTGTCCATCACTCACAGACTGCACCTGGATGTGCCAGGTGGGCACCACCAGCCTGGCCACAGTGAGGTCTGCAGGGAAATAGACCCTGCTTCACATTTAGGATGGCCTGGCTCAAATACAGTCCAGGGTTTTAAAGTCCCTTCCATGGATGCCAGTACTCTACCTCACATTGCTCCAGTGACTGAGTGAGGTCATCAGGCACTAACAGTGCTTCCAAACCAGTCACCACCTACCCTGTAACTAATTCCTGCTTACACAACACACCAGCCCAGCTGCACATGCTGACAGTGGGACCAGCAGCTGTTCAGAGCGACAGCCCTACATGGGGCTTCAGAAATACCCTGAGAGGGTTCCCCCAGCCCACAGTTCTGTCCAACCCTGCTGTGGATGGGTGGGGATGCTGCATTTGGGGTGCCAGTGCTCTGCAGCCCAGGTGCAGACCCAAGTGAGGGCAGGACATTACCCCAGGTGCTCTGTACCATCCAGTCACCAGCATGCAGCTGTACCATCCCAGCATCCGTGCTGTAACATAGCATGGGAAAAAAGTAACCCTACCGTGTCGCTATTACCTTTAGGCTTATTACCTTTGGGAGGACAGCGTGGGTGTTTGCCATCCTTACCGGGCCACTCCACACTCAGGGAGCCAAAAACATGGAAAGTGTTGATCAGCCCACCTACAGACAGAAGGAGAGAGGTCAGTATCCCCCACAAAAACTCCATCCTGCACCCTCTCCCAATACCCTTGGCATGGGGCCTCACCTTCCCAGGGGCTGCTCACCTTCTGTAATGTCCCATGGGACTCCTCCCAGGAACACTTTGCAGGAGTAGACAGGGTTCTTGTAGTTTCGGGGAGGCAGCTGCCCGCTCCAACTGCAGGTTGCTTCATTCACAGCTTGGAGAAGACACCAGTAATACTCAGTACAGGACATTTCCTTCCCACTCTCCCACAGGTCTCCCCATATTCCCCGACGACAGGCTGAGCAGAGCTGCACAGCCACAGGCAGCTGCCCAGACCCACCTGTTCTTCCAGGAAGGAGAGCCACAGTCAGACTTGAGCCTGGAGCAAGCTCTGCTCTGCTGTGAACTCCATGTCCAGCCAGTGTCTGCACAGAGGGCAGCTGCCCCACTCCCCAGGTGTGGGACCATCCCCTGGACGCCCCTCCTGACTCACCTGCCGCCTGCCGATGAAGCCGGGCTTCTCTTTCAATACTGAAGGGGTCTTCCGGAGAGTCCAGAAGATCCCAGGAAGGCCATGCAGATGCTCCAGGCCATCTTTTCGATGCACTGGCCGGGGAGGAAGGTACTGCAGCCAAGGCAGCTTGATCTTGATCCAGTTGGGATCCCACTCCCATCTTCAGGGGGTCTCTTGACACCCCACTGAGAGGCAAGAAGGGCAGAGGAGGGGAGATGCGAAGGCTTGACTGCAAGAGAAAGCCCACATTGAAATCCAGCTCTGAGTAATAGCATGTAATGCCAGAGGTGAGGCATCACACCAAGGCCCTGCCCTTGCCCATGGCAGGAGAAAGAGCTCTCAGGGATCTCCTGAGACCCTCTGAGGCCTGGCAGAGGCAGGAAAGTAGCCAGCCCAACATATCCTCGCACCCTGCGAAAGCCCTGAGCCATTGCCCACTGAATTCATGCCCATAAGCAGCAGCAGGGATCATTAACCAAGAGGCACTGCATAGACCACCCAAGCCAACAGCTACCCCTGGCTGCACAGCCTCAAGAACAGTATCACCCCTGGGAGCACCTGCCACCCCAGAAGGAACCTCAGGCTCTGTGCTGTACCTGCAGAGGGCAGGGCTCACTGAAGTGCCCACTGGGCTCTGCAGGCACCAGTTGGATTCTTATCCTCACAGTCCAGCTCCAGAGCTGCCTGACCAGGGACTGGGCACCATGGAGCACAGCCCCTCCCAGTGCAGGAGGAGGGAAAGCTGGGATTAATGGCACAGCAGGGAGGTGAGATGCTGCACAGCTCAGTGCCAGCTGCGTTGCAGCTCTGTCCCTGTGCTGCTGCAGCAGCCGCCCACGCTGGGGCCATGCTGGGACTCCTGCCCTTCACAGACAAGGCCAGCATAGAGCCCCATGCCCTGCACCGCCTGCCACCATCGCTGCCGGGGTGCTGCAGCCACTTAGCACATCCTGAATCAACCCCACATCCAGTCAGCTCCATCCTTTCACACCCACCCCAACACAGGGGTCAAGGCCACAGCACACCACAGCAGAGCCTAGAGCAGCACCTGGCTTTATCCTCCTGTGCCAAGGCCAGGCCATGCAGCAGCACCCCAGAGCCAGACTGTCCTGCTGGCACCCAGAGCTGCCACTTGCACCCATGACAGCCCCAGCAGCGCAGACTGGGGCAGCCAGAGAGACACTCATTTGCTCCCTGCCTTCCAAATCTAGCTGTGCTTTAGAGAACGGGAGCAGGCTAGACCCAGTTTGCTTTAGAACAAACTGCCCTGAGATGGAGAAGTGCAGTCAGCAAATCGGAAGGGCAATGGAAGGCAAGGACAGCAGCTCCTGAGAAGTCCAGGCTGGAGCAGCCACCTCCCTGTTGGGATCAGGGCGCAGACACTCCCCTGCCACACACCAGCTCAGACACTCAAGATCCCTCTGGGAGCTACTATAATCCAGTAGGACTGCAAGCACAGACCCAAAAGACCAAAATATTAGCTTAGAAGAAAAAAATATGAGGCTACTGCTGGCTTGTGCTGAAGGACTGCATGAGCTGCCTTTCTCCCAAACCCTAGGCTGTGCCAGTGTGGGCACAACAGCTCCCCTCAGCATTCCCTCCCATTCCTGAGCAGGCAGAGCTCTGGCTGGCAGCTCCGCTCAGCTATTCCAGGCTCCCCAAAACATAGCGAGACCCCAGGACCCAAACTTACAATCAAGTCTGAGAGGTGGTCAGAACCAGAGCTGAACCCACTGGTGTCTGAGTCCGAGGGGCTGCTGGAGCGAGAGTCCAGGAGGGAGCGGGAGTTCCTCAGCGACGGTGTGGAAAACTTTTCTGGCAGGTCTGAACCAATGGGGTCTAAAGGCAGAAAACCCAGTGGGGGCTTCCCCAGGACGTTCCCAAGAGGGTTACTCAGCATGCTGAGAACTGCAACAGAGAGAGACAAGGTCTGTCAGGGCTGCAGCACAACACTGTTCCTTCCTCCTGGCTCCTGTGGCCCAGGAAGTGCCAGGCTCCTGTCAGCCCACAAATGGCATATCTGGGAGGTAGCACCTCTGGTGTTCACCATCAGCTGAGCCATGGTGTTGCACAGAACCTGCAGCAGCCTGGTGTGGCTGATGAATATGAAGTTGGGTTATGAGACACACTGGCCAGGAGAACCCTACTCATCTGGGAGAAGTTCAGAGACCCCGCATGACAGATTATGGACCTCAGAGGTGCTCTGGGACAGGGCCCTCTGCCCAGTCCATGCCATTCCCTGCCACTTGCGCTGGAGGAAGCTGAGGCTCAGGGGGGCAGCTCCCCAGGGATGGGGGCACACACCAGTGGCAGGCACACCTGGCTCACCAGCTGGAATTTTCAGACTTAGAGGTGGGACACTGCTCACATCATCACTGCCAGGAGCTGGCTGCAAGTAGCCACAAAGGTGCCAGCCTGGGCTGCTGACAGAGAGGCTTGGCTGTCCCTGGTGTGTGTTCACAGCAAGACTGTCTGGTCAGGCCTCTGCCCCAGAGCCTGCAGACAAGGATGCGCCAGACTGCCTCCCTCACACTGCAGGCTTTCCTCCCACTGGGGAGAATCCAGGAAAATGCCTCCCTACAAACAGAGCTGCTTCTGAGCAGAGGACCAGGCCACCCAAAGGTCATAAAGTCACATCCTCATCAGTGATGTGGGGGCAGCTGCCAACCAGATGAAGGGGGAATGCAGGGCAGGGATCCCACAGGGGCACAACACAAGCCACTCTATTCAAAACGAGCAAGTCTCAGCAAGCTGAATGCGTACCCAAACCCAGCAAAAAGAGCAAAGCATTCAGAAATAGTTTTAATTATTCAGAGGCTTCAAAACAAGGCAGCTTGCCCTGAAGCTTTCAGTTTTCAGCAAAGCAAATTTAGGATCCACTCCAGATCCTCCAAGCCCTGTATGATCTCAGTAACCTGAACCACAAGGTTTTAACAGAGATTTTCAGCAGCTCCTGTGCAGATGAGAATTAATAATCCAAACTACCACCCAAACCAGGAGAGCAACACCACCATTGTGCTTTATGCACTATAGTCAGACACCAGGACAGCATGGTGTCAGCATCAGAGAGAGCTGCTGAGCACCACTGAAACCAGACGCTAGGATGTGCCTATCCCAAGCTGCATTATCCAATGCACACCTGCTGTGAAGCTGGTATCTCCAGCCTCACACTGGGTGAAAAATCTCACCACACCAACAGAGAATTCATCTAAGTACTGATGGGTCCTTCACTTGCAGCATCTCCCTCAAGGCAGAGCCCTCAGCAACAATCACAACATCTTCCCACATTTGCAGAGCCTTATCCCTGCAAGATTCCCCTATTTTGGCTACATCACAGGACCAGGAACTCACCTCTGACCACAGTGAGAAAGGGATCTCCTGCCTTTGGCTCTCCCCGACAGCAGCACCTGTGCTCACACCCAGCCCTGCAGCCACAGGAATACACTGGCCAGCCCCAGCCCTTACCTGGGCAGAACCCGGGCAGCAGCAGCCCTGGAATGGAGAGAATGTGGCACAGTCAGGGAGTAGATGCTCCCTCCTAGTCACAGCTCCGAGCAGGGCACAGCATCTCCCGGCTCCGGCAAGCTGCACTCCCTGCTCTGCCGACTTCTCTGAAGCCACGTGACATGTTTAAAAATACAGCTGGCGTATTGTTCCGGGAGACAGCTGAATCTGTCCGACAGGCTCCAAAATCTGATTAGTCACTGAACAGCACAAGAGGAAAAGCAAAGCAGCTGATCCCACAGCCCAAGCCTTGCTGCCAACAAGTGCTCCCGCACTGACACCCTTCTCTTCCTCCCCAGCCAGCAAGGACCGTGGGTTTGGAACGCCAGCAGCCCTGTGCTGACCCCAGCTGCGCAGCATTCCAGAGACCTGGAGCAGCTCACACGCCAGGCAGACTGTTACCAGGCAATGCTGTCCTGCCCCTCATCTCCTGGTTAGCAGAGATCCAGGACCAGAACTCCATCTGGGATGTAGCAGATTTGGGGTTTGGGGGCTCATTGGCAGTTCCCAGCAGCATTACAGGGTCCAGCTGCTCTGCCCCATTTATGTCACCCTCACCTCTGCCACCACGTACACATTTCTCCCAGGACTTCTCAGCTCTCACAGCAGCTACAAAACCAGTAAGGCCAGTATGAGCACATTCAAGTGGCAGGATTACTGGTCTTTATAGAAATCTATAGTCTGGGCATTTACCACCACACAAAGTCCTGCCAGCTTCAACTGCCCCAATCATAACCTCATGTCCTGAAAGCACTGACATCCTGCTGTTAACATCGATGGATTCCATTCACTCCAGCAGCTCTAACAGCTCTGCACAGCCAGCACTTGACTACACACTCTGCAGGACACACTGAGCTCATGGGAGACTCCACATCACCCCAGTGGGCCTGACTCAGCTTCACCTGGTACTCCCACAGCCACTCACAGGGATATTAGGAGGAAAAGCCATAAGCCAAACCTGGCATTTCCTGTTTTACTCTTGCTCAGTAACTAGGCTGTGTGCCCTGATGCCAGGCTGTGCAGGTAGCCTAGGAAACACCAGCATGAGACACCCAATCTTATTCCTCAGCACCATCCCAAGGGCATCCTGCTCTAAGTCCCTGCTCCAACCCACCAAACCCCTCCTGGGGAAAAGGGCACAAGAGCCCAACACAGGCTGCCCACTTACAAAAAGCCTTCAAGTCATTGGGGTCACAGTTCTTCCTGGGAAGTCGACCTTGTCTCCCCTCCCAAGCAGACAGCTCATGTAAGGGAAAAATAATTCCCAATGCACACTCAAGATGCATCAGCAATTCCTGGAGTCAAGTGCATCCCTGAAAGTCCCAAAGTGATAAAGCAAATATCATGGAACTACTTAGGGTAAGAAAAGAACATGAGTGTAAAGGGATTTTTCACACCTAGAGGGGAAATTTTAACTGAGGGGTCAACATGACTCCTATTCACCACTCACACACCAAGAGCTTCTGGAACTTTTCCTGCCTCCACTTGGTGCAGCAAGGGAGGCACATGGCAACGCTCCTCTGCAGGGGACAGCAGAAAAGGAGCTTTTAATAGAAACTCAGCACTGACTTTTGACTCACTGCTGCAGCTCTAACGCCTGACACAGAGCCAGCAAGCTCCGCTCCATCTCCAGGCCCGCCAGCCCAGCACTGGCAGGTTTGAGCTCTGTGGCATAGCCGTGACAACGCATGGCACTGCTGGGTCCTGGCCACACAGGCCACTCCCTGCAGAAGGAGCATTCTTCAAACTACTCCTCCTCCTTAGCTAAACTTTCCCCAGTAACCACTGTCTGGACACACCTTTATTCCTGCATCATCCTAGGGCCCCTACAGTTACCCAGGGGAGCACACACAAGACTCTCAGGCCCATCATACCTGAGCCACACACTTGATAGAAACAAGCAGCTACACTGAGCCCACAGTGGTGGTTTCAACTCTTGAGGTCAACTCTACCTGTAGACCCCAAATTATCCTTTAAATCTTATTACCAACCACTGAACTACCACATTTAATGGGAGTTTACCCTGTCTCAAGCAGATCACTCCATCAGCACAAGCTGCAATTCATAGCACACCTTGGAAAAGTCTCCAATGGTAAGATACCCACTGCAAGCACCAAGAACAACTTTTACTATTCCGTCACCGGTTAAGACAAGCAATTTAAGACTTCCAGCACCTGCCCAGGACCTTGGAGCACACAGTTCTTCCCTGCACACTGTAATTTACAGCCGTTTGATATGTAGGCCTTCCTGGCAGCTTTGCCCACACCCATTGTCTAAGAGATGAATGTAAAGATGAGCCCCAAGGATTGCTGGTGCTGGCAGCTCAAGGAAAGAAGGGCTCTGGGAAAATAACCACTATGCTGATGATAAATGACATCTTGGAAAACACCTTAAGAGCAACAGAATCATTTAGGTTGGAAAAGACCTCCAACATAGAGTTCAACCTTTGACCCATCACCACCTTGCCACCTAGACCAGAGTACCAAGTGCTACATTCAGACATTTCACATGGAGCATCCACTGAGTTTACTCCTGATGGACAGAGCTGACTAGAAACTCAGCCATCTCCACACTGCCCTTTGAACAAAATCCTTCAGCTCAGCTCTGTGGGAGACTACCCAGCCAACAGCATATGAGATCAGTGCTGATGCTTTTCATTCCCTGGTGCATCAGTTTAGTCAAATTATCTAGAAACCGAGTCTTGTGCAGAGCAAAAATGCCTCTGATCCAGCAGCTGCCCAGGTTCTTCCACTCAAGTTCTTTCTCCACATTCAGAACATCAGCAGAACCTCCCCCATGGCTGAGAACATCATTTGCCACCGGGTCACACCCCTCAGAGCCTGAAGACACATGGAGAGTGGGCCAAGGAGCTCCTGTTGCACAAGCAGCATGCCAGGCCTGCTCCTTGAGCTGCCAGCCATCCCTGGCACCCACAGGCGGCTGACATCGCACCAGCCACAGCCCCGGGACCAGAGGAGCACACACACTTCTGGAAGTGATGCTCTGGAAATGCATTCCAGCCTTTAGAAACTCACTGCAGGGCTGGAAAAGGTCTGCTTTGAAGAGTCCAGGACTTGGCTGAACAAGGCCTTCAGAGGGTCACTTCTGCAGGCTGGCACCCCAGCAAGGTTAGGCAGAGGGACACTGTTGTCTCCAGAAGTTGACCTGCTCAGAGATTACTCAGCACAAGAAGAATGGCAAGCTGGTAAGATCTCCCCTGCATCCACCAACTACTACAGAGGCTGGAAGTCCACCCTTCCACCTGGATCTCCCCACAGAGATCAACAGGAATGCTCTTACCCAGAGAAATAAGGCAGAAGAGCCAGGTTTTGGTGACACCTGCCATGCAGAGAGGCTGTAGCACCATATACACATTTGGGGCAGGGCAGCAGAGGAGAGAAGCAGTGTGACTGAGGCCCTGGAGACTGAATACAGTGCACTTTCTTTTGTCATGCATCAAACAAGCTTGTAAAGTTAAAAAAAAATAAAAACAGCTGATGTCCTAAACAATAGCCTGCTGCAATTCCAGAAAAACAGCTTGTCTGCAGTTTTTACCACCCAGCCAAGCTCTGCCCTGGTGGGGTGGGAGCAAGCTGAATGTTTTAGTCAGCCAAAAAGCAGCACCTCCTACAGACACTGAGAAACTCCGTGGCAAGAGAAACATTTGCATATCTGAAAAGCAAATGGGCACCTCAACCACCTCCTACAGCTGTAGATCAGCAGTGACACAGCCAGACAAGCTGCCAGGGTGAGCTTACCCTCCTCACACACAAGCACCAAGCAGCTCAAAGCTCATAGCAGGGAAGGGGTGACCAACATTCCAGTCTAACCCCACATTTTGGCATTTCTTGCCTACAGCTGTGGGACCTAGAGCTGCTGCAAGGAGCCTGCACAGCCACAGCACAGGGACATTGACTGAACCACAGCCAGCTGCAGATGTGAGGCTGGAGCACACAGGACAGGGACAGGCTTTGCTTGGCAGAGAAGGCAGACACTAGATTCTCCTTGTTTACAGGGGCACAAAAAAACCCCAAGGAAAAGCTGCAGAAAGAGCAGTGGCACAAGAATTTCTTCCTCTTAAGTGGAGTAGCCATGGGACAAGGCTCAGAGGTGGAGAGGAATTGTGTCCTTAGACCCTTGGAGCTCACCTGAGCAGCACACTGGATACCTCCAGAAGATCTGCCTGGCTCAAATCCTCCTAATTTCATTATATTCCCATTACTCCACGCAAAAAACAGTCACTGCTGTTATGAGAGGAGCCACACAAATTCCAAGGCACACAATCCTCTCCACAGAATTCTGTACCATCACAGAAGCCCCAATAATCTTGAGCCAACTATGAGCTCTGGAGAAAAGCAACTCCCAGAACTGCAGATGTAATCAAACCAGCAGTAACTACCATCTAAATAGGACCTACAGCATAGCCCATTTTTTTTCTGAACTACAAAAGAGGAACCTCTGCCCTCACAGATTCTTCATTTGGGGCGAAGAAGAACTGAGGATATTCGGGCAGCTATTTCTGGTTGTTAAGAAGGGGGCAGGGGAATAAAAAAAGGCAGCATGATCCCACAGCTGAACCACAGAATTAGAGTCAGGACACCTGAAGTCTATTCTTGGTTCTAGCACCAACATGGTAAGTCACTTGCCCTGAAAAATGGAAACAGCAGCATAACTGGGAACATGCAGAAGATTATTGCATTAAAATCTGAGAGCACTGGTCCTCCTCCGGCACTGAGAGCAGGATCCGGCTGACAACAAGGCTCACAGCTTCCTGAAGCAGGGAATTTACTCCTGTGTGTTTCTAGCAAGGGACAACAGCTGCCCGAAGTAAATATAAAAATCAGAAAAGACAGCTAAAATGCAATTCAGGATTACAAGTGCCCAGGTAATTGCATTCACTAAGCAGGCTGCCACAATCACGATTGTCTTTAAAAAGATCAGAACACTGAAGTACAGAAGGTTTTAACATGTATCAGTCCCAGAGAGATTTAAAAGCCAACATATTCGGGTCAAATTCTGCACAACAAGCTTCAGCTTTGCAATCCTCAAGAACAAACACTTCTATATTTAAGTACCAAACTCCTCTCAATTATCTGCTGCAACATCTAGCGTGCAAACTCTGCTGTGTGTGGTACCTGACACGGTAACAAGGGTGAGTGACTCATCCTCAGCTGCATCACAGTTTGGGGGTGTCAAGGCCAGGATACCACCTTTAGAAGGGGGGTTCTCTGGAGTGGGGCAGACTGTTGCCCAGACCCCGCCGCAGGCTGCAGTGAAGGAAGAACAACTGAAAAAAGGACAGGCTTTAGTCCCAAACTCAATTTTCTTTGGGGAACAGCACACAAACCTTACTGAGGCCTTCAGCTGGCATAAAGCCACTGCTAGACACACTCCCAAACCCCACCAGGGTGCTCAGTTACCTTCCAGAGGTCTGCACCCCTTAGTATCACAGCTTGGGAGTTTGCCTCACCTTCCCTCCACAGTCTTGAGGAGAAAACCAGGCAGAGGGGCAAGCAGGGAGCTGGCCTGTACCCATGGCCATCGCAAATGCGTGGCAGCAGCCACCATGCCCAAGAGCAGTCCCTGTGCTGGCAGCAGCACAGACAGCACCTGTGATTCAGCTGTTTTGCCATTGCCTAAGGGACCAGGCAGAGGGGAAGTGAGCTCGGAGAGTTGGATAGAAGGCGCAAGCCTGGCTGCAGATGCCCTGCCCAGTGTCCCAGCCCTACAGCAGCACCACTCAGCCTCTGTGCAGTGACAGCTCAAGGACCGCAGCATCCTTTGGAAGGGGATAATTTCTGAGCCAGCTCAGGGGAGGTGCACACTTAAAAGGGTGTTTTTAAGGGAACACCAAGGCAGAATTAGTTTCTCGAACCCCCCTGGGCTACATTATTTCTGCCACGCTCCAGCAGCATTCCTACCCTGCTCTGAGCAAGAGTTGGACTGGATAACCTTAAGAGGTCCCTTCCAACTGGAGTCAGCGTAAAAACCCCAGCCCGACAAGAGCACTGCAGAGGGCTCACAAGCCCTCTTACAGCAGCCCCACACACCATCCCCAATGAAATCAGCTGGAGGGACTTCAGCTGTGCACACAGGCCAGACTCTCTCCACTGGCTCCTTGGCCTGGCCCTGATGACAGTGGAATGACAGGTCACCCCACAACATCACATAGCATAGCCTGGTTATCACCATGCCCAGGCACCACACAGCACCAGGGACAAACTCAGGCCCAAGGCAGCAGGAGATGCTCAACTCTGGGCCTGTCCCATGAGAGCTGGGGAAGGGGAAGAGCGGGCATCCTCTCTGCTAAAGGCAGACTGGGAGAGCAGGTCCAAAAGCTGTTCCCTACCCAGCTCCATGTGGAAGCACTCAGGCCAGCACGGGCTGTGGAGTTTGCAGTGAAGGCACCGAGCCAAAAAAACACATTCAGGGCCTCTTCTAGAGGGTTCCCATGCTCCTGATGAAGCTGCAGCAGAGCCTTTTGGGTCAGCTCTGCCCAGCAAGGAACCCTCACAGGCACTGCTTAGACACACAGCATTGCAAGGGCTGGAGGAAAACCTCCTCAGGTCTCATTTGACTGGCACAATTTTGGGAATGAATCCTACCACAGCCGGGGTTTGCACACACTAAACCACCTTGCTGCTACCTCCAATATCAATCACAGGAAAGACTACGCCACCAATCGCCTGGGGCAGTTCAGACCCACCAAACAGCAGCTCTAATGCTCTCCTTGGAAGGTAACATGCCTGTTAAAGCTCAATTCCAGAGTGAGCCATGAGAAACATTCTCCAAACCACCACTGGACACTGCCACAGGGCTGCTCCAGAGGCCACAAACACCCTTCCCTGACAGAAGCCAAGGGGAGGTTTTGGGTGGTACATGCCTGCTCCCACAAGCTG
The DNA here is from genome assembly GCA_013397795.1 of Orthonyx spaldingii. Lineage (NCBI taxonomy): Eukaryota > Metazoa > Chordata > Aves > Passeriformes > Orthonychidae > Orthonyx > Orthonyx spaldingii. The sequence goes on from VZTJ01005497.1 coordinate 643,643, forward strand.
TCCTCCAGCACAGGACTGGAGCTGCCCTGACCCACTTCAGTTCTGGCTGGATACAAGAGATGCTGGTTGGGTTCCTGTTCCAGTTACTCCTCTATTTGCATCTTCTGTTTTACAGCATCAGCACAGATAAAAATAAATCCGTTTTAGGAAAAGCTGCTCAAATGGAACCTTTAAGAGTTAGACTACGAGCAACTTCCATTAGAAACCAATTGCAAGCTCAGGTTTGATACTTCTTTTACTTATTTGATACATATTTTATTCTGTTAAAGATCAAATACCACTGCCACATGAGCAATGTGCAGATATTAAGTGCTGGAGCCAAGCACTGAGGAATCAGCCCATAGAGTGTGAGGAGCTCTTACAGAAACAAGTTCAAGGAACAAGTGACCATTAAATACCCACATCAAGTAAGTCCTTAGAAAAGCCCTACAAGTGCTAGGATGGCACAGGACAAGCTTTTAGTAAGGCTGTCTCAGGTACTGGAATACCAGCACCAAGCAGGAGACCAGGAGAGTCAAGCCAGCTCCCAGCTTTGTTCTCTTACACTGTTATCATCCACAACCTTCACACAGGAAGCACCACCACCACATCCATGCTTCCATTACTACACTCTGAGCATCACTAAGCTGCTCGGGAAAGCCTGTCGTCCTTTCAAGGGAACAAAGGACACCAAGAACATGTAATTCAGGACCACCACCAAAATTCTGGATACCTATTTTCCTGAACCAGGCACAGGTCCAAGGTCAGCAAGAGTTGCCGTTCCCTCATCCAAGCAGCCACACCACCAGCAGCACAAAGGAACCTTTTACTGAGTTTTCCAGGCAGACTTGGGCTTAGATGGGAGCAAGTCTCACTCAGATGAAGTGCTCTCCCCACACCCAAAACACCCCTTTCACTACAGAGCAGGAAAAATCATCCTGGTATACTCTGATGCCAACCTAGTGTTGTCCAAACACTGAGCTCTCCATCAGGATGAGCCTCTGAAACTTTCCTCTAGCATAAGGAGAAAGATTTACACACAGCCAAGCAGGAATTCACAGGAGCCGAGGGCACACCTAGGCCTTCTGAAGCCACTTGTCCAAAAGACAGCAGGAAAAACCGCAGGGAAAGACCTAGACACAAGGGAGAGCTCTATGAAGCTTGGCATGGGTTAGCTGAGCAGCAAATTAAACAGATCAAGAACTGGGGACCCAACTCCTCTGCCCCAAGCTCTGCATCCAAGCACTCAACCCAGTAGCTCAAGGAAAGCCAATGACTGCCATGCTGTATTTATTAACAGCCACCCCAGGCTCAGCAGCAACTCTCCCCTGGAGGGGCTCAGGTGCCCTCCACCACATACAGCATTTGAGGACACTCTGACAATAGTCCAACCTGGGGTTGCAGCTTATGCATCCCTCCTGCTGTTATCAAGAAGAAAGGCAAGGAGTCCATGACAACAATCGTTCTTCCTGTGCAACAGGTCTTTTTTTTTCATCCTTCAGACAGGGTTTTGCCTTGAAGACTTCAGAGAGATTCGTGCTCCAAGGCCTCCGCTATCTGCCAGGCAACACACAACAGGCTGCCCACAGATCCAGCCTGGCAGATTTTAAGCAACTGCAGATAAGAAACCTTATTGCAAAAATGAGTTGCTGTGCTCTGGGAAGCAGAAGAGCCAAGGGCTGGGAAGATTCAGCAGCATTTTCCTATTATTGGCCATTTCCCCAGACCCAGAGTGACAGGAGCTGCAACCTTGCAGGCTGGAGAATGAGACAGCAGCAGCCACCCCACAGAGGGCACAGATGAGGCTGGAGCTGCAGTCTCAAGAGCAAATCCAAGGAAAAGCTCAAATCTGTTGCTGCACCAGCAGCTTCAGGGTCACACAACAAGCAGTGGTAGATACACAAGGCGCTCCATCAGATGCCATCAGGAAGAGCTCACCTAGGAAGGCCAACATCCTCTCCAGAGGACCTGATCCTGCTAAAAACACTCTCCAGTTAAGCACTGCAGACTTAGTGTTAACAGACTGGTTTTAGGATGATTTCCCAGTGGGCAAGTCTGCTGTCCCACATAGGGACAGCTGCCAATGTAGGGCAGGACAGACCAGCCAGACCAAGCAGCTGCACGCAGGCTGAAAGCCAGGCAGGGAGACCCAAAATCTGCACATGGATCTGCTGTGCACTGCTCTTCTCCAGGCAAAAATTGGATCAAGACCCCATTTGCTTGTGCCCCTTGAGAAACAGGGCAGTGAAGGTAAAGGATACCATCAAGGGCAGTCCCACCTCGCTGCCTCTTAACCCCTCCTTGCCTCCGAACTCCAAGATCACAACACACATCAGCCTACTGTGAGGCTAAAGACAGGGCAACACTGCCTCAAGAAATACAGTCAGGTATTTCTGGAAGTGTTCAAGGCCGGTTTCCTGCAGAAGTCCCTCCCCAGGCCACAGAGCAGGTTGCTGGGACTTGCTAAAGTATTTCCATCCTGACAGATCTAGTGGCAGCAGAGCGTTTGAGACACTTTGCCTGCTGTGCGACAGCAGTTCAATCCTACAGCCAGGAAGTGCCAGCAGCTCGAGCCTGCAGCAGCCACTGCCTCAGGAGAACCTCTCCAGGCACCAGGGGCCAACAGTGCCTCTGCCATGCTCCCCAGGACTCAGCACACACCCTCAGTGCATTACAGGCCAGGTGCAGAAGGAAAACTCTTCACAAGTAACCTTGTCTGGGTGCAAGGGACTCAGCGGTCCTTTGAAAGGAAGGGGGGTTGTAGGCAGGATTTGGGCATAAAGACCAGCCCCACTGCTCTCTGACCTCCAGTCAGCGGGCATCTGCTCCTTCTGCACCAAGCTGCACAGTGACAACGTCCTGGGAGCACAAGGTGACACTAGAAGGCTTTGCAGCCAAAGGTCCTTCCCAGGCTGAGGAAGCTCTGTGCTGGCAGGGACTATGCAGAGGAGAGGAGGTCCCAGCTCATCAGTACTCAAGCACAGCACTGCAGGGGACCACATCAGCAATATTTTTAGCCTGATTGTTAGCTTTTTTTGTTGCATTTCCACCCTTCCAGCCACCTCCCTGTGGTTCGCACAGCTGAGTCACTGCTGGAACCTTCCGAATGCTTGGGTGCCAGCAGCACAACAGCTTAGCTTGGCAGTGCCAGCCCTCCCCCATGCCCAGCCACAACCCAGCACTGCCGCAGCCTCATCTGCCTGCAGGATGCCCCTATGGAGACCCCAGTCCTGTGGGTTGGGCCAGCTGCAGCCTCCCAGGCCTCAGCAGCATGCAGACACAGCAGCATCCTCTCCATATCCTCCCTCTTTCCAGCACAGCACAGACAGGTCACCTGGAAGCACCAGCATCTGCCAGCTCCTCATATTCACACAGCTTTCAGACACAGAACACTTCTCTGCCACTCAGAGTGTTTCACAACCTTTCAGAAAATGCTTCTGAACTACAAGCTCTCTGTTCCCAAGGAGCTCCACTGCCACTCCAGGGCCCTGAGGAAGGGCTAAGGACCCACAAAGACAGGAGGTGTGGACAGCTGAAGCAATACAAAGCTGTGCACAGGATCAGCCCTTTCACCTTCCCAGCCAGTACACACCATGCCCACAACTCTCAGAGCAGGAGGGTAACAGCAGCCCAGACCATGGAGCACTCCTGGCCCAGATGCTGCTCACCTGGGAAGGGAGTGTGGGAGTGAGAGCGAGAACATTGTCTCAGGATCACAACATCCCCAGGCAGAGGACTCTCTGCACAAGCAGTTACAGCTGCACTTGGGCAGGTCTGACATCCCAGCTATCCCCTCTTTGTGTACCAAAGGGAATACGAGGAGTGAGAAGTGAGGAAACAGGCCTCTCCAGACAGCACTGGGTGCCATCTTCAACCAGCTGTTACCACACTTGTCACAATCACCCAGTGGGCACAGATCATTGGAGCTCAGGGCCATGCTTGAGGCAAGATTCTTTCCACAGCTCTTCCCAGGCCTCTGCAGCAGGCAGGAGCTACAGCACAATGCACTGCAGTCAGTGGGGGCACCTGACACCAGATACACCCTCTGTGAGTGGGGAGGTCACCGGAGCACCTTCAAATCCTCTCCAACTCAACCTCCATTCTGAAACCAGCAGCCCTTCCACCCTTGGCAGTAAATTCTCACCACCAGCACAGCTGTGCCAGCCCCATCACCCAACCTGCGAGGCGCACAGCCCGCCCTAGGCTCGTGCCAGCACTGCTCGCCTGCCTGCCGGAGCGCTGCGGAGAAATCCGCACCTCCGCCAAGGCAGGCTGGCAGGAAGACAACCAAGAGAGCTCTGGAGATGGCTACGGAGGAGCAGGTGGCACTGGGACATCCGCACCAAGCGGCCGCCTCCATGTGCGACAGCCTCGTTCCGCAGTGCACTGCGTGCCGAGCCCGGTGCCACGGCTGTGAACAGTGGGGTCACACCGGGGGATGTCACCTGCTTCAAGTGTGTTCTTCATCCATTAAAGAACCTGTGACACAGGGACCAGCACAGCTCCAGTCTGCCAACAGTCACAAGGGGCTCAGAGCAGAGCTCTGAGGCACCTGGCCAGCCCACTGCACACTAACAACTTGTTCCTCCCTCCTCCTTCAAGGCCGAAGCTGGCAATAAACGTACAGGCAGGAGTGTGTGGTATTCCCTGGTTCATTAAGGGAAGCCCACAGGACCATGTGGAGGTTTGCTCACTGGAGCAGAGCGACGCTTAATAAAGCTACCGCAGCCAGGCTGCATGCAGACCCCAAGTGCCCATGCCAGGCCCCACATGCCAAGTCTTGTGGGAATCAGATGCAGAAACTCAAGTGAGCATCGAGCTGTTCCAACTCTGCTACCCCACTAGTGCTTTTTTTTAGCTGTTTTACAACTCATACAGCAACTCAGGGCTGTGTCCCAGAAACTCTTCCTATGCTCAGGACAGCACCCCCTTGCCCCTCCAAACACCTACATGGGCAAATCCCACTGCCCAGCCCTCCCACCCAGAAGCTCTCTCTATTCCTGTCAGCACCAACTCCATGCCTGGGGCCCCTGTGTCACCCAAGACTGCGCAGCAATACACTCCCCTTTCAACAAAGCAGCAGCATGCTGCTATAAAGGGATGAGTTTCTGTAGCAACCAGGCTGTACTTGTACAAACTCTGCCAAAGCACTAGATCTTTCCACAGACTGATACTTGAACGAACACACTGCCGCTTGTGAAATGGGTTTTTACACGCCTCAAAGGCTAGCAAGCAAACTCTTCCCTGTTTTACCCCTCTGCTCCAACACCAGGCTGAGAGGATGCATTAAGTTTGTGCATGCAGCACCCCTTTCTCCTGGGATTTACAGGGAACACTGGTGTCTCAAACAGTTAACTGGACCCCCTATCACTCCAGGGGAGGCAGCCAGCACCCCAGGAATTCCCCAGCTGATCCCAGCTGCAAAAGCAGACTGGAGAGGATTGAGGGGGAAGGGCACACCAGGCAGCAGCGCATGGCTGCAAGCCCACACCCTGCCCATCACGTAGGTTTGCACTGGACCAGAAGAGTTAAAACAAGAAGCCATTCCACTGCATCTCCTGCAGCCCGCTGCCAAGCACAGCCCGCTATTTCTAGTTGAGCGTGGGAGTGGAGAAGGATCCCTCCAAGTCTCCCACCCAGCCGGCAAGCTGAAGGCTGAAGTTGTCAGGTGCTGGCTGAACCACACCCCACCGCAGAGTTGGGTGAATGGGGCTGCCAGGACTTTAGCAGTCAGGCATGGGGGGGCCCTCTGCAAGCACACCCCAACCCNTTTCCTCAAGCTGCCGGAGCGAAGTTCAGCCTCACTTCTACCCAGTGTGTTCAGCCTCCTGACACCACACCCCCCCACCCACTCCCTCCAAACACAGCAAGAGGATTTCTCCTTTCCTGGTGAGGTTATTCCTCCAGCAGCAATACAGCTCTGAGCAAAACAACCCCAGGCGCTTCTCATCTGCAGCAAGCTGACAGCAGAGCAGAGGGGGCTGTGGCAGAGGCAGCCACAGCCTCCCCAACTCAGCTGTCACATTACACAAGCACCACAGGTCAAGAAGCCCCCATTAGCCCCTGCCAGTGCCCTGTTACACAAGCACATCGCTCCACATTAGCTTGAAACCAGGCAAAACCATACACAGAACCCAACAACTGTTGCTGCGTGTGTCAGCAGACTCACCGGACTGCGTGCTGGTTTGTGCTGCAGCGTCAGAGTCCTGGGTGCTCCAGGGTCTGTCCCACCCTGTCAGGTTGAGGGACTGCAGGCCAAGGCACAGATCGTTGGTGTCTGGGAGGCCACGGGAAGACTCTTGCGTGGATGTAGGGAAGAGCATACTGCTTGCCACTGCTTCTTCAGAGTCCTGGATGTCTGCTCAGATGAAGAACAAACAGAAGCTTGAGAGTTCAGGGCTGCTTTTTTCTTTTAAAAGCAGGAGTTTTCTGAAGTGTTAAGCCCCGAGCCAGGTCTCGTGCTGCTCTGAAGCCACAGCTCAGGCAGCCAGCAGTTGCATCCCAAAAGGGAGGGCTACCATATGTCCAGAATCCAGCCCCCCACCCCCCTCGGCCCCTCCACCTTCCTATCCCGTCTGCATTACTGACTGGGTCAGCATGTGACCAGGCTGCTGATGCTTACTGTGCTGACAGTGACGTCACTCAGCCATGCAAGAGAACTGCATCAGTTCTTACAAAATAAAGGTAAGAAGAAAGGATAAGATTTCCCCTGACAGACAAGACGGTAGCAGGAGGAAAGAGGAGCAGCTCCAGCAAATCAGGGGTGGCAGGCAGCACAAAGCAGGGCTCGTCAGCACAGCAGACACCAGGCTGGAGGCAGCAATCCCCCCAGCAACGACGAGAGCAGCAGCGACAGAGCAGTTAGTTTTAGTGCTACCCAGCTCTCCTGTCCCCGCCTCCCTCCACCCACAAAACCCAAAAACACTTTAGTCCTGGCCAGCCTCCAGCTGCTGGCTCCGATTCAGAGCCGATGCAAAGCTTCGCAATTCTGCTGGCATAATCTGTTTGGCTGAGCCTGGCCACTGTGCCTCACTGACTCGGCATTGTTTACCCCTGAGTAACAAGGATAACCTTCAACCCCCACTAGGCGGAAAGCAGCCCATTATCTCTGGTCCAGCCCAAGCGGGCACATCCCACTGGTACAGGAGGAAGAGGACCCAGCAGACCTGTTTCACATCACGAATTTTTCATGGCCTGTGTACCTTCCGCCAGCCTGGTCCCCTCCTTTCCCAGCCCTCCCCTCCCCTGCAGGGTGTTCACAAGCCTACAGTACTGGAGACACCGGATTCTCGCCTTGGTTTAAGCCGCCCGTGCCCACAGCCTAAGGAAACACAGCAGGTTCATAGTCTGAGAATTCCAGTTTAACGCAGGGATGTGGGGGCTGGTGAAACCACAAGATGCTCAGCTGTGCTACCCGAAATCTGAGTCAGAGGGCATTTATAAGCCAACTCTCAAGCAGCAGCAGCTGTCTCCTCCTTCTCCCCCTGCCCCCACAGCCTCCCACTGTGCCATCAGATGTACACCTCGCTCCACACACCGCTCCTGGCTCTTCCGCGGGCACTGCAGTCGATCCAGCCTGTCACGTTATCCCTCACATGCAGCCCCAGCCATCCCAGACAGCCCAACGGCATCCCTGGCCTCCTTTTCCACATCCCATGCCACTCAGATGCCTGTGAGCAAAGCCCAGGCAAAGGCTGGTGGCAGCTGGGTAACCTACATGTGGACACAGGCCACTGCTGCCACCAGAGGCAGGACCCTTGCATTCACCCCATGGCAATTTGGGAGCACCAGCATTCCCAAACCCCAGTGAGGGGACTGTGGCACCGCAAGCAGGATCAGAGCAGCTAAAACCACAACCTGCTGGCAATGCAGCATCTTCTCCCTTCCCAGTGCAGACTCCTCCACAGCACTCCACCAGGATAGCATCCACTGGGGTGTTTCCTACTCCTAGTAGTACAAGCTGTAGTGCCAATTCAGTCACATTACTACCAAGCACCTGTAACAGCATCTATTCCTCCAACAGCATCACAGTGCATCTCCAGCATGGTATTTCACCGCATCAATTCTTCCCAGATAGTTTTTTGATTGCTTGTTTTGGACATCTCTAACATCAGGAAGAGAGGATCAAGGCACAGTGCTCAGCCAACTCAGTTCCCACAGCAACCATAACTTGTCCATATGAATATGTAACATTCCTGCCTTTATGAAAACGCACAAGTGCTGTGCACAGATCCCTGGCAGCCAGAGACTCCCTTCCATTTGGGGACCAGGATCTTGCTAGGTCTCAAAAGAGTAATTCCCACCAAGCTTCATCTTCTGGAAAGCATGGACACAGTAGTGACACACAGCACAACTTGAATCCCAACAGCTTGGACAAAACCTATGATTGAAGAAATGAAGAAAATATGGAACAAATTTATCTGCAACAGGAGGCGCTCACTCTGCAGCATTCAGCCACGCTTTCCCTCACTATCTGCATTTTTCAGGAAATAAACTGTTTTGTTTAATTGAACCAAATCAGATTCAAGTAAAAGATCCATGATTCCCTCTGATGACTTCAATCCACATTCAAAACAAACTTCCTGCAATCCAGTTACAACTCTAACTGCGAAAGCACAGAGCAGAACCCACTCAGATAACCAGCTGTTTTTAATTAGACCTTTTCCCATCAGAAGTCAACAGCCAGCCCAAGCTGCTTCCCCTTTAACATTCCCAGCCAGGCTGAAAGATAGATACAGGTCATCTAAGCAAAACATCAACTTCAAAAAACAAGGAGAACTTAAACAGATTTCTGGACTAGTTCTTTTTAAAAGTCAAGAGTCTGGAGATTTGTTACAAAGCAATCAATTGTTGTAGGCAGACAAAATGAATCAGATATTAGAGCAGGAAGAATTAAATTTCCAACAAAAATTCAGTCTAAAGACTCATAACCTTAAGTTATTCATAACTAAATGTGTACCAAATAACTTCACTTTGCAAACTGACACAGCCCAACCCAAATGCTTTACTGCAGATTTTACCAAGCACCAACAGTACAAGCCCTTCCAACCTAAATTTTTCCCTGGAGTTGCCACTGGAAGCCAACCATCCTGGCAGAGGCAGCAGCGCGGCGCTGGGCTTGTGCCCGAGTATCTGAGAGAGACTGAGCTCCTGCCTCCCAAGCTGGTTGGGTTCAATTTCAACAGCATCATGAGAACCAAGTCCTCAATAGAACACTCCCTCACTGGCCTTGGAGTAAGTGTCTCTCCTGGGTGACTCCCTCCTGCCTGTCCAGGAGATCCCTGGAGTCAGGCCGCACCACAGCACAGGCCAGACAGCTTTCCACACCACTGCCTGCACGAAAAGTTGCATTTTCCAGACATTAACTGTCAGCCCTGGATTTAAGACATTCCAAAGACTCTTAAAGGCAAGGATCTCCAGACCTCTGCTCTCACCTGCAAGCAAGGATAGCTCCCACAGCCCCAGCCCCTGTCCCCACCCCAGTCTGCCCTCCCCACTCACACCACTTTAGGCAGGTGAGTTTCCACACAAGAAGCTGGGCTGGGGAGCTCATCTGGTTAAAACCAAACCACAGGGAGTTAGTTTTAAGCCTGGCTTGCTCCTCTGATCTAGTATGCAGCATGGCTGCACAAACCAGGCACTTCAAACAAGAAAATATTTAGGAAATTACAGCCTAAGCCTGCGTGGGAAGGATCCACAAGGCCTGGCAGCAGAAGCTGCGATCCACAGGCAGGTTGTGGGTTAAGGGAACAGGAGGAGCAGGGAGCATGATTCAGTTCCCAGCCCATAGCAGCAGCATCTCTGTGCCATCAGTCTGGAAAAGTGATGCTTCAATCTAGCACAAAGGTGTTCAGCTTTTTGACCCTTCCAGATCTGGGAAGGCCAGCTAACAATCCATCAGACCAGGTTTTTCTTCCTCTGGGTTTTCTGAGAATGGTTAAGCAAACATGAACCACTCCTACCACCTCCACAGCTAGGAGAGCTCTCCCTTTGCTCCTACATGCTGGCTTCCACCAGAACCCAAATACAGATGAAGCCCCTCCATGAATGAGGGCCCCAAGTGTTGAGGGCAGGGGAAGTTACGGTAAGCCCAGCTCAGCTGTGAGCTCTGTTCACCAACAAAACCAGACTCATCCCATGGACTAGAGCTCTGACCAAGGCTGAACTTCCAAACCAAATCTGGAAAAGCCAGAGGCAGGGGGAGAAGCCTTCAGATTACAAATGGGAAGGCAGCTGCCAGCAGCAGCAATTGCTTTGCCTTTCACACCTCTCTACACCTCCAATTGTGAAGGTTGGGAATTGCATCCCTGAAAATTATGCCTCTCAAGTGCCTTTTGCACACAAGACAAACAAACATCAAAGTGAAAGCTTTCAGATGAGCCAATTATATTCCCAAAGTGCAGTGGAGATCATCAGGGACTTACAAAAGCACTTGTTAGGCATAAACGTACTAGTTACAAGAGTTTTTTCTGAAACACAATGAAGCATCTCCCCTGTTATTTGAAAAATTCCTGAAGTGGAGACACTTGCTGCTGCGTGACCTGTTTCACAGGCAGATGAAGGAGTCTGCCTTATTCCCTAACCACAAACACTTGAGCAGCTGGCAAACAGCTACTTCAGAAACCAAGGAAGAGGCACTGCAACAGTCTTGCTGCTCTATCTCCCTCTTCCAAGATTAACACAGACTGTCACAGAATTACACCACCAAAACCTGACTGACAAAGCTCAGTACACATCAGAAAACTGCTCAGTCTTCAGAAACACCATCAACCTGTGACCACTGCAGAGTACAACAGCTCTAGGCCAAGTCCCTGCTCGGCAGAACACTGACCTGCTTCCACCTGCAAATCTGATACAAAACCCAATTCCTAGAGCCACTTTCCAGTACAGAGAAGCATCATGCTTATATAGACAAAGACCTGGCAATGTGACACTTTAAATCCAAAGGTCAAGACCAAGGGCAGTGAGTGTGCTCCTCTTCTGGGGAACAGGTGTGGAATTTCCCTGTTCTGGTTGTGTACCTGGCATCCAGCATTTCTTTGGGGCAGGCAGAATGGTTCTGCTGCTTCAGGTGAGCTCCTGCTGAGAGTCTCACTCTGCCTCAGGACCTCAGCAGAGCTACCTTTTGGGTCTCTGCATCCTACAATATTTTGTTCCCCGATCCAAGACCATGCGTATCAGGTCAGCTGCCTCCAGCGCTGTCTGGAACGTTTCCTTGGGGCTGCAAGGCAGGGAAAAGCCGAGGAATTTACATTACAGTATCAAAGACACTTTTTGGATGGGTTAACAAGTGGTAGGTCATTAATTGACTGCAGTTAAGAGCAAACAGGAAGCCGATTCAGCAATCAGCTAGTCTAGGTTTGCATTTGTCCTTCAGTTTTCCTTAAATAAAGCAGCCACAGAGTCATTAAAGTCTGATGGGCCACAACTAACAGCGCTTACACTGAACTTGGCACCTGAAGCCTCTCCCATCCAAAGGAAGTCATTTAAGCATCTCCCATCTCTTCACACAATGGACTGTCAAGTTAGAGCAAAATAATGGCTGCTCTGTCGCTGCTAAATGAGCAGAGCTTAATGAAAGAAAGATGACTGATGCTGAGACGTTTGGGATACCTACATGTCTTTCAAGTTTCTTTTAAGCAAGCACTGCCTTCAGCTGAAACTAGCAACAGGTATGCAGAAGCTCTTGTGGGAGCTTTACTCCCAGTTCTACTTAAGCTGGAAGTTGTGCCTACAGAAAGAACAGGGTGATTTCAAAAGCTGGTGTAGGTAGCAGCACCTTCCACCCAGCAACATCCAGCTTTAAAGTCTGGCAAACAAACCACCAGCCAGTTAACAAACTAGCCTTGCTCACATTCTTAATTCAGAGGTGTGATGAACATACAGAATAGCTTTAAAACCACATTCCTTGCGAGGCAGCTGCTCAAGGACAGGCAGCTGCTCCAACAGCAGATGTTGACTCCTGCCTCTGTCAAGGCCACACTGTCTCTCCCATCTCCAGCACCACACTAAGGGCCACTAAAGGTTAAGGCCTGCACTAAGGAGGTTCTGCCTTTCTCCAGAGGACTGAGACAGCCTGACCAGCAGCTTTTGTGAAGCACCATGACCCTGTCCCAGAAGCCACCAGACAGGTTCTACAATGACAGCTCTCCCCACACTGCTGCACTGTACCCCACAGTCTGGGAGAACACCCTGAGCCTGGTGCTCAGGGAGCTCCTGGAGCAGTCACCTACAAACCTCAGGGGGGTGGTCAGCCTGGGCATCCCAACACAATTGGCTTTGACAAGGCAACCAGGTTCACCAAAGATTATCATCAGCTGCAAACTCATCTTTACAGAGATCCAACTTTCAGTGTGACAAGGTGAACCTGCAGCAACAGCAGCCCCAGCTCTGCCCAGAAGGGGATAACACTCTGATTGCGTGGACCCAGGAGTGCTGAATCAGCCTGTCCTCTCACATTGCTCAGGCTGCTGCTGGACAGATCCCAGAAAAGTGTCTCCACATGTGCTTCCCCAATAGCATTAGTGAAAAGGTCACGAACTTCTGCCATCCCTTCTCCACCACATATAATCCTCTTAGTGCTCAAAGGGGCTTCTTCAACACAAGTCCAAGCCAGGATAAATTTAGTTTCACCTGAAGATGACAAGTGAAAAGCTTGAGGGACCACAAATAGGTTAAAGTCCAAGCATTTACTGCTGGAATAGAGTCTCTTCCCCAAGCTCTGCCATTGAAAGAGTTTAAGTTGTAAGAAGACAGTCCTTTCAGCTGTTATAGCTACTACACTCATGGTGTATCTCCAGGTTTATTAAGCCTGCCCAAGCAAGGCATTCCATGGTAATCCAGTCTAACTACGGTACACCAGTTGTTCCTCAACAAAGTAAAAGCACCATAGGCTCAGGAATTTTTCAGAAGTGACTTGACTTTGAGCAATGACAAGACACCACATGAGATGAAGGGTCTCTGCTCCATTGGTCACCTAACCAGAAGTTCACTCAAGGGCAAGGCAAACAGCTCCAACAACCTGTTCCAGGCTTAACCACCTGCCCAGGTACCTGTACTATATTCTAAATTTTAGCAATCAGCTGCTCAGCCTTACAGACATCAGGTATGAATTTCTGCATAACCCAGGGCAAGGTCCAGATGTGAAACTACCTCCCCCATTTACAGATCATAGATTCCCCAGGATTCACATCTTTGCTGACAGTGCCAGCTTTTTCATGGAGAAGACTCTCATTAGCAACCTGTCAAACATTAAGAGCAGCTCCTGCACTTTTCAGCTCTGAAGACAGGACAAAGCTTGCAGAGCTGTCACATTCAGGCCCTCCTTGCCTACCCAGAGGTCCCAGCTCCAACATTAAAGAAACAAAGCTGGGACTGCAAGGAGACCAATAACTCTGAGCTGCTAACACTCTGGCAGATGGTGACTCATCCACGAATTTACAGCTGGTAACTGCTGGCCCAGGTTGTTCTTTTATCAGTACCTTCATGTTTTCATTAGCCCAAACAGCGAGGGCACCTAAGGCAGCCCTCTTCCAGGCCAGCTCAGCTGCACCCAGTATCCTTTGCCAAGTGAGGAATTCTTTCCTCACACCATCATAAGCACTTGTGAACAAGGATTTGATACAAGCTAAAACCCTTCTGTGTGGGTAACTACTGCTGACCAGGGCCCCCACCCTGCTCCCCAGCATTCATTGGTGAGACTGGCCTCAGCTGCCATAGCAGGAAAAAAGCTGCTTAGCATGTCCCCAAAGCACAACTCTGGTTTCCCTGTAGCAAAAATAACATTTGCTAGAGGAAGGTACTCTTTTTTTATATCCAAGTGCAAGTGTACTTGCCCTATGAGAGGTCTTTCACAGGACTTACTGATGACCTGAAACAAGCAGTTTTAACACCACTGGGAAACACAAGAGTTTCCAGACAAGGCATCACCTCTAAGCATCTCCAGCAAGACCCTTTGGTCCAGATGTCCCTAGGAAAAACCAGAGTAAACCACAGAATAAGCAGAGATTTGCAAGCAACAGGTCAGTAAGAAGTTTTATTTCAGTGCAAGGCAAACACGCCCATCCCTCAGAAGTTTTCAAAGTCAAATACAGCACTGCAAGTTAAAATTGCTGTGCCAGCTCTTAAGCCCAGACCTAAAACCAGAACTAACCCGCACCTTCACAGGATCAATCTGCTCTAGCAGGCAGAGACAGCTCCTTTATAAACCAGGTTAACTTTGGCAAGCTGAAACTTAGTTAGGAAATATGAACATGTTCTAAGAGTCTGTGAAATATTCCCATTCCAAATGGAGTAGAAAAGGCAATAGCTAAGATTTCAACAAGGCTGCCAGAAACAACTCTTTCATGAACCTACCACAAGGAGATAAAGGAAAGTCTTCCTGTTTATTTCTCCTTTATGCTTCCAGTGAATCCAGATCAGATACAGCACTGGCTACCACTGTGCCAGGGACAAAAAAAATAGCCAAACCAGCTCAATCCAACAGCAAATCTCTAAAAACACACCACTAACCTGAACTGGTTAATATTCACTACACCACTGCTCAGGACTAGCCAGCACAGCCTCCAACGCCACTTTACCAGGCAGGTTTCAAGCAATGCTGGCCATGGATCTGGGCCTCGAAGCAAACAATTCACTTCCTCTGGTATTTCTGCAGTGCCAGCATGGGATCACATGGCCAGATCAGCCCCTGGTCCACACTGCTAAGCCCTCAAAACCCAGGAGATTAAGCTGCACTGGAACTTATCTGGTAGCAGTCATTTTGCTAGACCAGAACAAAGTTGCACTGTGCAGGCAGCGAACAGAGCCACAGGGTGCCCAGACACTCATTTGGAGCTTTTTTCCACACCCATTTAATTAAAACTCAGATTACCCATGAGGCCAAGGCAACCCTGGCTCCACCTGACTGCAGGGAAAGCTGCTCTGCCCACAGCACCTTGCAAGGTCATCAGCTGGGGAGGTTCAGCCCTTTACTTCCCACTTTGTTTGAGACATATCCAGAGGGGTCAGCTTGTTTCCAATAATGGCCAGAGTGTTTATTGACCCTATAATTCAGAGGCTGGAGAGGAAAGAGCAATCCCTTTAAAGTGCCCAGATCCTTGGCAAAAGCACTGCTGCTCAGAGGTGTGCTAGCAAGAGGAACATCAGGCACAGGTACATTTACTGGCAGACCTGGGCTGCTGCAAAGGGACAACAGCATGTCCTTCACTTGCATAAAAAGAAGACCAGACCAAACACTCTCTGCTTTGGCACAGAACTTCCATCTTGAGGCAACAGAACATGCCCACTCCCCTCAGCCTGGAGGAAACAGAAGTTTGCAGCACTGATTTCATCACACCAAGCTTGCTTTGAAGGAAAGCCTGCACCCACCTGTGCTCTTACATGCAGGTTAACTGACCTGTGGCAAACATGGTTTTTCAAAATTCTTTTGTAATTTCAATGTATGCAGTAACTCAGCCTCGCTAACCCTGAGAGCAGATGAATCCTGCCTCCAGGACAGGCAGACTAAAGGAGTCTGCTGGAGGTATTCACACCAGGAGCTGGCAAGTCAGGTAGGGAGCACTCACATCCTGCCCACAGTGACCCACAGCACCACAGGGAGGCGAGCAAGCCTTCCCAGGCACCTCCACGCTGCCAGGGCATACATAGATTATCCATTTCAGCACACAGGCAAAGCCCGCTGGTACCAAACATGCCAACACCAACAGCACTGAGGACTACCACCACCATCACCTGTTCACCAGGCCCCCTCCAAGTGCCTCCCCACTCCAGCAGCCCCCCTCCATCACCTGGCAGGTCAAATTTGCTTTTTTTGACAGGCGTGGTGCAGACTCCACTGAAATCCAGAGAGTTGTCCAACATGGCATTTATTCGGCGGAATATATTTGCATTGCTGCAAGTGGAAAGTGCAGGGGCATCCGGGCTATCCCAGCAGTCTTTTAAGCTCCTCACAGGATCTTCTTTCTGGTAAAAAAGAACCAGTATTTGTGTCAAATAGGCAAGTACTCAGCACTCAGCTTTCAATACATTGTGGAAAGCCTGGCCTGCCTCCAATACTCACATTAGCTTAGGTCTTAACAACACTCAAGCCCAGTTCTTGGCATTAAAGAAGCAGTTAAGCAAACGGGTCAGCAATTTGTCAGCACAGCACACCAGAGCAGACTGCCCATCACACACAGGTACCGGGGATGGACTTTATACTGACAGCCACAACAAACCAGCTGGGTTGTGAACACAGCCCCCTGCTGCTTTTCTCCAGCACATCACAACACTAACAGAGATCTGGTTAATGGGGGCACACATCTCCCCCAAAATCAGTCTCCTGACACCACAGGACAAGTGGGATGCTCATGGTCCAGGCAGACACCATAAGGAACCACAGCAACGGAGCACAGGGCTCACCTCACTACCCATCTTAGAGTTCTGAACAATATCCTGGAATGATCCAAGTCAGCACCAATCACTTCAGGTTTGCAGGAAAAAAAAACAAACAACGCTGCTTCCCAGCTAATCAAACATTCCCAAATCCTGAGGAAAGGCAGAAGATAAAATCCTGATCTTCCCTTCAGGCAGCAGCTCCTGACCACAAGGGTGGTTATCCCAAACCAGCTCTGCTTTAGCACAATCTTCCATGGGCACAGATCCACCAGCATTAAGGTTTTGGGACCATGCTAAAAAAGGATTACCTCTTGTAAAGCTTCTGCCTCAGAAAGATCAAACCCCTCCTGCACCCTGGTGCTGGTCCAGAGAACCAGGAAGAGCAGCTGCTTTCCCAGCTCTGCTCACAAGCCACTACGAACATGCAGGCTTATTCGGGAGCAGCTGCGCCACATTCAAGCCTCTGCCAATTTAGAAGCCACAAAGCTTCATCTCTACCAATGTTTTGGAGCCGAGGACAGGTCTGTCCGCCACCCAAATGCCACTGCAGAACTCTGCTCCTGAACATGCTGAGCAGTCGGTATCGCCGGCAATTAAGACCCGCATTAAAGAGAGGAGCAGGGAGGCACAACCCCACCAGTCCTGGCCTCCGGAGCAGAATCCTGGCCATTAAGCAAATCAAGTTAAATCCAAATCCAAAGAACTGAATAGCATCGAGGCTGGCAAACGAGCACCTGCTCCTCCAACACACACCAAAGCTCTAAATTGGGCCATTTGTACTTGTCAAGAAATCATTTAATACAGGTACCTCCTGAATGTGTTTCTGCAAGTTCCAGGCCTCACTTACCCTCCAGTTCTGCTGCTTCACTACCAAACAAGTCTGAAGCGCAGAGTTGGTTTTATTTTCAAATGACCCCTTGCTGATCTTTCACGGAGGCTGGTCTAAACCGACCTTCCCGTGGAGACGGAAATATTAGCCCAGCCCATGTCTGCCACTTGCATTCCACCCCTCACCTCGTCATTAGGAACCCACGATCTGATCATTTTCTCCAACTCTCCGCCACTTAGCTAAAAAGCAAAGGAACCCCAGTCCTGGAAGCAGCAGGAATAAGCTACTGAACTGTCAACTCACCCAGTGTCTTCAGGCGGAACCTGAACAATTGCTGGAGAACTCCAGCCCCTTTAGGACTATTAGCACCTCTTCAGCACTTAGGGCTGGGATCTTCGGCTATTGAAGTGCTCAGAGCTGTGCGGAAAATCACGCTATGAAAAGCCAGTGTCCATAAAGGAGATAGAAGAGTCCTGCAACGTCATTCGAATAAAAGGGGAGACTGTCCACTGGGGCACATGCCCATGGGGTTTTCTCTCTCGAGGTTTAGGAGGGCACAGCCTCCTTTTAGCCTAAACTCCCGGCCGTGTGTTGCCCTCTTCCTTTCCCTATCAGCTGAGGTACTAGGAACCAACCGCCTACCACATATTCCCCCCTTAAACATGTCATTTTCCCCCCAAAGTTCCAAAACTCAGGCTTGTGCAGACCCATTTGTCTGTTTCAGGAGTCAAACTGTCTGGGTTCTGTAACAAACCTGCGGCTTGAAGTTAGGAGAGACATTAAGACCCATTTCAAAGATGTTAACACCCATACCCTCACTCATGGAATTGTTTGTAAAGATATTAGCGTACATCTTTCCTATCAGAGCTCAACTGCCAGACAAGATATCGGGACTCTGGAACATTTTTAAGAGTGGAACAGGTAAGGCTAAAAGCGAGCTGCAGGCTGAGAGAACAGGCAGAGCAAGCTGTAAGTCATCTTTATAAGGAGCAACTGGGAGTACAGAAGCTCAAATTACAGAAGTATTGCCAGTCATCCTTAATAAAAAGGAGTGCCGCATCAGACTGCCTTGGCACAAATATTAAACTCCGCATTCTACTCGTGTTCCTGTACAAGAACCACTTACAGCGGGAGGCAAAGCTTTTCCCTAAAAGTCTGTTCTAGCGAGACAAAATAACCCGGAGCAGCCAGCTGAACGCCCCACCCGTTCCTTCTCATTTAGCCTCCACAACTGGCAGCAGAAGTCCTGCTCCAAACAGGAACAGAAACCAGCGAGAATGCAGCCAAGCCTTTCCACAAAAATCCTTTCTGCTAGAGAGCTTTTAACTCTAGACTGTCAAAGATATCCTTGGGACACTGCAATAATCCTGAACACAGGGCAGAGGGGACCTTGCAGCACTGTGACCCCTTCTAGGAAGGGGCTTGTGGCTCACCCTCTCCCTCAACCCTAAAATGAATATACTCCTTTGAGAAGAGCTCTGTAGGTCTCCAGAGCACACAGAGCCCAAACCACCCACACCAGCCTGGAGAGGATGGTGGAAAGTTTGCAAACTGGAGAATCCACCCAAATCCTTCCATTTGGGAGTCAATACCCAAAGCACAGGGAACCAGCATGCCTGAGGCTGCATCCCCAGAGTCGGTGCTGCTCTCGCACCCCCAGCCAAGACAAGCAACCCAGCACTCTGGAGCCCAGGTAAGATTCGCTTTCCCTGCCTCACCTGAAAGGATTTGGCAAGTTCAACATACTGCCTCTCCAGGCTTCCCTGGAAGCCCTGCACACAGCAGCTACACACTACAGATCCCCTCTGCTTGCAGAGGCACCAGTCCAGCAGCACTGGTGCATCCTCCTGGTGCCATGTGAGACACCCCGGGGTGTAACCAGTGACCCAACAGCCATTCTCAGCCATTCCATCCTGCTACACCTCACAATCC
Source organism: Orthonyx spaldingii (assembly GCA_013397795.1). Classification (NCBI taxonomy): domain Eukaryota; kingdom Metazoa; phylum Chordata; class Aves; order Passeriformes; family Orthonychidae; genus Orthonyx; species Orthonyx spaldingii. The sequence continues at coordinate 662,760 of VZTJ01005497.1, forward strand.
CAATCAAGAGGCAAGACAGTTTCATCAGGGGATGAACAAGTCAATGGAGAAACTGATCCAGCTGACAGGTGCTTTAAAGTCACCAGGAGTCAAACACCACTTCCTAACAGCTGGGAAGACACCCAGTCTCTTAGAGAACTGCAAATTTCTAGGGAAGCCCCTGCATCAGAACCAAAGGAGAAGGGGAATTCAGTTCCCTGCATTAGGCACACAGTGCCACAAAGCAAACAATTCTGAGACTGTAGGTTAAGTCACTGAGGTCAGAAACACAGACCCAGGCAGCATCATACACAGACACACAGCAGATGAAGCTCAGGCAGGAGGGCAGTCCTCCATATCCTGGCTCAACTAAGAACTTACAGCCAAGCAGGAAAATTCATCCCCAGAACACTGAGATTTCAGGGAAGGTACTGTAAGGCTCCAGACTCCTCCGGCACCCCAAACAAACACATGGCACTGAGAAGAGGAGTGCCCACAAACAGGGAGGAGTTCGCCCTTCCTCAGAGTAACAGAGGGCCAGCAAACCTTACCACCATGGCAGAGCTTGTTTACCGGCTGTGCGTCAGAAAGCTGGCAGGTCCCTGAAGCTTCCATCCCACCAGCCCCAAGCAGATCCCACAGCCTGCAGAATTTTACCTGCAGGAGGGCCCACTTCAGGCACAACCAGCAGCACTCAGTCACAGTGGCACAACACACACCTGTTCAGCAAAACACCCCAAAGTTGTCCAAGGCAAGGGGAAATGAAGAAACCTCCACAGCCCCAAGGCACACACACCTGCAGAAAACCTAGAGATAATGAAATCCCAGGGCTAGGCAGAACCTGCAGCATCACAACAGCAGCTGGCACAGGATTAGGATATCCTAATCCTTAGGGAAGTCATTAAACACAGCTTGGCTGCTGGTATGGCCAAGACATGCATTAGCTCCTGAGCACGTTGTAGAGCACACAAGCCTCATCCACCTCAACTACAATGCAGCCTTTGCTTTTTACATCCTCCATAGAAATCTCATCCAGGCAAGGCAACAACATGCTGATGCCCAGAAGGGTTCTTGGAGCTGTAGCTACAGAGGGCCTTGAAACCCAAGACAAATTTTAAGACGCTGTTAAAATGGTGCCCATGTCAACATAACCAAGACAAGATGGCTCCATACTTCAATAAAGGCAGCTCTAAAAATCCTTTTTTATTGGTATGTTTTGCTTCCCTAGTTTAAGTCAGCTACACCCATGCAAAACATAACATTGGTGTAACTGTTTCCACCAAGCAACACACTCCCACCTCTAACTCATGGCAAAAAGCACTACAGCAAGGCTGCACCAGCTCTCCCACCACCAGCAAGGCTAAGCTTAAGCAGCTGTCCTGAGGCTTACTGATTAGAGATATCTTGAACACACCTGGTTGGAATTAAGACTGGAAGGGACTTTGATGGTCTTAACTCACAGGGGAGCACTGACTTCAGAAGAAAACCAGTTTCACCAAAAACCCTGTTTTTAAAGGCATTTCCCCATCAAGACAGCCATTTTTTGGTATTTTTTGTGGAACAAAACATTTTGAAGCCATCACTCACAAGCAGCTTTGTACACAAGCAATATCCACAGCTGCCTGTTGCAGCAGACTGTCAAAAGCTCAGTAAGGTTTTAAGTGGTTTAGGAAGACTGTTCCAGTTGAGACAAACAGCAGCAAAGCAATAGGGTCCTGGAGCTCTTCCCAGAGCCCAGCTCCCACCCTGCACACAGCTGTACCTGAAGCCCCTCACCAGCGATCCAGGTGCCAGCACACCTTGTTAACCCATCAAACAGGCACGTGTAATGAGCATTAATTGGTTTCAGCTGGGGAATAGCAACGGCTAAAAAAATAGCTTGTTTTTCAGCAGACTTGTATCACTCAGAAGAGTCACCTTTGTCCATACTCAGTTACCAACTAAGTCTTCTGTGTCACCCCCTCACAGCCAGACACTACATGGAATATTTAGCACATGGTTTAATAAAATAGCACCTTTGGTTGCCTTATACATTAAAATAGCAGTTTAGAAGTGTGCAAAAATACCATTTGCATGAGTAAAAGTGCCCACTCTAGCCAAAACATGCCCCATCATCCAAAACTGAGCTCAGCATCTCCAGCCCAGCCTCATCCCCCTAAAAACCCGGGAAGAGTAGAACAATAGATTGCTAGCCTAGGATCCGGTTTCCTCCCCCGTTTCCCTGAAGGCAGCGCAGGTCCGTTGATGGGTTCCCTGAGCCCGAGCTCCGTCAGAGCCCCCTGTTCCCGGCGGTACCTCAGCAGCAGGACCCCCTCGAGGCCAGTCCAAAGGGAATGGGGATCCCATTCCAGCGCTCCGACAGGAAGCGGGAGAACTCCACCCGCTGCTGTCCTGAGGGCTGGCGGTTCCCATCCCCTCCTCACAGAGGTAAAACAGGCGGGATCCCCCAACACCACCGCCGCCCCCAGCACCGCGTGGAACCACGTGGCGGGGCGGCCTCCCGAGGCGGCACGTGCTCGTGCTCGCACTCACCGGCGGGAAGGCCATGGGCAGCGCTGCGGGCGGGCAGTCCCGGGAGGCAGCAGAGACGAGCGAACACGGCACCGACAACACCGGGAACGGCGGGCAGCCTCCCCCGGCCCGCGGCTTTTATGGGCCGGGCCGGGCCGGGGGCGGGGCCGGCGGGGGCACGGAACGAGGGGAGG
>VZTJ01005497.1:668322-695387 GCA_013397795.1 Orthonyx spaldingii
GGAAAATCACACTATGAAAAGCCAGTGTCCATAAAGGAGATAGAAGAGTCCTGCAACGTCATTCGAATAAAAGGGGAGACTGTCCACTGGGGCACATGCCCATGGGGTTTTCTCTCTCGAGGTTTAGGAGGGCACAGCCTCCTTTTAGCCTAAACTCCCGGCCGTGTGTTGCCCTCTTCCTTTCCCTATCAGCTGAGGTACTAGGAACCAACCGCCTACCACATATTCCCCCCTTAAACATGTCATTTTCCCCCCAAAGTTCCAAAACTCAGGCTTGTGCAGACCCATTTGTCTGTTTCAGGAGTCAAACTGTCTGGGTTCTGTAACAAACCTGCGGCTTGAAGTTAGGAGAGACATTAAGACCCATTTCAAAGATGTTAACACCCATACCCTCACTCATGGAATTGTTTGTAAAGATATTAGCGTACATCTTTCCTATCAAGGAGAATGGGTTTCCCCAAGAGCAGCCTCAGTGCTGGCAGCTCCCACACATGGGCTGTGGCGCTCACTGTGCTCCTTCTGAGAGGATGAGACCCACAGTGATCTCTTAATGAGCCCACCCACGAGGGCAATGTGTTGGTGGCAGTGCTGCAGTGCCTAGCGCAAGCCCCCCAGGGACACCTCAGCACCAGCATCTCTCCACACACAGGTTGTGGCACTCACTGAGCCCCCTCTGACACCCCACAACTAAAAATGGGGTTCCCCAAGGGCTCAGTGCTGGTAGCTCCTACACGTGGGCTGTGGCACTCACTGTGACCTCTGTCAAGGGATGGTGCCCGCAATGGGTTAAACAAGCCCCTCTAAGGGGAATGGGGTGATAGCACTGTGGTGCCCGGATGGAGCCTCCGGGAAGCACCTCAGTGCCAGTAGCTCTCCACTCACTGTCTGTGGTGCTCACTGAGCATCCCATGAGGGAATGGGACCCCCGAGGGATTAAATCAGCCCCTGTAAGGGGAATGGGGTGGTGGTGGCACTGCGGTGTCCATCTGGAGCCTTCACAGGGACACCTCAGCGCTGTCAACTGCCACACATGGGCTGTGGTGCTCACTAAGCCCACTCTGAAGGGAATGGGACCCCCAAAGGCTAAAATCATGACCTCTAATGACTTAAATCAGCTCCGCTGAGGTACTACTGGAATGATGGCAGTGCTGTGGGTCTCAGCTTCAGCACCCCCAGGGCCACCTCAGTGCCAGCCACTTGCCACACACAGGTTGGGTGCTCACGGAGCCCGCTCAAAGGGGAATGGGATCTGAAGGGCTTAAAATGGGTTTCCCAAGGGAAATGGGGTGGTGGCAGTGCTGTGGTGCCTGGCTTTAGCCCTTCCAGAGCCCCCTTGGTTCCAGCAGCTCTCCATACACAGGCTCAGCACTCTGTGGGTTCCCCATGGGAGAATGAGACCTCCAAGGGAAATGGGGTGGTGGCACTGTGATGAATGGCTGCAGCCTCCCTCCCAGGGACGCCTCAGTGCTGGCAGCTCCCACACACAGGCTGTGGGGCTCACTGAGCCCCCTGTGAGGGAATGGGACCCCCAGGGGGTTAAAGTGGGATCCCCAAGGGCAGCCTCAATGTGCTGGCATCTCTCTACACACAGGCTGTGGTGCTTGCTGAGCCCATGAAGGCTTGGGACCCCAAGGGGTAAATCAGGCTGCCTAAGGGAAATAGGGTGGTGGCATCATTGTGGCTCCCAGCTGCATCCTCCCCCCTCAAGTGTGAGGCAGCTGCGGCTCCATCCCCTGTCCTTGTGGGAATGGGTTTTTCCCTGTGGAACAAGCACATGACACCCAGTGGCTGGTGCTGCTGCTCCAGCCAGGGATTCCTCACCCATCAGAAAACATAAAGGTGGTTTTCCCATTTCTCACCCAGAAAAAGCAGAAAGCCCCTCACTCCTTTTGTGGCCCTCACTCTTTTTGTGGCAGTGGAAGCAGGTCGGGGTTCACACCTTCCTGCACGTCCTTTGCTCATCCTCTGCCTCTGATGCTGGGCCTGGCTCTGCGCTGGGCTGCAGCTTTGGATGGAGAGAGCCAGCGCTCTCTGAAATCCCACCCAGCCTGTACTGGGAGGAGAGATCTTAATAAAGAGTCAGATTTCCTTTTTTTTTAATCCCAGTTTGGAGATGAAAAGCCTCCCAGAACTGGCCCCAGGAATCCCTCCAGTGACACTGCAGAACAGACCCAGCCTTGACGTAGCAGGTATTTCTGCGGTCGAAGCACGAGCAATTCTGCCTTGAATAAATAGCTGGAACCCTCCCAGGACTCCTCAGATCTCTGGTCCAACCAAGCACCTCCTGCCTGGTGGGTTCACCCCGACACCATCTGCCAGGTTTTCTCCAGGACCCAGCAGCCGCTCACCCCAGGAGACTCTGCATGTTTCCAGTCACCTGAGGGATGGCTGGTCCCCTGATGTCCCCGGTGGCTGCCCTGGGGAGGCTGGCAGAGCCTGGCGTGGGGTGAACCTGGAGTTGATGTGCACACAGAGCAGAGGAAGGAAAGGGAGCAGGTTTGAGAAGAGTTTTATTGGGAGATCCTGGACATAATAAATAAGGGTTACATTGGGAGATGGTGGTGAGGGACTGGGGGCACACTGTGCTCCATGAGGGATGGAACCGCTTCTGCCCTTCCTACATTTCCCTGCATCCCATCTGCCCCATCCTGCTCCTTCCACCCAGCAGCAAAGACAGCCTGGAGGTTGCTGCCTGCCACCCCTTTTGGGATTGGGGCAGGGAACAACCTGGCAGAAACAGGGGCAGGGAGCATTTTCGGGAGCGATGTGGGGCAGATGGGGTGGGAGGGCAGGGCCGTGGGTGCAGCAGGGCTCGGCTGTCACTGTACCAGGGCCTGGATGATGTCCTTCACCAGCATGGTGCCGATGACCATCTTCTCGCTGTTGATGGTCAGCTGGGCCGTGGAGCCCTCCCGCCGCTCCAGGGTGATGAGCACCAGGCTCCCGCTTGTCACCGTCTTGGCCGCGAACCTGTTGGATGGTGAACACAGGGCTTAAAGGCAAGCTGTTCCCTGTCACCCTCTGGTCCCATGGGATACTCTGGTAGGGACAAACAGGCGCCTGCCACCCATGATCACTGTCACATTTGGGTTCATGCAGGCTCCTTGTCCTAAAGGAAGCATCGCTGTGATTCGGGTGGGAACAGAGCGGTGACAGTGCCTGCCTGATCCAGGTGGGGGGGTCCAGCTACCTGTACTCGTTGCTGGCACCGCAGGGTATGCGGCCCACATTGGCAGCGAAGGTCACTTGCTGGACGATGGTGTGGTCACTCTGGCATTTCTCGGGCAGCGTCAGCTTCTCTGTGATCTCGCTCATGCCCATTAGCTTCCCTAGAGCAGGTAACAGAGGCACTTGCTCTGGCCACACACCCTGCTGGGCCCTGCTTTGACATCCCCAAAGCAAGCCCCTTCAGCTCCCTGCATTCGGGTTTCCCATGACATCCTGAGCTGGCTGCTCTGCTTGCTCTTGGTTCAGGATTCAGTGGATTTGGGAAAATCCTTCATAACCCTTCCCGGGCTCATCCCCATGTGCATGTCTGATGGCAGCATCCACGCCCCTGGGGATGGGCTCCTCTGGACAGTGGCAGCAATGGGGCCAGGTGCTGCAGGGCATTGAGCAACCCCCAGTCAGCACAGTCCCCATCCGTGGGGGCAGTATAGGGATGTGCTGATCCAGGAGCACAGGGACACAGGGCATCACTCACCAGGCACAGTTCTGGGAGTGCCAGGAGAGGCACAAACCTTCCACGCTTTGTGGGGACTCAAGAAGACCACTATGGCACCAGGGTGGTCACCCCAACCTGCAGGCTGGGGGTGCAGGAGGGGGTGAGGGGAGCAGGCTAGTCTAGGGGCCGGCCGAGCAGCCACTTACCCTCACCTGGCTGTGCCAGGTGCTCTAGGGCCACGGCGAGGGCGGCAGAAGGGACAAAACTGGGGGTGAGTGTCGGTGGTGGGTGCCCATGCAGTGCCCTGTCCCTGTGCCTGACCCCACTCACCCTGCTCCTTCTTGAACTCGTTCTCGCTCATGAAGACAGGGGCCATGAGCTCCCCCACGGGCGGCTGGATGGAGACGTAGAACTGGCGCGTGTGGGTGCTGGGGAGACAGGCAGGTGAGAGGGGTACGTTGCCAGAATATGCCCTCTCTTCATGTCCTGCTTCCCGTCCCTGCCCTGGGCAGGCGTGACCAGCGTAAACTGTAGCACAACAGGGCTCAGGAATGGGGGTAACCTGTCAGGCTGGACCTGGAGCTGCTGCTGCCTCCTTGTCCCCTGCAGGGAGCCCTGTGCATTTTCTGCAGTCCCCTGATCACTGCATGCCCATTGCAGTGTCTCCTCTTCCCTGGAAGGACCCTGGTGCCTGTCCTGCTGTCGTCCATCCCCTGGAATACCCCACGCCCTGTCCTGCTGTCCTCCATCCCCTGGGATACCCCATGCCCTGTCCTGCTGACCCCTATCCCCTGGGATACCCCATGCCCTGTCCTGCTGACCCCTATCCCCTGGGATACCCCATGCCCTGTCCTGCTGACCCCTATCCCCTGGGATACCCCATGCCCTGTTTCTGCTGTCCCCTGTCCCCCACTTCTTGGAGGGGTGCTATCCCACTTTCCCCATCTCTGGAGCACCTGATGCCCTGACCCCTGGGAACACCCATCCTGCCCTGCCCGGCGCTAGATGCTCACCACAGCTGGAAGTTTGCTGCCTGGGTGGAATCACAGAAATCGATGCCCATCACGACACTGGTTGTGTCCCCTGGCGCCAGGCGCTCTGGAACCACAGGACTGCCACTACATCCCATGTTCCCACCCAACCCCTGTCCCCATTCTCCCACAGCATTGTAGCCATGCCGTGCCATGCCATACCAATCTCAGGGAACTCCTGGATCCGCATGCCGGAGAGCGGCTTGGGTTCGTTGACTCGCAGGTTCTTCACCTCAGTGTTGGTGTTGTTGGAGATCTGGATCTGGACGGCCACCATGTGGGGGTCGCCTGGGAAGGGCCGGCGGCTGAAGCAGTACTCAACTGCGAGCCCCTCGCCTGCCATGCGGTGCAGCAGCTCGTAGGTCTTCACCGCACTGAACGCCGGGCTCAACAGCTGCACCGGGGGACAGCAGGGGCTGCTGAGTGCTCCCTGCGGCCCTTGAGGGTGGCTGGGAGCCCAGGAGCCCCCCACAGGTGACAGGGGGCCTGGAACCCCCCAAGGGAGGGCATGGGGGATGCTTACAGTGGGTGTCAGGGAGGTGTCAGTGAGAGTGAGGCCCTCCAGGTCGGTCACCAGGCTGGTGGAGACGATGCTGCTGGAGGGGATGGGCTGGGCAGGAGGGGGAGTGACTGCAGGGTGGGGAGGAGGGAGGAAAGGATTAACAGAGCTCACAGCCCCATGGGGACAGACCTGGTGGCATAGCCCCATGGGGACACCCACACAGGGACAGTTCTAATGGCTCAGCTCCATGGGGACAATGGCATGGGGACAGCCCTGGTGGCACAGCTCCATGGCAGCAACCACATGGGGACAGGCCCAGTGGCACAACTCCATGGGGACAACCATATGGGGACAGCCATGTGGGGACAGCCATGTGGGACAGCCCTAGTGGTATAGCCCCATGGGGAGAGCCACACAAGGACAGCCCAGTGGTACAGGTCCATGGGTGTCAACATAACCCTGTGGGCTGTCCCTGTGCACAGCTACACGGGGACAATCCCATGGGCACATCTGCCTGTCCCACAGCCATCCACTGGGGACAAGGACCCCTCTCCACACCTGTCCTTGTCCCAGCTCTGCAGCTCCCAAAGGACCCATGGAGTCCTGATCGCACTGGGGTGAGTGCGCATGCCTCAGTTTCCCCAGCAGCACCACCACCACGGCCATTCCGTGTGTTCTGGGCAGCCACTCACAGTCATCCAGGTCAAGCAGGGAGATCTCCTTGGGGTCGGCCTTGCTGCTGGGGGGCTGCAGCGGGGCAGAGATGGAAGGTTCAATAGGGGGTCCAGGTATCCCTGTGCTGCCCCCCATCCCAGCCCATCCCAGCCCATCCCAGCCCTCACCGCCTTCCTCCACTTGGCCTCTGACTCGGAGCCTGAGTCGGAGCCGGAGGAGCTGCTCTCAGAGGTGCTGGCCTCCTCTGATGAAGTTTCAGCACAACTCTTCCTCCCCTGTGGGGCCTTCTTCTTCTTGGCCTTCTTTGCCCCTTCCTCCTCCTCCTCTTCCTCGCTGGGGCTGCGAGAAGATCACAGCTCAGGGGGCTGGGGGGGGTTTTGCTGGGAGTCCCCCCCCGCCTCCCCACGGGGTACCTGCCCGCGCTCCCTGGGACTGCCTTCCGGGAACCTTCTTTGTCCTTCCTCTTCGGCCTTTTCTCCTCCTCCTCCTCCTTGTCCTCTGACTGCTCCCCGCTGTCTTCCTCCTCCTCCTCCTCGCTGCCAGAGCTGGAGCTGCCGGAGCTGCTGCTGCCACTCTCTTCACTGCCGGACTCAGGCTCTGAGGGGGGCACAGCTCAGCTCTGCTGCTGTGTCCCCCCACATTCCCCCATCTCCCACTGCATCCCAGTACATCCTCCATCCTCCCACTGCATCCCTGCACCTGCTGCTGCCTCTCCACTGCATTGTCCCTGCATAGTCCTACTGCATTCCACTGCGCCCCCACACCTGAACATGCTCACTGCAACCCTCCACATCTCCTGCCATGTCCCTCGCACGGTGGGGTGTCCCCACTGTCATGTCCCCTGTCCAATGCTCCACCATTATGGCACCTGCCTGATGGCCACAGTGACCACTGCCCAATGTCTCATGCCATCAGGTCCTCACCACTGTCAGCCGACTCTGTGGGCCCTGACTCGCCCTCTGAGTCAGAGTAGAAAGGCTTCTCCACCTTCTCCTTCCTCTTCTCCCGGCTGGTGCACTTGGTCCACTCAGGAACCTGCTGGCACAGGGTTGATGGAGCAGGGCCATCTCCCATGACTGGGGGATCTAAACAGCCACCCTTGTCCCCCCATACCCAAGCAGATGTGTGAGCACCAAAGAGGGAACGTGAGGCAGGTGAGCAGTACCTGGGCACCTTCTGGGGCTCTTCCAAGACCTTGAGACAGTGTCCCCACCTTGGCCCTTCCTCCCCCATGCACCTGGGATGCTTCACGCACCTCCACATTCCGCACAGAGGGGTCGGGGGCCTCGTCTGGCCAGTCGGGCAGCTCCTGGTAACCCACAGCCTTAGTGTTGAGCAGATGGGACAGGGAGCCCAGTTGGAAATGGTCCCGATCTACAAGGTGAGAGGAGGTAGCAACTCAGGGACAGCCATGCAGCATTGTGGTGACAGCTGGCCCCGTGTCCCAATGCCCTATGACCAGGGATGGGTACCTTTGAAGGAGGATTCCAAGATGGGAGCTGGTTTTTGGGCCAGGAAGAGCTTCTTGGCGTACTTATTGAGGGCCCCGCTCTTCTCAGTGGGCACAATGAGCTGGCGGATGAAGCGAGCCCGGTCGCGGATGTCATAATTCTGGTCGTACTTGGCCAAGTTGAGGACGTACTGGGTCAGCAGCTTGCTCTGTGGCAGAGGACATGCTCAGGGCTGGCCTCTCCCTCCCTGACAGGGAAACTGAGGCACACCCTAGGATCACATCCCTGGTACCTGCTTGGAGTTGGTCAGGTAGAGCTTAGCTGCCAGGTTGATGACCTGCAGCTTGACGATGTCCTCCTCATTGGTGAAGGACTTGGCCATCTTCCGCAGCACATCAGGTGCAATCTTGGGCACGTGCTCACAGTACTCGCCGATGAGCCACAAGATGCTGGCCCTCGCCATTGGCACCTGTGAAATGCCCTCGGACATGTGGCACTGCTGCCGTCCCCTGCTCCTGTGGGTCAGCAATGCTCCAACCCACCTGGATGTTGTCAGTGAGCTTGGCCATGTGCTTGATGATCTCGCTGTGCTGGGCCGGCTGCATCTGCAGCAGCTTTTTGATGACCACCACGGATTCGGCCACCACCAGCTCTGCGGGCAGAGACCTGGCCTCAGCCAGGTTCTGCCCTGAGAGCGATGGAGCTCCCATTTCACCCCTGCCGTGTGCACTCACCATCCCTGTTGGAGAGGAGCTGAACCAGGCCGTTGAGGCAGGTGTCCCGCACCTTCCCGATGTTAGTGGCACAGCGCCCAATGGCTTGGATGGTAGCTGCCACAAAGTCCTTGTCCATGCTGCGGATGTAGGTCTGCATAGGCATGGGGGGCACACATGACATGTCACAGTGTGCCAGTGTCAGGCATCCCCCCTGGCGATGGTGACACATTGGGGCCCTTTGGAACCGCTGATGGGTTGGCATGGTCTCAGCCCACTCCTCCTGGAGGGGCTCTCCTCTGCCCCCTCCATGGTGGTGGTTTGGCACCAAGAGCCATGCCAGGGTGGCAGCCTCAATATGGCCATGGCATACCTGGAACTCCCGCAGGATGGTGGAGATATTGGTCTCATTGGCCAGGTTGGTGAGGACCTCCAGCTGCAGGAAAGAGGAAGAGATAGGAAGCATAGGGGCATGGTGACAAGGCACGGGGGCCTTGTTGTTCTTCTGTCCCCAGGGCATGAGGACAGCTAACCCAAGGAAAAGGCTCCATGAAGCCCCAAAGTCACCCCTGATGGATTCTGCCAGGTGTTTCCAGCTCACCTTGAGGATCTTGATCTGTGTGGGGTCCGTGGAGCGGATGTAGAAACTCTTCAGATAGGGCTCAAACATCCCCTGCACGCACAGCCAGCAACGTTAGTGCCATCTCTGTCCCCTCCTTGCCAAGGCCACCTCCAGGCTCTGGTGACCTTGCTGGCTAATCCTCATCTCGCTCCAGAGTCAACAGGGCCAACTCCTCCCACACCAAGTCTGAGACTCACCCGTCGCTTGATGGACATGGTGGCCACATTCTGCAGCACAACATACTGCACCTCACTGTGGGGACAAAGAGGGGACCACCATCAGTGGGACAGGGCCAGACACCCTCAGCAAGTCTCTGTGAATATGGGCCAGGACCCACCACCAGGCTGGTGCCACCAAGATACTGTCACCCCATGTCTGGACTGGGCCAGCCCAAAAAGGCCTCCAAGCTGATGTCCCACCAGGCATGGGCTTTTTGGGGGTCTCTCTTAGGATCTTGGAGCTCCCCATGGGTCCCAACAATGGGGATGGAGGAGTAGGAGATCACCACAACCCAGGTGCCACAGACCTGTGACTCCGCAGGAGCCGTACCAGCGCCTTGGCGATGACTCCAACCTCTGCTTTGGGTGCCAGGTGGAAGTAGAGCTGTGCCACAGCCATCACTACCTATGGACACACACCCAAGTGTCACCTGGTGGGAATGGGGGACACCCTGAGGAATGGCCGTGTCCCCCAGTCCCACCCTCGGCACCTGGAGGTAGCCTGACCCTCAGAACACCCATCCCAGTGAATCCTTGGCCATGGGGACATCATAAGCCCAGGCTGATGGACACCACCGGTGGCCCTGGGGGACGAACAGAGTGGGAGTGAGGGTCTCACCGCGGCGTTGCGGCTCTGCAGCAGGGGTTTGGTGTTGCGCAGGAGCAGGCGGTGGTCAGGGTCCATGACGTAGGGCTTGCGCTTGGCCAACGAGGCTGCCTCTGCCTTAGCGTCCTTGGCATCCTCTTCCTCGGAGCCATAGAAAGCCTTCTCAGTGTTCTCTTCCAGCAAGGACTCCTGCTGGCAGGTGGGACCCTTTACATCCCCAAGAGCACTCCCCATTCACTCCACCTCCCTGGGGGTCCCAGGGCATCCTGTGCTCCTGAACTCACGTTCTGGTTGGGGCTGAGGAACTGGGTACGGGCGTAGCGGGTCAGCATGTTGATGATGACCACCTGCCCCCACTCCTCTACATCGATGAGCAGGTTGCAGAGCTTGCGGTAGTTCTTGTGGATGAGGTCTATGCGCTCTGGGCACACCTCCTCGAATGCCATCACCACGCTGCCAGCCACCAGCTATGGAGGGAAAGCCCGGGGGTGCTCACTGGAGTGGTGGCATCATCAGGATGGTTTGGTGGGGATGGTGGCATCTCTGTGAGGGTGCTGGTTTGGAGGGCAACTCTTCCTTATAGGGATGCCAGCTCAGTCGAGTTGGTGCATTCCCCATTAGGATATTGGCCCGTTAGGGACAGCAGCACTCCCACAAGGATGCCAGCTCTCCAGGGGTGGCTTCATCCCCACAAGGACACCAATTTGGTGGGAACATCTGCATTCCTGTGAGGATGCTGGATCAGTTGGGACAGTGGCAACCCTGTGAGGATTCTGTCTTGCTAGGGACAGTGATATCCCCACAAAGATGCTGAGAGATGGCTGCATCCCTTCGTGGACGTTGGATCAGTGAGGACAATGGCATCCCATGAGGATGCCAGCCCTGTGGGGATGGCTGCATCCCCAAGACACCGATTTGGTGGGAACATCTCCATCCCAAAGAGGACACCTGGCCAGTGATGTTCCCAGATTTAGGGGTGGGGGAGACACAACACCCTGCTCACCGTGGTCTTGTCTGCCAGCAGCTTCTCGATCACTTCAATGAGCTGGTCCTTCTGGTCTGAGTCGAGGCTATGAGGGAGGAGCAGGGCAGGTGATGTTGGACTAAACTCCTCCCTATCCCTGCCTGTACCAAGTAGCCGAGACCCTTATTGCTATACGCCAAATTTAGCAGTTGACCCCCCATTACCTGTACAGCTTGGGGATGGCATGGGCGGCCGTCTTGCGCACGTACGGGGACATGTCTGAGGCGGCCTCCTTGATGGCCAACATCATGATGGGCACGATGATGGGCACACGGATGCTGGACAGAACCCGCAGGGCGCTTGCACGGATCAGCTGGTTGGGGTCCTGTGGGGACATGTGGGGGGCTGCAGTGCAGGTGTGGGGGGCTCAGTGCTCCTCCAGACCTCCCCTGGGTTCCCAAACCAGCCCACCTTGAGTCCTCGTTGGAAGGTGGAGATGGAGAGCAGGGCCAGATCCTGCTGCTCCTCTGCATAGCGCACCAGGTACACGTACACCAACTTCTTCACCTGGAGGGTGAAGGTGCCACGTCAGAGCCCCCCAAAACCCAGCCAATCCCCAAAACTCTCCTACAGGGAAAGTGCCAGACCCTGGGGATACCCATGGATGCCACCAAGGTCACCCAAGATCTTCCTCACCTCAATGTTCTTGCAGGCAACATTTTTCACCACAGCTGGGAACAGATCAGAGGCGTTTTTACCCCGGGCAATCATCTGGGGCAAAAAGGAGTGGTGTGACACTGGGCAACTGGCATGGCAGGGGCCAGCACAACATGACCCAGCTCGGCACCAGCAGTGGTTCCCACCAGTGACAACAACACCCACCGCCACAATCCTCTTCATGGCCTCCAGCTTGAGCGAATCCTTGTTGCTGTCGAGCATCTCCTTGAGGTCATCATGCCTGAACCACATCAGGGGGAAAAATATTCCCATTTTCACATTTTTACCTGGTTTTAGTATTTTTTTTTCTGCTCCCAGCCTGCAATCAGGTTGGCAATCCAACCCTTCATCATGAAATATTTATGGAGACAGGAGTTGGGTTACAGCCATGTGAAAGAGGAACCGGAGGGACTGGCACGGTGCTGGCACCTAGTGCCATCCTCATCCCAGGCACTGGGACAAGAACCCTGTCCCATCCCACCCTATATTGTCCCTAGATCACAGGTGCCCATCACCAGCTCCATCCAGGCTTGGCTGGGTGTCCCTTGTCCCCTCATGGACATAGTGGCATGGATGTGCCAGCACACCCCGATGCAAAGCCCTTCCCCCGTCCCCTCCCTGGACTGGGAAAATGCCACCAGCCTTTTGTAAGGCTGGTTGTAGCCACTGTCCTCTTTTCTAAGGGACACTGGTCCCCCCCCCAAACTGGGGGCACCTGCAAGGCTGCATCCATTTGCAGCAGCTGGGGGTGACACCCATGGGATGATGCTCAGCCAGAGCCACCATCACCAGAGGGTCCTGGGGATGCTCCTTGGGAGAGTCTTACCGCGGTGGTGGCCCGGTGCCGGTGTCCACTGCGGGCTCAGTGCCGGCGAGTGGCCGCAGCTCATCAGCTCGCAGGGCGCTGTAGCAGGTGGGTTGTCCAGCCTCGGTGGCCAGCACCGGGTTTGTCACCTCCTCAGCCACATCACCACCCTCCGGTATTTTTGGCCAGCCAGCTGGCCCCACCGGTAGCTGCCGCAGCAGCTTCTGCACTGGCGACAAGGACATCATGTCTTTGACTGGAGGTAGTGGCCCTGGGGACAGTGACAGGGCTGTGGCCCCGCTTCTCTGCCCAGCACAGATGGCTGAAACCTGATGCCATGGCTGGGGTTGGGTTGCAGCCTCGATCAGGACACCCTTCTCAGTGGATGAGGCCAGCTTGGGATGTCACGTCTGGAGTGACATCTGACCTGCAGTTGGGACTTGGGGACACTGCAGGGAGCTCCTTCCCCAGAGCTGAGTGGCTCAGTCCTGGGCAGGGAACACACATCATAGTGGGACACCCACCTGGGTGGTAGGGTGGTATGATGGGGTACCTGTGGATGTCCCATCTGTGTGGTGGGGTCACATTTGGTGCATTTGTCTTGCCCCATGTGCCATGGATGGCTCACAGGAGTGGTGACAGACCTGGTGTGGCTCTGGTGAAGGGCAGCATGCAGATTATAGGGACACTGTGGGTGTGGGGGACACTCCCAGGAGGTCAGGGATAAGGGGACATAGCCATGAGGGTGGTGACACTGCCAGAGTGGGAGACACTCTGGCAGATCACTGAGGTAACCTGGACAGACTGGGGGACACAGCCAGGGTATCAGGGCGGAGGGATGCTGCCAGAGTGAGGGGGGAATGGCCAGTGGGGGTCAGGGGACACTGGCAGATATGGGAGCTGGCAGACATTGCTAAGGAGGGATCAGAGAGGGGGAGACTTGGACAAACTGGGGGACACTGCCAGGGGCTCATGGGAGGGACACACTCTGAGATGGGGACACTGCCAGTGGGTCATGGATGGAGGGCACTGCCAGACTGGAGGACGCTGACAGTGGATCAGGGTTTGGGGAAACTGTCATATTGGGAGACACAGTCAGGGATAGGGAGTGTGACACTGCCAGAGAGGGGCAAGGGACTTTGCCAAGGGGTCAGGAAAGGGGGGAGACACTATGAAATAGGGATCCTGCTAGCAGGTCATGGATGGAGGGCACATCCAGAGTGGGGGACAGTGCCAGGGGCTCAGGACTGGGCGGACACTGTCATACTGGGGGACATTGCCAGGGTATCATCAGAGAGAAGGTGACACTGCCGGGGGTTCAGGGAAGGGGGAATACAGTGAGATGGGGGCACTGCCAGCACGTCACAGATAAGGGACACATCCAGAATGGGAGACACTCTGCAGCATTAGGGAGGAGTACAGGGAGAGGGGACACTGCCAGATGGGGGACACTGCCAAGAGGTCAGGATGGGGTACACATTCAAAGTTGGGGACACTGCCAGGGTATCAGGACTGGAGGGACACTGTCATACCGGGGGATGCTACTGGAGGTGCAGGGATGGGGGGACACTGCTGGACTGGGGGACACTGACACAGTAGGGAGGGCAAAGAGATATTCCTGCAGCTCCAGGAGCACACACACACCCCGTTCCTCTTCACCCCTGTCCCCCCAGCAACCTCTCCCACTCAGGGGTGACATTCCTCAACACCCCCCCACGCTGGGAACCTCGATGCGGTGGGGGGGTGGGGGATTTGGGGTCAGCTCAGGAGAGCCAGCATGTCCCGTGGTGGGAGCACCGTGCCCGGGATGCCCCAGCCCGAGGGTGGGAGGTTCAGGGGGAGGTCCCCGCACATCTCCCCCAACCGCACCATCTCCAGAATGCCGCAGTGTTCCCACAAAGCCCTCTCCGACCTTTGCAACTTGCAATGACGGTGGCGGCGACGTGACCGCATCCGCTGTCCCACCCCTGTCCCCATCCTCGTCCTTATTCCTATCCACATCCCCATCACCATCCTCATCCCCGTCCCCGTCCCCACGCCGGGGGCCGCTCCAGCCCTGGCTCGGGTACCACGTCCCCGCCGCGGACGGCGGCGAAGGCCTGCGCTGGCGGCCACCCGGCAGGCTGGTCCTTGTCCCCTGTGCCCGCACTGTCCCCACCTCTTGTAGTCGGAGGAGAAGATGCCGCCGCTGGCGGGGTCGTGGCCGTACTCGGGCTCGCCCAGGCTGGAGGAGCCGCCCTTCTCCTCGCCGTAGGCCGGGCTGGCGGCCATGGCGGCGGAGGGATGCGGGATGCGGGATGCGGGGCGGACGCGGGAACTGATGTCAGCGCGGGCGGGGACGGCCCGGCCCCGGCCCCCGCCCGGGGGCAGCTCCCGGCTGCATCGGCTCCCGCCGACACCGGGAACGGGAGGGCAGGGGGGCCTGGCACCCCCAGAAGGGTCCCTGTCCCGAGGCCCCCGCACCTGCACAGGTTTGGGAGCGGGACACGGGCGATGTTAGGAGCAGCAATGCTGGGGACACAGCTCTGGTATAGTAACTGTCACTGAGCTCACAGCCGCACATCAGACCAGTCCAGAATAATGAAAATCTATAATTTTAGTACTAGACGTTATTGTCTATAATTAGACATATTTAAAATAGATTACAATGTAGTAAATAATGTTATATGGTCGGATGTTATAATGTGTATTATTATATCATACTGTATTACATTATGTTATTATTTTATACATTATTATTTTATGTGTAATACAGTGTGCAGTACATATAATATACATTTACTCATACATTATATATTATATATAATTCATATATTCTATTACATACTGCATAGTATATACCACATATTGCATATTATTTATTACATTACATTACATTATGTTACAGATGGCATTAGTTAGGCAATGGTATATATTTGCCATCTTCAATCATACCATATTATAGATAATCTATAAACCATTCTACATTCTACAACCTGTATATGATATAATAGATGCAATATGTTATATATGCTGTTTGTTATACTGTGTTATATTGCAGTTTATATTAGTTCTATTATACAGTATATAGTATATAATGTTATATATATTACATATTGTGTATTATATATTATCTACTGTATTATAACATTCAATGTTTTATTATCTATATTCCACAGGATAGTATATGTGATGTATGATATCTGAATTATTATATATAATATACAGGTATTGTATTAACTTATATTATTCTTATAGATATTGTTATAGATATTGTAGTTTGTATATTATTATCAATAAAATGATAGATATTACTATATACTAGATATATTAACTATACTACAGATGTTATTAAATACAAATATATATATTAGATATTATTATATATATGACTATACATATTATAATGCTTCATATATATTTTTACATAAGATAATACTATAAATTATATCTATTATAGATATCCTTATTGATATTATTATAGTTGAGATTTTGTTTGAATTTCTTTGATTTTTCCATTGGCAGATATTCCCGCTATTATTTTTCCAGGCAGCTGACCAGCCCTGGAGCTGGTGCAGATGGTGCAGAGCTCACCCCATCCAACAGGAGTGAGGCAACAAGGGAAAACGGCTGTG
The DNA here is from genome assembly GCA_013397795.1 of Orthonyx spaldingii. Lineage (NCBI taxonomy): Eukaryota > Metazoa > Chordata > Aves > Passeriformes > Orthonychidae > Orthonyx > Orthonyx spaldingii. Next base: position 683,906 of record VZTJ01005497.1, read on the forward strand.
GTTCAAGTAGCAGAATTGAATAAAGCATCTAAATAATGTTCAGCAATTAATCTTCAGCACAGAGAAAGGGGCCACACCTACTCCAGCCCTCCCTGGGACCCCACAGCCCTCCCAGGGATCCCAAGCCTGCTTGGGTCTCAGACCTTCCTGGTAACCCTGCTGCTTTCCTGGAGACCCCAACCCTCAGGAGACACGGAGAAGAGCCAGACTCCACCTTCTTTCCCCCCCATAAACACTGATAAATCCTCTGGACATTGCCTTCTTCTGGCTGAACTGCCCCAGCTCTTTTCAGCTTCCCGTCCTGCAGGAAATGCTCCAGACCCGCAGTGGCCCTTTGTGGTGTCTCTCCAGTAAGTCCCTGTCCCTCTCATGCTAGAGAGCCCAGCACAGGACCCAGTACTCCAGGGGTGCCAGGATCACCATGGGTGGGTGACTCACTCCCCCTTCACTTCAGATACACTTCTACCCCATCAGCTGGGCCAGTAATGAAGATGTTGACCAGAATCGGACACACAGTTGACCCCTGGGATACACCACAAACCTCCTGTCAGACCTGATCTATTTTTCTTTTGGCCCATTTTCAACCCAGCAGTTGATATTCATTTTTATGTTCAAAATTAAATGCCAGCAATGAAAGAGGCAGAAGTTTGTCTCAGGAGGCCATGGGGAGCAAAGAGCAGCCTCTCCCTTCAAGATGTGTCAAGGTGGGACATCACTTGAGAGCAACTTCTGGGAAAAGTGAAAAAAACAACAAATCAAACAGGCCTGGCACAGGGTTTCCATGCAATTGTTTATTGCCACACAGAAGGATTGACAAATCACTGGTGCAGTTCCGGTCCCCATGGAAGGATGCTCCAGCCCCACGTGTTCCCCAGGAGCACTGTCACTTCCCTCACTGCAACGCTGAGGACACCTGGGAAAAAAGAAGAAGTTTGGTGACACTTGGCTTGAGCAGGTGCCAAGGTGTCCCAGGGTGGTGGCACCTGATGTGGTGGTGGCACCCACCATGGCACCAGCAAGGTGGCCCAGCCCCAGCAGGGCGAGGGCGAAGTGGATGCAGTTGCAGGTGATGATGTCGTACTCCACCGGCTGCTCCATGGCCACGCGGATCCGCCGCCGTAGGGCAGCCACGTCCAGCCCTCCCTTCCTCCGCAGCACCTTGCCTGGGCCCCGGGTCCGCAGGAGGTGGCTCTTGCCATGCTTGGCCACGATCCCTGATGGTGACATCCCTGAGCTGCCTGTGGGGCAAAGTGGATTCAACACCCTATGTCCCTTCTGTGGGGATGTCCCCATGCCGTGACACCTCCTGGGACTCACCTTCCAGGTGGATGATCTCCCCATCACCACAGTAGACGCCAGCGTGGGCGCCCCACCAACCAGGGCCCCCGGAGGCCAGCGGGAAGAGGAAGAGGTCCCCAGGCTGGGGCTCAGCCACCCCATTGGGGACCAAGTCGAAGTGTTGTCCCAGCAGCCCCTCGCAGAGGAAGAATCCTGCCGTGGTCACTGCCCCAGTCACTGCCTGGGAACCCAGCCATGTTTCAGGGTCACCGTTGCCCTGGGGACACCGGCAGCATCACTGATCTGCGGGCTCATCCCACACCCTTGGTAGCTTAAGCACAGCTTGGGTGTCCATGGATGGAAGTCCTCCAGGAGGAGGCTGCCTCCTCTAGGTGCTGAAGCACCCATAGGTGCCAAGGACAAGGCAGGGTGTGCAGGATTTGGCCCAGTTGTTCCAGGGGGGAGACGGGCAATGTAGGGCTCAGGGGCAATGCCAGCACTTACCTGCCTGGAGCTGCTCACCTGGAGGGACAAACACCTTGCATCAGCCCCAGTGGCACCAGTGTCATGGCTCAGCCCCGGCCTGGGCTGCTGCCACCCTCTGCCCAAGGACCCGGCTGGGGTTCCCATGCCAGCACCCCCAAACCTGCCGCACCCTGGAGCCCAGCCAGTGCCAGAGCTGGAGGAACAGCCAGTCCGGGGCTTGCAGGGTCTGAAGGAGAGCGCTCACCTGTGGGGAGAGGGGGCAGAGCGAGAGACGGACCCATCCCCTGCTGACACCCATCCCTTGCCAACACCCATCTCTGCCAGCACCCAGCCCAGCCCAGCCTCCCAGGCCACACACCCTCCTTCGCCCAGACCCAGTACCAGGCAGGTCCTAGCTGTGGGGTCCAGGGACACAGGGCATTATGGCAGAGGGGTGGGATCACCTGGATGCAGGTGTCCTCCTTGCTGGCTTCCCCTTTACCTGGGCAAAGAGATTCATCTGCAAGGAGAAAACATGATGTCCCAAGAGCTGGGGACAGGTACCCCATACCTCGGAGACTTCTCTGTCCCCACAGTTGTGGTGACATGTCACCCTGCTGAAACCCAAGCTGCAGCCTCAGTGCTCCTTCTGTGCCCTGCTGCCTCACCTTGGGGTCACCTCCAAGGTCCCTTCACCGTGTTTCCCAAGCCGCTGCTCCTCCAAAGGTGACTGCAGGGCAGGACCTCAGCCCATCCCGGCGAGCACTGCGGTGGCACTTGGCATGGGCACGTGGCTCCACCAGTGCCTGGGAATGTGCCCGGACCGGCTGCGCCGTGGCACTGTGCCCATCCTGTAGGGCCAGTCCCAGGGGGACAAACCCAACCCAGTGTGACATTTCATCCACAAACCTCTTGGGTGACCCCAAAGGAGTCATGAACAGCCCTGTGGCCACAATGTCCTGGTAACCAGTAACCACCAGGCTGGTGACAAATCACCTCTTGGTGCCAAAACCCTCTGGCCCTTGGAGGCCATCAGCCTATACCCAGCTCTGTGTCCTAGGGATCGCCACCAGCCTGTCCCCAGCCCTGTGGCCCCAGAATGGTGCATGCCCAGGGTCAGCTCCGGAATCACATTAAACTTTAATCCTGGTGCTGGGGGTCAGTGAAGGCTTTAGCAGGGCTCAGGTGGGTGACTGTCACCCTCTGTCATCGGACAACCTCCAAAGAATCATTTATCAAGGAGCCTCCAATACAAGAGCTAATTACAGGTGAAACCCGAGCCTGGCCTGGACCCGGTTCAGTGCAGGCGGCCACATTAACCCTTCCCAGCCACCTCCAGTCCCACAGCCACCTTCCCAGAACTTCATGTCATCGTCTTCTTGTTGGTCTTGTTCCCTTCTGATCTCCACCATCCTCTCCTGGTCTCTGTTGTCTTGTTCGCATGTACCCATCACACCCTTCTCATTCCCATCCTCCCCTCCCAGTCCCCATCATCCTATCTCAGTCCTCACTATCCCCTCATGGTCTCCATCCACCCCTATTGCATCCAACTGCTGCCTCATGATCTCCATCACATCTTCCTGGTCCCCATCATCCCATGTGGTCCTTATTGTCATGTCCTGGTCTCCATCATACCTTCCCAGTCACTGCTGTCACCTCCTGCTCTCCACATTTGTTTTTGTCTCTGGGTCACCATCAAAACATCCAGATTCCCGCTGTCCCCTCCTGATCCTCATTATCATCTCCCAGTCCTCATCACCTCCTCCTTGTTTCCATCATCCCCTCCTGATCCTTGTCACCTCTTGGTCCCCATCATCTCCCCTCCTCACCCATCAGCTCCTCTTGGTCTCCATCATCCTCTCCTGGTCCCCACTCTCTCCTCTTGGTCCCCAGTATCTCCTCCTGATTCCCATCATGTTCTCTTTGTCCTCATTGTCTCCTCCTTGTCTTCACTGTCCTGTCCCATTCCCCACCTCTCCATGCCGTCACCACCAGGAACAGCACTGCCAGGACAGCGGTGCTTCCCTGGGTCACTCAATGTCCCCAGCTGAGCAGTCCCTGGCCAGGGTGCACCCACCAGCTCCCCACAGCCAGTGGGATTAGGGTGGCTGGAGCCTTGGGGCTGCTCCTGACTGCAGGTCTCAAGTCCATCGCCAGCATCTTTGGGTAATTAGTAAATTAGTAATTAAACGCTCTCTGCCTGCTGGGGGGAAGGGGGGCAGATCCCAAGGTTTTAGGCTGGGTAATCCCATGGCATCTGCCCCAGCATCTGTCACCGAGCCGAGTCACAACCCTGCCTCGGGCTTTAACATTTGCTCCTTCACCCGCACCCAGCACCCACAGCCCCTCGGCCATGGCGTCAGGCCTGCTCACCAAAACAGGCCCCACGTGTCCCCGGTTGGGTGCTCATGGCGCTCTCAGCCCTGGGAAGAGGACAGGGTGCTGCTCCACGGGGACCTCACCTTGGGGACAGCACCCAGCTGGGTGTAGTGGAGAAACAGGGTGGAAAACCATATTTTTGTAATTATTGGCTTTCTTGGGGGTCCTGATGACTGGCTGGCAGCAGATGGTTGGCCCAGATAATCCCCATCCCAAATCCCTGCTCCGGAGCTGGCTTTTACCTGATGGCGAGGAGGGGACGGGCAAATTAGCCGACTCAGTGGTATCGCCATGCCAGCCGCTCCCTGGTGTCCCTGGCACTGCCCGCCTGTGTCCCCACGTGTGGGCTGGCACTCCAGGATGGGAGTGTGCCCGACACCCCAGATCAGGCACTGGGGGTGTTTCACCCACGGCTGAGGGGTGTGGAGGCACCCAGGGCCTGGGCAGGGAGGTGACAGCTTGCTGCCGCCGCATTAGCCCAGCGTCATAATTCTGCCTGGAGGAGGCGGCCACTGCCGCAGATGGCGGCAGTCAGAGATCTGGGTCAGGACAGGGGCTGTGGGTGGGACAGGGCACCCCAGGGAAATGGGGGATCCCAGCGAGGGAGGGGGCTGGAGGCAGGGGGCATGGAGCCACAGTGAAGGCAGGGATGAAGCCATGGTGCAGGCAGGAAAGGATGGTGGAGCCATGCACAGTCAGAAAGTGTGATAGAATATTGCTGCACATGGGAACATGGAGCCATGGTGCAGGCAAGGCTGGTGGAGTCACAGTGCAGACAGTGCAGATGGAGAAACGCTTCAGGCAAAAGGGATGAAGGAGGTTGTAGGCAGGAGGCTGGAGCCATGCCACAGGCAGGGGGTATGCAGGAATGCTGCAGGCAGGGGGTGTGGAGCCACACAGCAGTCAGGGATGCCGGAGGGGTAACCCCCAGCCTCTCGATCCACTGGTGTCAGCCCTCAGGAGGGACCTGCTGCCAGTGTCTGTCCCCTGGGACACCTTCAGGGCATCAACAGCCCTGAGCCTCCTCTGGAAGGGGCACAGCAGGCCGGGAACACCTGTCCTCAGCCTGGCCCATCGCTGGGGACAGCCCGGGCCCGTGGCCACCCGCCACTCCCCTGAACAGGGCGGGGAGGGGGTTTAGCGGCTAAAGCCCACAAATCCCAAATTGTGCTGCCCTGTCACCGCGAGGGTTTAGCGGTGGTTGCGTAACCCCGAGGGCCACCTGGCCCCCACCTTCTGCGGTGTCAGCAGCCCCAACATCCATGGGGCACCCGGTCCCCTGGAGGGGGATGCTGCACAGCGGGGCGCCTGCCGAGCATCCCCCCTCCCCTCGCCATCAGGGCCGGTAATTAATTACTGGGGGCAGGGAAATTACCCCCCTTAATTACCACTTTTCGTTATTCCCCTCTAACCGCCTTAGTGAAGGGCTTATGCGCTTACAGAACCTGGTGGGTCCCAAGGGGAGGACGGCACACACGCGGGGTCCCCAGCCCAAGCCCCCTCTCCCACCCCTGCCGCAATCTCGGCCCGGCAGTGCTGGGGGGGCGCTGACAGGGTGACACCTCCAGGGGCCCGCGGCCGCGCGGGGCGGGGGCGGCTTGGGTGTCGCGGGGTTTAGGGTTACAGGGCTGGGGCTCAGCACCTTTTTAATTCTTCATCGCATGGCTGATTGATCCCCCCCGCCCCGCGCAGACACTAAAGATTAAGAGGGTGACAAAGAGGCGGCTGCTTACACAGCGCCCGCCGCTAAGCCGCCTTGAAGAGAGCAAGGCAAGAGCTCCGCTGGCCTCAGAGTTGCCGGAGCAGCCACCGCCGGGCCAGAGCCTCCGTGGGAATCCTCAGGCACAGGACAGGGACAGGTCGGGAACGCCGGGTGTGGAATGGCCGCGTCCCCGGCGGGGTCGGTGGTGAGCGCCGGGCCGGATGAAAGCCCCACGGGTAAGAGGTGGTTCCGCTGGAGCGGATGGACACGGCGGGACATGGGTGTTTCTCTGGGATGGCCGGGCCCCCTCTGTGGTCATTCCCCTTCATGGGTCTCCTCTGGGATACTTGGAGTCCCCATCGTGGTCCATCACCCAAATACTTGAGGTCCTGCATTGCAATTTTTCTCTGAGATGCCTGGGATCATCACGGCCCTCTTCTGGATGCCTTTAGTCTCCATTGTGGTCCTTCTCTGACATATCTGGGGGTCCCTGTTATGGTTCATCTCCAAGACACCCAGTGTCCCCATCACAGTTGTTTGGGATGTTTGGGTTCTCCATTGCCAACATTCTCCAGAATGGCTGGGCTTCTCCTCATGGTCCTTCTCCTGGGTGCCCAGGGTCCCCCAATCATGGTCCTGTGGGATGCCTGGGGTTTTCAGCTGTCATCCTTCTCCAAGATGCTGAGAGTCCCCATCATGGTCCTTCCCTAGGCCAGGATGCCTGGGTGCCTGACCCTCTCCATGGTATCCATGGTCCTCATTTGTGTTCCTTCTCCAGGATCCCTGAGGTCCCCAGTCATAACCCTCTCTTGGATGCTCTTGGTCCTGGCCGTTCACCAGGGTCCCCACATTTCCCTGCTGTAACCATTTTCTGGCATGCCCCATGTCCCCAGAGCTGTCCCTTCTCCAGGACACCTCCCATTCCTGATTGCAGCCCTTCTCTGGGATGCTCAGTCCCCTTCCTGGTGTCTCCATCCCTAAGAACACCATTTCATCCCTTTTTTATTTTTCAAAATTCCCGTGAGAGCTCATCCTGCATCACTCTGTGTGCTGGGCTGTGTGAAGATGGTGAACCCCGCCTGGAGTCCCTGAGGTGTCTCCATTCATGTCCCTGGGCTGAATCAGCAGAGACAGGAGCCACCCCATCTCCAAGATGCTGGGAGGCAGCAGGGGGGAGGGACGAGGGACGTTGGAATGCCCGGAGTCACCCCAGACACGATGGTGCCGCTCCCGCAGGGCTGAGCCCTGCCCCCGGGAAGGCGCTGAGCCCGGTGCTGCTGTGCAAGGTGTGCGGGGACACCAGCAGTGGGAAGCACTACGGCATCTACGCCTGCAACGGCTGCAGCGGCTTCTTCAAGCGCAGCGTCCGCAGGAAGCTCATCTACAGGTGGGAACAGGCGTGGGGGTCCCCGTGGGGCAGGGAATGGGGGCATGGGCAGCCAGAGGGGCAGGGACCCTGTGGATGGGCATGCAGGGGGGCGAGAACCAGGGTCCCATGGGCAGACACTACAAAGGAAAGGACATCCTGCAGAGCAGGGACCCCAGGGATGGCCACTCAGGGAGTCAGGGATCCAGAGGATGGACACGGTGGGGCAGAAATGGAGGGAACAGGCACCTAGCAGGGTAGGGACACCCAACAGAGCAGGGACCCCATGGGATGGGGCACCCAGGAGGGAAGGGATGGACACCCCGTGGGACAGAGACCTCGGAGATGGACATGCATCAGGACCGGGAGCTTGGGGACAGGCACCCAGTGGGGTAGGGTCCCCCGGAATGGACACTCAGCAGGCCAGGGACCCCAGGGCATGGGCAATGGGTGGGCAGAGACCCAGGGCAACTTAAACCCACACAGGGGACAGGCACCCATGGGGAGAGGCACCTGTGGACAGGGTGTCTAGAGCCCCCTAATGGGGCCCAAACACCCATAAAGGCAGGGCATTCACTGGGACAGGGCACCCACTGGGGACAGGACATCTGCTGGGGACAGTGGTGGGACACTTTTTGGGTGGAAGGAATCCATGGGCAGAGACATGGCACCTAGGGGGGCAGGACCCTCCTCGGGGACAGGGGCCACCCCAGGGGCTGCAGCCAGGTGCCACCTCTCCTCGTAGGTGCCAGGCGGGGACAGGGCTGTGCCCAGTGGACAAGGCTCACCGCAACCAGTGCCAGGCCTGCCGGCTCAAGAAGTGCCTGCAGGCTGGCATGAACAAGGATGGTGAGATGGGAGGGACACAGTGACAAATAGCAGGGGCTGACAGTGGGGTGGCCAGTGCTGATGCCACCTTGTCCTCAGCTGTGCAGAATGAGCGTCAGCCCCGCAGCACGGCCCAGGTCCGGCTGGACAGCATCGAGCTGGACACAGAGCTGCCTCCTGAGCATGTGGCCACCACACGTGAGGTCCCCCCATCACCCTGTCCTGCTCCTCGTGGTCCCAATGCCACCGTCGCTGTCACCCCGGGTCCCCGAGCGCCCACACCACCCACCAACCATCGCTTCATGGCCAGCCTGATGACGGCTGAGACCTGCGCCAAGCTGGAGCCCGAGGATGGTGGGTGGCTGCCAGTGGAGGGGGGGTGGCAGATGTCCCCATGGTGTGGTGACAAGCAGTGTCCTCTTCCACCCCTGCAGCTGATGAGACGGTGGATGTGACGGGCAGTGAGCCGGAGCGGGCAACTGGCGAGTACCAGGTGGCGCCGTACCCAGCAGCCAACCCCGAAAACATCTATGAGACCTCAGCACGTCTCCTCTTCATGGCCGTGAAATGGGCCAAGAACCTGCCTGTCTTCTCCAACCTGCCATTCCGTGACCAGGTGCGGTTGGGAATTGGGGACCTGCCCATGGGACAACAGGAACCCCCAAAAAAGTAGCAGCCAGTCGAGATGGCTGGAGCATCTCCACAACATTCTTAGTGTTCCCCTGCGGATGCTCTTCAGCCCAACCAGCTGTGGTAGCTGCAGGTCCTGAAGGCTTTGGGGGTGACAGGGGTTTTGGGATTCCCCCCACTCTCCCCAGGTGATCCTGCTGGAGGAAGCATGGAGCGAGCTGTTCCTGCTCTGTGCCATCCAGTGGTCCATGCCCCTGGAGAGCTGCCCACTGCTGGCTGTCCCCGAGCCGGCCCCTGGGAAGCTGCTGCCAGCCGCCCTGGACGTGCGGGCGCTGCAGGAGACCCTCGGTCGCTTCAAGGCATTGGCTGTCGACCCCACGGAATTTGCCTGCATGAAGGCCGTGGTGCTCTTCAAACCAGGTGAGGTCGCACCCAGCACCCACCGCTGGCCATCCCTCTGCCCCTCCCCAGCCCGTCACCCCTTCATCCCTACAGAGACCCGCGGCCTGAAGGACCCTGAGCAGGTGGAGAACCTGCAGGACCAGTCACAGGTGATGCTGGGCCAGCACAACCGCTCCCATTACCCCGGGCAACCCGTCAGGTACCGCTTTCCCCACGTCCTCACAGGTGACACCAGGGTGGGACACCCACCCACGGCCACCGCTGCATCCCCCAGGTTCGGGAAGCTGCTGCTGCTCCTCCCGGCGCTGCGCTTCATCTCCTCGGAGCGCGTGGAGCTGCTCTTCTTCCGCCGCACCATTGGCAACACCCCCATGGAGAAGCTGCTGTGTGACATGTTCAAGAACTGAATCCCCTTCCCAATATCACCTGGCTTGTTCGTCACCCTGCGCTGGCACCCTGTCACCCCCACCCTGGGTCTCCTCGCCCTGGGGCGTGAAGGTGCCCATGGTCCCATCCCCAGGACTGTGGAATGCTGCCAGCAGCTGGGAGGTGTGACCAGCTTCCGTGGGGGTGGCAGGGTGACGTCCCCAAGTGAGTGCCCGATGCACTGGCAGCACCTCATTGGGGTGGCTCTTGATGGTGTCCCAAGTGCTGGAGGAAGCCAAGCAAAGGCACCGTGAGGACCTGCTGCCACCCAGGGGTCACCAGGCTGGGGGGACACTTACCCAGGGATGATGCCAACCTGGGACATGACATCAGCCAGGGATGACAATGGCCGAGGGTGGCAACACCAGCCCAAGGGTGACACTGGCCAGGGTGACCCCAGCCCAGGATGACACCAGTGGGGGGTGACGCTGTCCCAGGGCCCACTCGCAGCGATTTCAGCTCCGTGATCCCGGGGGACAGGTGGTGACAGACCCTTGTCCCTGTGTCCCAGGGGCTCCCACCTGTGTCCCCCATTTTATACTCAGAATAAAGAGGATTTTGCAGTTGGAGTCCCTGTGCCAATGACTTGGGTCCCCTTGGACGGGGAACTGGGGGGGGACCAGCTGAATGTTAATAACCTGAATAGGAATAAATAAAAATCAATAATCTGAATATAAATACCTTGAAAATAAATTATCGGAATGGAAATAAACTAAATATAAGTAAAATTAGTATAAATAATCTGAATTAAACAATCAATATAAGTAAGATCTATAGAAAAATAGGAATAAAAATAAAAAGAAAATAAATAACCTAAAATTATCTGAATATAAAAAAGAGAAATATAAATAATCTGTTTAGAAATAATCTATTGGAAATAATCTGAATGAAATAATTTGAATAAAAATATAATGAAACTAAATAATCTGAAAAAATCTATAGAAATAAATTGAAAATAAACAAACTGCATATAAATAAGAGAAACATAATGAATCTCATTGGAAATAATCTGAATTAAATTATGTGGACAGAAGTAAAATGAAATAATCTGAATTAATTGAAAATAAATTGAACAGAAATGAAATATAAATTATCTGATTAAAATAAATTGTATATAAATAATATGTATATACATAAATAATAATGTGAGTATCAAGTAAGAGAAATAGAAATTCTCTGAACATAAATAATGAGAATGTGAATAACCAGCATTAAACAATCTGAAGGGAACCGATCTGAAACCCCGGCTCCCCATTCCAGCTCCTCCATCCACACGGGATCAGGATGCTGAGCTGCTCCGGATCGGGAAAATCCACAACTTCACACCCCATGGAACAAAGGGAACAACCCCCAGGCCCCTGGGATGGATGGGGGTCGGCAGGAACAGCGTCCCACTGGGAATTCTCAGCCTTTGTAGAATGACACTTTTATTTGTCCGTTTTGTCAGTTTGTACATGATTCTGAGCGTGGGCGACGCGGGATAATATATCCTCTTACATACAGACTTTGTTTAATTTACACGCAGCGACTATAGTAATAAATTACTTAGAAAACTTTCCATGAAAAATAACAACAATTCCCCTCACAGCCCTCCAGTAGTCAGTACATTCAGCCCTCCGGAAAACCCTCTGGGACCCCAAATCCTGCCAGGGAAGAGCTGGGAAGGAGCGGGGGTGATGCCGGGGGAAGGGGACCCTGGAACTCCCCATTATCCCTCCAGTCCTGCTCAGCTCCAGCCACAGCTGGATTTTATATATATTTTTATATATATGTATATATATGTATATATTTCTTTTATATTTGTTTTTCTTTATACATGTAACCACAAATATATTATATATAAAGAAATATATATTTTATATATTCTATATATATTTCATACATTTATCTATATCACGAAGTCTATTTTCTTTATATATTTTCCCTACATTCCATATATTTATATATATATGAAGAAAAATAGAGAAAATATTTCTTTATATATACTATATATTTCCTTTATATAT
>VZTJ01005508.1:0-130232 GCA_013397795.1 Orthonyx spaldingii
AGAGAAGTCCAGTGCCGAAACAGGTAAGATACACACAACCCGGGTAAAATAAATATGCAAATCTAAAACACATTTATGCTATTGTTTCCCCTGTGGATTCTGGACTTTGTTGTTTTCAGTTAATATTTATATCAATCTGGATTAACTCCACTCAAAATAATAGGAACATTCTGGATTTATATCAGTGTCATTTTGTTTAACACGCCAGTTACCAGTGAAATAAAATGTTCTATTAAGTGTTGTTGCTCATTTAACATGCTCAGTTTCAAGCAAATGTGTTTGTTTCGTATGGATGACAATGATAAAGTATATATATGACATTAGGACTTAACCAGTGTCTAATTCCTATTGTGTTCTGAGCTGTACAAATATGGAAGTCATGTACCTTACCTCCAGATGATTTAAGATTACAAATGAAAATAAAAGACTTGGTATAGTGTAAACAAATGAGAAAAAAAAGAAGTACAATTAGTATACTTTTGTTTTTTATGTATTGAAACTGAGGTTTTGGATTTTGTCTATTAGTTGTTTTTTTTTTTTTAACCTGGGAGGTGACATACTAGGAAGTGGAGGCAGTAGGAATGGCCAGATTAGCTACTGTGAAAATCCTGGAAAGGCGTAAGAAGTGAGGACTACATATTTAGCCAGTAAGTTACTAAGAAGGTAAAGTAAGTCTGAAATGATTATTTAATCTGAATCCTACCATTTTATTGTTTGTTAACTGAGAATAAGCAGACACACAAGTGTTAGAGACTTTTCTGAGAGCATATTGAAGCAGTTCACTAACTGCGATTTCCATGTCTACTATCCAAGCATGTATTTCAAAGAGCAGTGAACATGATAGCATTGAAAATTCCAAACATTGTTTTTGATTAAAAATTTGTATATTACCCCAGTCTTTACAAGGAGCCAAGGCAAAACTGCACCAGAACTCCAAAGCATACAGGCCATTCAGAATTGAGATTCATCATTCTGAAGGAAGCTGATCTTCCTGAAAACAAATTAGATGGGTAAAGTAGAATTTTATATTACACATTTGTCTAGTGGTTGGATCCAGTGTTAAATTTCATTTATGATTATATTTAATGTTAAGGCTTTTATGTCAAAAAAGTAAGAAAACAGCAAAATAGTTCCCAATACGTTAAATTACAGATAAATCTATTTATCTGCTTTCAGTGGAGTACTCAGCTGCCTTGAGGACCTCATGGCTATCTGTATTTGCCTGAATTATGTTAGCCTTTGGGGAAAAAAAAATCCAAATGTTTTGAATTATGTGATAACATAAGCAATTAGAAAATACACAGCAGTTTCAAAGATGATCAGTTTTAGTATAGACACTTCAGAAATCACAGACTTCTAGTAAAATTAATTTGCTGAACATAATAGAATGATATTACTTTATTGTTTGATTATATTCTGCTTTCAACTTCATCCTGTCTCAAACCTTTTCTGAATCCTGAATATGTCTCTTTTTTCCTGGTATATTTAAGCAATTGTCCTTTTCTGTTATCCATGAGCAAGAATGAGGGAAGGAGTTCATGATTTTCTAAGAAGATGAAGTTGATATGTTTCTGCAGTGGTTTCTTACAGAAGATATTGGGCCAGATTTTCAGGTGCAATAGTTCAGTGCTGTTCCATCAAATGTGGTTCTTTTAACATAAGCAAACAAAATATGCAGTCAGGAAGACAGTACACAGGCAAGTCAAACAGAATAGGTGTAGTGAGTCATATGAACTTTGAACTTTGTTGAATGCCTAAAAATAAATATGAAAAAAAGAGATTTAACGATATCAAGGCTTCAGCTGGCTAAACTAGAGCCATAGTATCTCCTGTGCTGTTCTGTTGCCACATATTGATACAGAGAAGGGATAAACAAATCTTGGAAGAATTATCCAAATAATGCTCTTGAGTAGACTTCTTGGACTTGAGCCCTTTCAAAGAAATTTATACCATACAAGTACTGAGAGGAATATTCTTTTTTCAGCACCAGCAGTGGACGTTTTCATTTCCACCTGTGCTGTCTGTATACTGAAGAGGAAGACCAGAGGGCATTGAGTTGCCACAAGTTGGCACTTGTATCTAATCTTCATGGTTGTATGGTCTATGCTTCACAAGCTAGATAAAGAGGACCTGCTTCTCCTGTTAGACATCTGAACCTGGATGCTTGTGTGTAAGGGGTACAGAAGATCAGGTAACATTTTTGAGTCTCTATGACTAAATGTCTTGGATAACAAATCACATATTTAGACAGGAAAGTAGACTAAATCTTCTGTTTTCTACAGTTCTGTGATAGCCCTATGCCATTCTTTTTTCACTTTCCACTTCAACAATGACCTGGGAAAAGAATTGCAAACATACCAGATGCAATTTCAATATTACCTGGAGAAGAAGATCATAAGAGGAAAGCTAAAGCCATTTCTTATTTTATTTTGGGAATTAAAGTTGAGGATGTGAGGTGTTTTCCCTTGGCCAGGGAGGCGGAGGGAAAGGAGGGGTAATGCCAGCTGCTCTGTTACTCATGAAAGCAAGATCTCACTAATTCGATGCTCTTCTCCACCTACATACAGAGAATAATCATGTCCTAAAAATATTTATATATCCATACTGATTTCAAATAGAACACATGCTTCCAAAAATGTAATAAAGAGATGCATGTTTCAATAATGAAGGTTATAAAATATTTAAATACTTCCTCTGCTTCTTTCAAGAGGAAATGCCAAACAGCTAAGAGGAAGGAGATTCCAACTTCTCTTGTTTTTAGTGTGAGGTTCTCATTCCCCTTTGATTTATCACTCTCTTCTCCCAGAATAAAAACCTATTACTATTTTGTGATGCATATCCTGATCCAAACTTCATACATATGCATTGCCATATGTTTCACACTTCATATGCTTTCCTTAGTTTCATTTCAGGTTCAACATCAACACTCTTTACCCACCAAGCTTATATACACATACTTTGTTCATTTCACACATCTTCCTATGTTTGCAGAGTGGAATAAAGAAAGACATTGAATTGACTATATGTCTTCTGGGGAAGAAGAGACTCCAGCTCATATCTAGGCCCTTCTATGTAATTCTTATTCACTGCTTACTTGAAAAGTATAGCATAAAGTATATACTGACTATATGAATCCAATCTACACTCTATTGCTTGTGCAGGAGTAGAATTTCAGTGAAATTAAGAAAAACTATTTTCTTTTTTTGGTAAAGCCTCAAGATAAGAAATTGCAAGCCGCTTTGGGTATCTCTAGGCAGTATAACATAATTGAATTTTAGATTCCCTGTCACCTAGAGGAATACCTTGCTTGGTTTAATGCTTACATTGTCTTGAGGACAGGTAAGGATCCCTGAGTAGGGATTCAGGACCAACTTCCTGGCACAACCTAGAGCAAAGATGCAACTCACTGCATGTAGGCTGCACAGAGAGACTTGATTTAGCTCTGGATGCTCAAGGCAAGGGACCTGGACATATGTTGTAGACTCCAAAGTGTGTAACATGGCTTTCCAGACAATGTAGTCCCAGAAATATAAAAAGAATCCTGTTTCCTGATGAGTGAATGGCAAAGAAGATAGTACAGAAAGGAAATGCTTAAGGTGGTTGTTCACAGCTCTAAATCCCCTAAGAAACTGCCAAGGAACTGACTATGGCGAAGTTTTCATGTTTGAAACATTCTTCTAGGGTAGTGCTATGGATAGGTAAAAGGACTGCTACACAGGGCACACAACAGAGGGTGCCGTTTTTCTCCTGGAAGACTTGTTGAAGTCTGGGATTTTTATTTTTTTTTTTGGTGGGGGTGTGCAGGAAAGGCATGCTGTGATTTACATGTCAGGTAGGCGAGGAAAGGATTTTTGTTGGTTTGTTTTTCTTTTTTTTTCCTCCAGTGGGAATGAGATGATATAGAAGCCTTTTACCTGAGCTCTGGTTTCTTTGAATGCTATAACTATATAATTATAACATTACTGTGCTTGAAACAGGTGTTGCAAATAGTAACTCTTATAATGTTTAAATTTTAGAGTCTGCACTTAGAATGCATAAGAGAATCAGCAACTGAAGTTGTAAATCTCAACAATTCCAGATTTATAATAGCATTAAGAATTCCACCAATATACTTGGGAATACTGTATGCATTTATGGACAATGGTCCTTTTTATTTATTTTCTACCTAGCAATTTAGTTATGGCTATAGATGTATTTATGTTGTGGATAGAATGTGTGGTCAGCAAGACTACAAAAGTGATTGTTCCCCTGTACTTGGGACTGGTGAAGCCTCATCTTGGGTCTGCAAGAGAGCTGGAGCACATCCAGAGACAGGCAACAGAGCTGGAAAAGGGTCTAGAGGGTAAGACCTATGAGGAGCAGCCGAGGGAGCTGTACTTGTTCAACTTGGAGGAGGCGCCTCAGGGCAGACTTTAACATTCTTTACTACTGCCTGAGAGGAGGATGCAGCATGATGGGGTTTGACCTCTTCTCCCAGACATCCAGTGACAGGACAAGGGGACATAGTCTCGAGCTGCACCAGGGGAGGTTCAGGCTGAATGTTACAAGGAATTTATTCACCAAAAGAGTTGTTAAACATTGACATGGGCTGCCCAGGAAGGTAGTGGAGCCACCATCCCTGGAGGTGTTCAGGAAAAGACTGGATGTGGCATTTAATGCCATGGTCTAATTGACATGGTAGTGGTCAGTCAAAAGTTGGACTTGATCTCAGAGGTCTTTTCCAACCTAAATGATTCTATGATTTGGTGAGTCTGTTATACATGGGCAAACTGACTTTTGGACCTATTTAGGTATTGAAGAACAAAGTTGCATTTTTGCATTTTTTTTTGAGATCTTGTGGCCAAACAAAAATTTACTTGGGTAGCAATTTTGTTCTGCTGGTACCTGAGAAAAAGCAGACTTGTTAGTTTGAGGCTCATACACAATTTAGCTATATTAATTTATATCTCTACTGGCCTTATTCAAACATACTTCATTTTTGACCCTTTTATTTCAGCAAATGTGAAAATGATATATACTATAAAATACAGACTAATTTAGTGATTTTCTAATAGTGCATTCCAGGATGAATCCACCTGGAAAGTGGCATACCTGAGTTAATCTCCATTCTCAAAATCATGACATACAAGTAGAATTTGGGAAGGAAATAAGAGTAAAGTCTGTGTTGGGTATGGGTACAGCTGCCTCAGAAGGATTCTGTTCCGATGTCACTGTCTTGAGCACCCAGGGCAACAAACCCCAGGGTACAAGTGTGACGTATTGCTTTGGAATGCTGCAATATCAACCTTTGTCAGGGGATGCACCTCACATGACCTCTACCCTTTCAGAACCCCAAATATCAGCAGAAACAACCATTCATTTGATATTTATACAGTTAAGAATACAGCTTTATTCTCATTTGACATTTAAATACAGTTAAATTATGGTTTTTCAGATAAATGTCAAATGAAAGGTTTCCAAATCTGACATTTTTTAATAGTATGCCTAGAAATGTTGCAATCAAATGAAGGACTGTGATTCATGCGGCACTTAGCATGGTCTGCCTGTCTTCTACACATATCTTGAAGGCTAATTCCAGCTAAATAGAGATCAGTATGGTAGTCCTTAACCAAAAAGGAGAACAAGAGAGCTCTCTGTGGAATTAATCATGCTGAAGCATAAAAAAACCCCTAATTTTCAGGTAATAGAAAATCTAAGTCTTACCATCAAAGAGATAAATAGCTGTTTTAACTCTGTCAGTCTCCAAGATTCTCTAAACAGGTTCTTCTAATAATTTCACACATGGAGGCTTGAATGTTTAATTAAGGATTTTATTGTTTGTAGATGCTTGACACTATAAAGGATTTTGATTTAGCAGAGTGATACCACAACATACCAAAATCATAATACATGAGAAACTTATTCTTCATAGAACACAGGAATTGCACCAGACAGTTGGACCACAATATAAGTGGTTTGAGACATGTATGTACTTTTCATTGTGTGTGCTAACTCACACTCCTGATTAACTCAGACATTAACTAAAAATACTAACACAACCAGTTCCACTCAACTGAAATAAGGCCACCCTCTGGTTCCCTCAGTGTTGAGCTAAGTTCAATTTCCTAACTGCTATGGTCAGTCACTCCCTCCATTTTTCCCTGAGCTCCATGGGCATATCGCCTTCCTCCATATCTCCTGAATCTTCTCCCATTGTAGAGGTTTATTGATCAATCATAAACTAGTCACAGACTAGTGCAATGCTTTCCTAGAACTGAAAGAATGGGTATATAATAAGAAAAAAAGGATAACAGCAAATCAAATCCATAGTGACTCTTAATATAAGCAAATAAACCACCATCTTTCAGAGATTCTTAACTTTTGCCTAATAGATTAAGTTCAATTTTCTCTTTCAAAAAAGTTCACTTGAGATCAAATAAAGAGTTGTTCTTGAGTTGGACAAGCAAAGCAAGATGATATGTCATTGAGATTACTTCAGAAGAGTTTGTCAAAGATGTATTTGATTTCTGACAGCATTTCTTCAATGCTGTTGAAATCCACTGTTGACACTACATTGTCTGTATAAGACCTTGAAAGGATGTGAGTAAATACTGACAAGTTTTTGGATTCATCAATAAGTTACTTTGCAATGTATTTTACAGTGATACAAGTCCTTTAGAAAAGGTTCAGTGAGATTTTATTACTTTAGAGGATATTCCTCAGGAATGCTTCTGGAATATACTGTGAATGCATAGTCTGAATAAGAGAGAGAGAAACGGACTTGTAAATATGCAGATGCAGATATATTTCTTTTTTTGCCAATTACCTTCAGCTCAAACACCTATATGAAGCTGTATGGAATACCTTCAAGTAAAATTTGTCATGAACAGTAGTTTGACACGTACAGCTACAACAGGGAGCAATTCAACTGTGTCTCTTTGTTCCACATCTTTTATTATTAGTAACAATGTTGTTTGTAATAATAGAAAAAAAATTACTTATTTGTGACAAAGGAACTTCTTTTGTGCAATTTTATTTATAAACATTAGTCATAAGATGCAATTGATATTTTGAGCTCTAGACATGTCTTTTCAATAGCACTGCCTATTTCCTTGTGAGGTGTTTTACTGAATCTCTGTACTGATCATTGAAATCAAGTATATAGAGTTATTTCAGTTTTTCATGGGGCAAACACTGCCAGGCTCAGCCAGGTATGCCCAGACGGAGACAACCCCAAAGGGCATGTTTTTGCCTGGTTCTTTGCTATTTTTCAGATTTGGGGGAAGAAGCATCAGGCTGTGAGGCCTCTCCTCACCTTATTGTCTTTAGTCTGGACACCATGTGGGAGGTGCTATTTTTGGGCGGTGGGTTTTTAAGATTCCCCATGGTGAATGCCCTCTCTGTATGCTTTTTACTATGGGTAGTGCTGTGGTTTTTGTGATTGTAGTAAATTACTTTTCCAGTCTATAATTTCTCCTTATTTTTCTTTAATTATCGTTTGGGGGGAGGGGAGGGGGAGAGGAGGGGTGTGAAGGGAGTTGCTTGGGTGGCATGTAATTTTCCAGCTGGATTTTAAACCACCAGAACATTTTATTCAACATACATACCACCCTTATCCTGGCAGCATGCCTAGAGGTATTTCACTGTGGTTCAGACGACCATCATTAAATGCCATTAATCACCTCCATGAAACAAAACAGGGAAGAAAGTCCAGAGTGAGCTAGTTTTGGTTTTCACCTAGATCTGTATGGTTTTGTCTCCTGGAGTTGTCCACTGCCAGAAAATGAGCTGTTCACCACTGCATCCTATACCCCACTATAGTTGTTATCAGCCATATTCATCATAAGAAAAAGCTTCAATCCTTCAAGCCCTGTACACAGATAACTGTGTACGGTTGAAGCTGGCTTGGTCCCAGTTTTCAGTTGAAGCAAGTACTGGTCTTTAGGGTTATATGCCCTCCTTCATGCCCCAGTAGAGAAAGCTAAAATCAGAATTAGATTGTTAGTTTGTGAAATAAGAATATACTTTGAAAAATACCCTTATGAGTTACAAAAAGGCACCTCTTTTGCTTTAAATCATGAGTTTGAGGACAACTCACATAAGTTCTCGAGATAGGAAAAATTCCTATACTGGCATTTGTATTGTGTTCATGAAAAGGAGTTTCACCCATCAAGAATTTTTAATCCTATTGGGTAACCTTTGCAGCATTGCAGATGTGAGCAAACATAATGTTTAAAGGCAGAAAGAAAATCTGTATAGTGAGGACCCTTCAGCATTTTGATGTATGTGCAGATGAATAATGGCAAGGTAAACAGGAGAACCAGAAAAATGGTAGAATGTGGAATTATGAAGCTGAGTAACTGGATTTTTTTTTTTCTTGAAGTTGTGGATGATAAGGGAGGCAAACAAACATTAAACCCATTCTTTCATGATATTTACCCCCAAATATATGAAAATGTGTCTTACCAGTAAAGACTAATCATGAGGACAGAAATCTGTCACCATTCCAGTACAAAATATTCTTAGTGTGGCCTCTGATCAGTATAGCACCACAAAAAATAACTCAAATCCAGATATACCAAAAAAAAAATTCCTTGCTTTCAGACGTAGAGTTCTAAACTAGATAGAAAGGTTTGCCTGAGATTTGTCAGTCAGGGGAAGTCTATGGAAAAGATGCAATTTGAACTGGAGTCTAGATCAGTGTTACTTATTGGACTGTTGATGTAATTCCGAGAACATCCGTAGGACAACCCTAAGATCACAATTATAAAATTGAAACATCACAAAAACTACTAGGCCTGACAAGACTTTTAAGTGTACTTGATGAAATGTGTATTACTGAACAAGGCATTTAATTCTTTGTCCTTAAATGCATGGAATTTTTATGCCTCTTTAGTTGTGTTGTTTCATTCTGTGGTCACACACACACAAAAAACCCCCACCCAAATATCCCTTATATGTCATCAACTAAAGTATTTTCTTGAATTTTATTCAGTGCCTAACCTTATACAAAGAAACATCTTAACATGGATTTGAACAAATTAGTCTTCAAATACGTGTACTTTGAATGAGTTTGAAAGAGAATGTACAAAATCCACTGTACAACATCCCTTTCAAAGATCAGATGGACCAGAAAGAAAAGAATGGCCATTGACGCACTTGGAATTTTATTACATGTCTGGTCCAGGTTTGGCTTCTCACCATGAAAATGAAATTCACATCTGCTTAAGTTTTTTTAGCAGTTTATAATCCCCACTACTGAAATTAGAAACAGGTGCCAGTTAAATGAAAAGGCAACCTAAAAACCCCCTACACAATATGCTTTCCATATGATGACTGAAGAATAAAAAAGAGAAGAAAAACATTATTTCAAGTCATGCGGTCCGTGAATCAAAGAATCCAAATTTAAAAAAGGAAAAATCATGCATGTAAGACAGAATCTTTAACAATATTACATTCTTACACATTGAAACCTAAAGGAAGGACCATCCAATTCTTCTCCTAAAAAGCTCCAAAAAGTCAGGTTAGGTAGGAGACAATCTACATAACATGTCATTCATTTTAAGACTATGCTGGAATAGTCTTAAATAAAGCCTTATTTTTTTTATGCTAGAAAAGAACCAGTTTTATAACCATAATGATACGGGAAATGGTACTGTCAAAGCAGAAATAACAACTGCATTTGATATTTTTTTGCTTTCCAACGAATTCTTTGCATTCATACAGCCTGAAAGTCACAGTCTGGCTTCAAATGCTTCAAAACTACAGGAGTAATTCTGTGAAACCTCAACATATGAACTTGATGTTTTGCATTCTTTCAAGGCCTTTCATATATATCTCCTTTATCTATATCTCCTATCTATATCTTTATATCTATATTTATATCTCCTTTTTTTCAAGGATGATATTCAGATGATAGCAAGTCAACACTATAAATTTAGGAATATAAGAGAAGTCATAACATAGAAGTAAATAAATGAAGAGAGATTTTAAAATATTTGAAAATTATAATGTGATTAAATACTACAACTTTTT
The DNA here is from genome assembly GCA_013397795.1 of Orthonyx spaldingii. Classification (NCBI taxonomy): domain Eukaryota; kingdom Metazoa; phylum Chordata; class Aves; order Passeriformes; family Orthonychidae; genus Orthonyx; species Orthonyx spaldingii. The sequence continues at coordinate 10,015 of VZTJ01005508.1, forward strand.
AAGTACATTGATGTAAATCTTTAGAAAATGTAAAAATTAAAGTTGTAATTCTCTTTGACCGCATAGAAATCAGAATCACATAATATGTTGAGACTTCCAAACTCTTGAATTTGTCTTATTTTACAAGAAAAAAATATTAATATATCACATGGAAATTGCATTTAATGGAAATAGAGACTGACTCCTAATTGCCCACTGCAAGTGAACATTAGAAACAGAATTATTTTTTGCATATTGCAATCTAAATATTGTACTTCTATATTACTTTTGATATCATTTATTAAAAAAGATTAAAAAGGACGGAAGATTATATTTTTTCATACTATTTTAAATAGTATTATACTATTAATATTTCTGGTTTGTGTCCAAGAATGTTAGACAGCATACTGTTTTAAATAAACACTGAAGCAATTAAGATTGTTTTATCAAAGAAACTCCTAGCTCCATTAAATTAACCTGAACATGAAAGAATATTCTATTCCCTATAAATGAACAGTTTTAAGTGCTCAAGAACCTTCTAGTGATAAAAAGCTTTTATACTATACTAATATGTTTGAAACTAAACAATGTGGACTTTGATTTTTAGCAATCCAGGTAAATTTTGTTTTCATTATATAGGTTGAAAGGATGAGGAACACATTTTGCTTCAGAAATTTTCTAATATTTCTTTATATTGTTTCTAGTAGGAATACAGAATTCCTACTATATTCTTCCTATTCAACAAGTCAAATATGCTTGTAGAAGACAGTAAGAATGTCTCATAATGGACAAATCAAATTACTTTTTTTCCTTGAAGTTAGAAATTTTTTTTCTATTTATGGTCTCTTATTAGACTCTTGACTTTTTCACAAACAAGGGCCAAACCCTACATATTCAGGTGTAGTCAAGTGCCTACAACTTTCATATGTCAGAGCCTGGGAGAGGAGTTTACTCATTTATTTAAGGATATTACAAGAGCTAGTGGTTGGGACATACTCCTGACAGTGGCAGTCTTGGATTTTTATCCTTGCTTTCACAGTTTGTCCAATGACTCTATGTGTATGCAAAATGCATACACAAACAGCAGTACCCAGTACAGTCAAAATTCATTTCCTTCCAGATTTACTGGAATACAAGGAGCATCTTGTGATCTTTGATCCTTATGAGTTTAAGGACTTCCTGCAGTTGCTATTTGCACATAAGCAATGGGTTTAAACATGGGCATCTAAATCCTCATTTATGTCCTAGACAGGTAAGCCCTTTACCAAATTTGCGCTAAATACCTAGATGATGTGTGTAAAGTTTGAATTTAACAGGGCTGGGAGATAGAGGAGAGGAAAACAAATAGAAATTTATTCCAGTGACAGGGTCAGGGACCATTACGGCAGGGCAGACTGTGTATCAAGATCTTTCCTCATGAAACAAGAAACTATTGTATTCAAGCCAAAACATATGGTATGAGGAAGAGGAGGTGCTTCTTGCAAGCCAAGTGTAAAGAGGCACTGCTCCTGAATTTAAGAAACAGCTGTAGATGGGATAAGAACTAAAATGGCTTTTCCTCTGATAATTTAACAAATATTTGTGATAGATCTTTCTCAGAGCAAGAGGGTTTTTTAAGTGCTCAGTGTTTTTTGAGGATAATTACTTTTTTTCCTATTCTGACCACGTGTTTGATGCTATTCAGCATAAAGGAAGGTATAGCTTGTGTTTGTCTGTAATTTTTGGTTAACAGAGTTGTGAATCTTGTGACAAGCAGTAGCAGTCTTTGAACTGCTCAAATGAGAGTTTCTAGCACTTACTCAACATTCTTAATTATCTACAGTAGGTTCTGCAAACAGTACCGTAACATGACTGGATCTGAAACTAAGAGATCATAGGTTTACTTAAGGAATTTGGCTGCAAAACACTGGTATCATACTCTCAAATCTGCTTTCTATTACATTTTATTATGCTTCACCTTTTAGCATATTGCTGACACCTTAAGGAACACATAATTTTAAGCATATGTTGAGGAAACTTCACTGATAATTGAATATTTTGGAATTAAGGTGGTCTCAAAGATTTTCAGAAAATCTAATGCGTATTATTTGTGAAATGTATAAAATCAAAACATCTTTTACCTGAAATGCCTTAATGATGTCCACATTGTGTTAAAACGTTTACTTTATGAATGAAAATTTAATGTGCATTTAATAAAAATTTTCAGTGCATCTCAATTAGCATATTAAAAAAAGATTACTTGGGTGAAATTTTGACTTTAACTGCATATTGTTGTGATGCCATTTGTGAAAGAATGTAAACTTTTGAGAAGATATCTGCAAATCATGAATCTCATAAAATTGTTGTTTCATTTCACTTGCTGATGCAGAATCATGAAAGAGCAGCACACCAGAAAAATCACATCCCTCCTATAAAGAACCAAAGGTATTTTTAAGTCATTGTGGGAAAGTTTGCATTTCAGTTTACTCCTATTCACTCTCAATACAAGATTGACTTTTTGTTAAAATTTTGCATTAATCTTGATCATCACATTCAATCCTTTCCTTATGCTCTCTTCTGTTACTCTATATTACTTTGTTTTTTCTTCAAGAATTTTAGCAGCAAAATTAATGTTTTCAGTACCTGAAATACAATAAAATTATAGGAATTTCCTGAGTTGAGCCCCTGTTTGGTCACTTCGGGGGAAGATTTGGCAGCTGGGGTTGTGACAAGAGTCAGCGGACTTCTTCATGAGCGAAGAGGGAGCAAGAAGTCCAGTTCCTTGGGAAGACTGTTTCCTGCAGTGCCCCTTGAGAACTTACACTTTTCATTTCCAGCTCTAATGAACACAACCATGACATCAGTGTTTGAAGAGAGAAAGCCCTTCAGTGATGCAGGCAGAGCACAGGAAGGACAAAGAACTCTGAGACAGGATTGGGACAAAGTTGTGTAATTCACCATGGAGCATAAGACAAGCCAAAAGATATGGGACAAAAAAGTCACATTTATTTAAGTGTGTACATTTGGAGAAATTCCCATCTCCAAGACTGGCATATTAGAACAAGTTCTACATGCATAATGGGGAATAAGAGTCACAAGGTAGTGATTTCTGGGTCTTAATTTTTAGTGTATTATGTGGTTTTCTCCTTCGGTTGAAGATTTTTTAAAATTTACTGTATATATACTGAAATATGTGTGTACTATCTAATATGCTGTTTCTCTCAAAACAGTAATTTAAGATGAATCTCATTAAACCCCTTCTTCCTGAGCAGATAAACAAAGCACTAATGTATTTTTAATGAGGTAAGGTGATTTCCTGATGTGAAAATGTGCCTAGACCTGTAAAAACACCATTTTCTTTCTACTCAATGAGGATAGTGATGAGTTTTTATCAATGCATCATTGTCCTATTTGCTGCTAAGACTGACCTACTGAGCTACATGTAAGAGCTAGGGACTCCTCTGCCGATAAAATATTCATTATTGCCCTTCTGAAATTGAATTGTTTCATTGTTTGAATTTCTGTAAAGCCATTATCATAAATTTCCACAATCTTGTTTGAATTACAGATTTCAGTTTTGTGATGTTCCCTTTTTTTTTTTTTATTTAGGTTTCCCAGCTATTACTTCTGGTCCCATTCAAAGTGGTGCCCATCAGAACTGGGGGACATTTTTGTGGGGTTTATTGTGCTCTGAATAATTTCTCATGGTTGGAACAAAATCCAACTCTTCCTTTCTGATAAAACTTCATTTTGTCATGTTGAAGAAACTTCTTAGGAAATACAGAATCTCTCACTTAGCAATTTTATTTCTCAAAAAAAACCCCAACCCAAAATAAACAAAAAAACAAACAAAAACCTAAACCCCTCCAAAACCCCAAACCAACCTGGTTTGTGATGGAAGCATGGAAAGGATTGACAAATAACATGAAGGGTTTTAGGGTGTTTTTCAAAGCACTGCATCACAGTATTTTTTGAAAATAAGCCCAGAAAGAAGACTGAAAAAATACGTGGAATGCAACTTCTGAAGTACAGAAATTTCCTCACCACTGATTAAAATCAGAACAAAGCAACAGACAGGAAGTAACTTGTACTCTTTATGCAAACCCTTCAGAACCTCTGTTGTGTCACTTAACATAAAGTACTCTGGGTACATTAGGAAATTTCTGTTATCTTTATATATTTGACACTTCAGATTGTATTAAAATAAGACAATGACAAAAACATGCATGATTTTGTATATTTTTACATTATGCTGAGGTATTTCAAGGTTTTTTCCTGAATTATTAACTAAATTACCCTCCGACATTTGTATATTATTATTGCAACGATCATTAACATTTTGGGTTTAGCTTTTGTTTGCTTTTTACATTTGAGTCATGGTAAAAGGTATGACAGACCTATTGCAAATTTTTTTTACATTTTTTCTGTGGGAACTATATTGTCTTTTACACTAAATAAATTCTATGTGTTTCTTATTGTCTTCCTAATTTTTAATTTATGATAATCATTGGATTATTACTTACACCTAAATTTAGCAAAACCCTAAAGTACAGAGCGATCTAATTTTATATAGGGCATTGGAGAAGTTCAAATTTATGTAAAATCTCTGCTTTTGGTTACAGGCATCATGTAAGCAGAAACTTTCAAGGAAAAGGCATCCTTTTATCAATAGGCTTTTAAGTTAATATCTAAATGGTTAATTTATCTTGCATACAAAAAGATAGATCAGAGATAACCTTGGAGACTATTTTCCTTTCACTTCTAATTTGGAGAAAAACTGCTTCCATAAAATAATTATTGACTCCAAATTGAACTTCAACAAGTTGCAAGAGTATTTTGTGAATTATTGGCACTTAGTTTTTTCCACTTGTGGAAAACTTCTTGTGGAAACGTACATATTTTTAAAAATATCTAAGGCCAATTTATTACTTTGCCAGTAATAAGAAATACTGATCTCAGTGTGCAGATTCTAGACAAAGACAAGGGAACATTTTTAGGAGCATTTAATTTCAAGGAATGGACATTAGTTTTGAAGAAAATTAAGCAGTGCCATCTTTTGTTGGAAGAGACTAACTGCAACGCTCAAGTGTCAGAATATTTGGACCAGTTTTGACTTGTGCATACAAATTTCTGTCAGTTTTGTTTATCACTAATAGGGCAAACATTTTTCGTACTAAATAAAAGAAAGAATATTTTCTGTATTTGGTGAATAAATCCTGAGGGAAGAGACTTCAAGGACGAACACTATTATGAACAAAAGTCAGGACCTACCATTATACCAGACAGATATACTTTTACAGATTAAAACCTTCAGGTTAAATCCATAAGAATAGATTATGTCCTTTTTATAGTAAAGCAATGCATTCAAGTTTACTGTAGCTGATATTTTTAAGAAAGGGGAAAAAAAGTACCTACTTGTAACACATACTACTGCTGAATCACACTTTTCTGAGAAGAGAGAGCAAGTCGAGGGTGGTCAGAAGGTCTTTACTTTCTGTTGTGTAGTTCAGGGAGGAAAGAGTGAAATGAAAAGTAGCAGATAATGAATATGAAAATGCAGAAAATTCTGCATCTCTGATTTTACTCGTGTATGATGGCAACTTAGCAGAGACTGGTGCTTTATGAGCAAACCAGTTTGTAAGAAGCAGCTGAAATTTCATAATGCCTCTCAAAACTGGGAGTTCCGTTTTTTTAGAATGGCTATCAATTCTTCATTTTCCTAGGTGTAAAGACACGTCAGATCCATACCTATTATTTTTTGCCTATTTTTCGGATTTTTTACTTTTTTATAATACTCCTTTGAGTTCTTTCTGTAACTTTTGTAACTTGCCAAATCAGGACTCTTAAATATGGATTTGACTGTCAGACCTTTGCTAAAGATGAACAGTAGATTACCTATAGGCCTCTGTAGTTTGATGTCAGTACCTCAGAAGGAGTCAAAAAGAAGAACAGAAAAAACTTGTACATTTACATAATGTATTAAATGGATTTATGGTACGTACACTACACTACATCTGTACTTCCTTCCCACCATACAGTAAATTCCCACATGAAAATGCAAGATGATGGAAAATGCTTATGGGAGAGGGAGAGAAGTGAATATGCCAGAATAGGGAAGAACCCTCCTTAACAAGAGTGCTAGGCTTAAACCATCCTTTCACTTGAATATCCCTATTTACAATAATTTCTCCTGAGCTGGTAGAACTGCCCCCAGTCATCATAAACTGCAGTAGGAAGCACAAAACTTGAATCACCCTCTGCATTTGGGGCTGTAAAAACTTCTGTATGTTCTCCATTCAGACGGTACATGAGTTTGAACACTGGACATATCTGAGATGACAGCCACTATATTCTTGCTCTATCCAAGCCCCAGATCATCTAAGATTAATAGACAGTCCTTTTTTTTCCCTCTGGGAATATCCAAATCTCTACTATAAATGTGTCACTTCTTTGCAAGCAAAAATGTTTCATGAACCACAATCAATACTTTAATATAAAATCTATTTCCCCTTGGTGTCTCTAAATTTAGTTTCTAACTTACAGTTCTTGAGCGACATTTGTGAATCTGATTTATTTAGTTCTTTAGAAATGATCCACTTCCTTTAAAAGGGATAGAATCAAACCATTATTTTGCTTTATTTATATTTACATATATAGGAAATTATCCATCATGTTTAAGACAAATAACAACCACTATAAGACATTAGTCTTTTTATCTGTCAAGACCCCAAATTTAGTTATATTCCAGTAGCTTTTATGAAGAAACTTTGGAAAATGCATTATTCACCACACAGCTCATCTTGCAAAAAAATTAAGTGGAAGAGAAATCCACTCATGGTTAAGAAAGTACATAACTCTCTCCTTGTAGTTACCAGGCCTTTGTGTTTCAGTGGCACCTGGGGTATTTGTGCCTTTGAGAACTCTGAAGCTATGCCAGGCGAGTATTGCTGGTGGCTTTGGCAAGTCTCTGAGCAAGTAGAGTTATATAAGCTCGAGCATGTATTTGGAAATGTGAGGCATGAATGGTGTGAGCCTGAACTTGGGCAAGAAGGGACCTGCAACCTCCTGTACGTCATCTGGAAATGGCCTACAGAACTCTGCCTTGTTTTATCCTAAAATCTGAGATATAATATTTAGATAACATAAAGATTCTCATAAGACTTAGACATATTATCCTTGCTTATTTCAAAATCCAAAATGGAATTTGTGGAATAAAAAGCTCTCTCTGTAATCCATTTTGATAAGAAATAATTATACTCAATGTATTAATAAATGTTTAATACCTTAATATACTCAACCAATGAAATTATCATATAGTTTTTATTCTTGGTTTTCCCAGCAGGCTTTGCTAATGATTGTTTCACAATCTCAAAAAATGAATGACAAAAGATTTCATTTGGTTTTACGAGTAAAAACTGTATGGTCAAACAGCAAAATGTTAATGAGCACACCCCTATTAATCTTTGTGTCTTTTGTAGACACAGCTTGTTCACAAGGTTTCACATGAAAATTATTAAGCAGTTTCATTCTATGTCCTTAGCTTTCTAGGATATATGAGCACTGAATTCGGAAAGACTTGAATGCCACTTATTTAATTCTTCTTTATATAACATCTCTTACAGGTTTGGCCAGGCCAATGCTTTCATCAGTATTAGTACAACTGCACATCAACAGAATGCCTGAATGCCCTGATTATTTTTTATTATTTACTAAAATAAACTTACTGGAGGTAGAATTTAATACATTCAGACTGTCTCAGCAATTTCTGCGTAAAATAGGGTGGTGCTGCTGGTGGTCTTTAACCTAATAACATAAACACATTTGAGTGATATTGGAATGAAAAAGTGTTTCTGTCCACAGTTAATTGTCGACTGATAAAAAGAAAAGAAGCAAGTTTGTGCACTGAATGTTCCTTCATCAATCAGGAAGAGTTATTTTCCTCTTCTATAAAAGAATAAAATTTCTAGGGGAAGAAAAAAGAAAGAAGAGCATGGTAAGAACAAGGACTCCTCAAAGTAATGCACAGATTTGTGGTTAAAATGTGGATGGTAATGCCCTTCCTGCTAAAGTGAGTGAAAATGGGCACGGCCCTAGTTGCATTGGTGGGTCTCAGATCAGTTTTTCATGCAACAAAATTTATATTACTGTTTCCAACTGTAGTTTGTTAAAGGTTTACATAGTGAAATCTTAAACCAAGGGCATGATTTGGTGCATTTTTTCTTTTTCTTTTCAGTAATAAAACCCCATGGTTTTTGACACTGAGTATGATGAGCTGTTTATGAGCAACGCAAAACCTTCCTTATAACAGCAGATATATAAAAAACCAGTAAAATCAATCCAAAAAAAGGTAGTATAAATATCTTTTTCAGCAATTCTAATGAATTTCCTTTCAAGACTGGAATTTGCAAACTGTTCATCCCTATACTGCAGAATGGCAGTAAGGCAGTCACCTTCTGTTGGAAGGAAAGTTGCTACATTTGAGAAGCCAAGCATATCCTAGTGTGCTTCTAGATCATTCATGTTCTTGCACTTTCCTCACCAAGTTCTGTTTCCCAAGTAATTAGGTGGTATTTACTTACATGCAGTAGACTAACCATTGTCTCACGCAACCATGCCTGATTTCTTCATTTAATGCTGTTTTCAGTCTTGTTATTTATTTTCTTTAATATTACACTTCCAGCTCTATAGCCAGATGAGTCACACTCATTGCCATCCACAACAGCACTCTCCAAGGCCTATGAAACAATAATTTATAAAAGCTTTTCCACTGAAGTTATATACAGAGAATATAACCTTTATTTTAGTTGCACATGGATTATGATGAAGTTCCATTCAGAAAAGATTACTCATAAAATGTAATAGAAAAACATAATGTGTTTTATACTATTAAAAAAAAAAAAAGAAAAAAAACGAACCCACAATGCCACAACATAGCAGTATAATGGTGTGAGACACAGAAGCTTGCAATCACAAACTCTTCTTCTTTCAGAAACAGAAAAAATTAAAATAGACTAGAAATTTCAGAACATTTTCCTTCCTTGCCATAGAAAATGGGAGATCCAATTCTCAGAAATGTCTTCATTAAATACAGAATGACTGACTTATTTAGTCACAGCAGAAGAGCATTTGAAAATATTATTTCTCCATATACTATTCCCTGTTCAGCTATCATTATTCTGCCTACATTTATTGCATTTTGCAATTAGAATTTGGGATAGGAAAATAATTACAACCTTCCTGAAAGTGTCATTGCCAGACACAAAAAAATGCTTGTGGGGTAAAAGAGAGGTGTTCTCTCCAACATTGCTTCTAACATACAGAAAAAAGGTTGCTAACCAAGAAGATATGCAGAACTCAAACAGAGAAGAATCTATGTACCTGTAAGAAAGTGAAACTCCTGTACTTTTTCCATGAAGGAAAGTACCATTGTTTCAATTACAGTAATATAGAAACATGACTTGTGAAAGTATAGTACATTCCTTTTTCTGTCATTTTAACCACAAGTTCAAGTTCATTAGTTATGAAAGGAACATACTGAATGGGAGATGGAAGCATTGTTATTAATATTTGTGGTTGCTTGCTCCATTGATTTCCACTGAAGTTAACATTGGACATCCAAAAACAAATACTCCTCTTCTGTACTTACATCACTGAAAGTGTTCTGTAAAACAAGCAAGTTTTGAGGTGCTGGCCCCCTGTAATAGCTTATAAAAAGCCTCTGCTGAAGACATTTAGTCAAATCTTCAATGAAGTATAAATCAGAATGTAGCACTGCCAATTTCAACGTGACTGTGCCATTTCTACAGGCATCGTGGTCTGGCATGATTATTTGTCCAAATCTATAAAGCCTACGATGAGCTGTCCTGGTTATATTTGCTGATGTGAGAATGACACAAATGCTCAACAACATTCCAATATTAAGGAAGGTATCTCTTAACGTGCTAGAAAAATAAAAATTACTTAACAACATATGCATTCAGAATTGAGAGTCATGAATTCTGTTAACTTAGGTTTAAGATGACAAATAATTTGAACAGAAAAGTACTGCTGAAATTGAAAAAATACTATTTCTTGGCTTGGTTAATTTTGTTTTTAAAACAAACAAACATATAAAATTACCTTTATGTGGTAGAGGAGCTGAAAATGAAATTAAGGAACTAGACTCCTACACTTCTAATCTGAAGTTTAGAACACATATAAAATGAGAGCATTTTATCAGAGCAAAAAGATGAGTAGTTAAGCAACAGAAAACCTCTAAGAATTACAAACTGGCATTTTTGTCCATGTGAAGATCATTCCATTCACATTTAAGGAATATTTGTTTTCTTCAAAATTAAACCAGTGTTACAAATTTAAATAACATAAATTTTCACTAGTTAAAAAAAAAAGAACCCAAACACAACAAAGCATTAAAAGTATCATTTTAATACCATTGCAATGCTATTAAAAATCAGAGCTCATTTCATTCTTGCAGAGGATGATGAAGAGGAACACGTAATTTATACCACCTTAAAAATCTACTTATTTTATGAATTGTGCCATGAGAGTTATACAGTAAAGTTTCATTAATATTTTTTTCATACCTGCATATTTCTGGAGACCATGGCATGTTACAGGTCTGTGTAAATATCACATACACATTTTTCAGTCTTCCTATATAGAAAGTGGTAAATTTCTGTAATATTCTGTAAGAAATATAATTGTCTTCAGCTGTACACTGACATTGTTAACAGAGTCCTGTACAACAATAGTCTACAGTCTGTAATTTTCCCCAGAGCTGAAAATTCCTTCAAGTGAACATGAGTCAGGCAGCACTTTCGGGAGTAATGTTGCAAAGTTGTAAATATTGGTTACCATTCCCACGGAATGTCTTGTGGAGGAAGCTAATCGAGTGTCAGATGCAAACTCCAACTTGTTGAGGTACCTGTAGCACAATGATGGTTTTAAAGACATTGCTGTATGTTGTCTTGCTAACTTTGAAGAGAAGCAGCTATTTAGATAGGAAAATAAAAAAAAAGGGTTGTACAAAGCACATACATGAAACTGATTATGCCTCATTCAATGATTTAAAAGTGGATCTGGATCCAAGGCTTATTTGCTCTTTTTGATTCAAGAAAATTTAATATTAAATATTGGTTATTCAAAATCAAACGCCAACCTGTTCACTGGAGAAGCACTAACAGTAAACAACTTTATTTCAGCACTTGAATGATACTTCTGCAACCTCTTTTAAGCTTAAAGATGTACTCAGCTCTTCCACCTTCTCTGAGGAGCCTGCACTACTACCTACAATTGTGCCCTCTATTTGGAAGTCAAACCATGTGATAGGACTCATGAGAATTTCAGTAATCAAACTCTTATCAGAAGCAGGACAGAGCACATGGTCAAAATAAAAATAATTAAATAAATCTGAATTCAACATAAATTATGTACTTCTTTCTTCAAATATTATTACCCTTCAGGGAAGCTTTCTTCATATTAATGGTGCTGTCATTGTTACTTCTTTCAGTTCAGACTTCATTACTGGGGTAGATGCTGTCTCAGGTTTCTGATGGTTTTGCTAATTTGTGTCAATATTGAACTTAGTTTAAAAAAGAAAAAGAAAAAAGTTGTGCAATAATATTTTCAATATTCTAATGTTTCAAATGAGTGTAAAGAATATGTTACTGTGTGACAAGATTAGTATTTAACAGAAAGAAACTTGAAGATACATGCAATACTCACAGAATGGGTGAAGATAAAGAGTTGAATTTTTTATATAACAAGCATTCTAATTGTTCTTAAAGGAAGCTGGGCTTTCCAAAGTTGTGTATGGTTACATTTTCAAAATCTCTTGTCCTGTATGTCCTTGTGCTTTACATAGTCTTACTAGTCTGAATTTAATGAATGATATATGGGGGGTTGTTAGGAAGGTGTGCTGTAGGGAAAGACTATTCTGAGTCATAAACAGTGCTGAACTGCAGACTCATTAATTTGATTAAAAGCATGGCTTGTTATAGGCCAGGTGGCTATGCAATTTTAAAGTAATACGTAGTCTGAGATCTGATTAATTGAACTTTTATTTATTTTCATGACTTTTTGATCTAAACTGTCACATTATTATATTGTTTGCATCATCACATTTGCCACTGGTCATGCATGTGTAACCCCTGCATGTTTGCAAAATAATCCTTCTAATGCTTACTAGGAATATAGTACAGTTTTTAGCTCTCTGGCAGGGTTTGGAATTATGAATCATTCAATATATGCATATAGTACATAGCTTTGGTGCTGGGACCATCTCTGCATCCCATTTGAAAACTAATTATTTAACCCAAAAGTACTGCTGACAAAGAACCTTATAATAGAATTGAAACAATAGTTTGAAACAAACTTCATTTCTCTTTTTCAAAAAGTAAATTCAAATAGGATACAGGTAACAAAACAATCTACTGAAAAATTAGGTCCATAACTGCTTTCCTGCATGTGCTTCTTTCCCTGGTGGACAAAGTTATTAAGATCACAGTGATAAAATTATTCTTTCTATGAATTACTCAGCATTAGCAACCATGAGGCAATCAGCAATAAATAAAATATTATTCTGAATCATCTCAATAGATGCCAAGTCAGTAGGTAGCAAACAGGCCATTACAGCTAAAAAAAACCCAAAAAGCATTAACACTGCAAAGCCAACTCAGTTAAAAGTTTTGGTTTGTATTATTCTTATATGAACTATTAACACAATTTTTAGAAGAAATATGTAATGATTTGAGTCATATCCAATCTACTCTCTAGTGAATGCAGAAAGTTAGTCTGTGTCAGAAAAGATGAAGAAAACAGCCTGGAATATGACCCTATGTGCAGAGACCTGTAATGAAAAATTTCCTTCAAGACCTAAGATTTCTTATTTGTGGAGCCCATGCAGACAGGCTTGTGTTTGACATGTCTGGAAAGCTTGTAATTGCCTGGCTCTCATATATTGTACTCCAATTCTGCAGAGAACTGCTTCATAACAGACTTCACTGGGAATATAATGCTTACTAATTAGGAAACGTGAATGACGGACAAATTCCTAGCACTGGGCTGGGCTCTAGACCTTTTTATCCAAATTGCATGTATTTCTCTCTCATAGACAAAAGCACCTGTTTTAGACATGGCAAATGCTGTTTCATGGCTTAACATTTTTTTCCAGTCACTGCAAAGTTTTATCCTGAAGGTAAAATAAAAAAGGAAATTTTCACTCTCTGTATGTATCTTTTAAAAAAATTCTGAAAATTTAGAGACACAAACATTGCACTAGGGTTGAAAAGGAAAATATAAAGTTAAAAAAAATCCCATATTAACCAAGTCCAAGGGAGCTTAAAGAAAGCAACTATTGCTAGTAAGGTTTTATTCTGAACATTGAACGTAGTTCAGTGGATTCATCTAAAATATGCCACATGGGACTTAACCAAAGGGAAATTAGTTTTCTGGGAAGTAACTACTACGTTAGCTAAGAAGTTATCAGAGCTGTAATCAGAACTGTTTACTTGGGATTTTTTTTGTGAAATGTGATGAAGTCCTGTTTTAAAAACTGGGACATCCATTCCCCATCTAGGTAATCAGCTCCCAAGAAAGAACACCACATGGAGATGCCAGTTAATGCATCTTTCTGGAACTGAGGCATTTTAGGCTTTCTAGTACACACACATGTTCTTCTACCTAAGCAGTGCTCAACTTACACAAAGAACAAGAGAAAGATCTATCAAAGAATGCATGACAAATTTGGCAAATGCCAGATTAAGGCAAAAATCTTACTGAGATGCATCTGAAAAAAGAAGTGCAGTCATAAGCAACAGAAACATCTAAATCATAGAGCTGAAAAAAAGATGACATACAAATTAACCTGTGTAATTCAACAGAGTGATATTACTCCTGTGTCCTGTCTCAGAACATGCTGTTGAAGCTTCACCCAAATTAAGTTGCCCCTTTCTTCGACACTGTGATGGACCTTTCATCTACAGTTTCTCTGCATTTCAACAAGATTCAATCTTGTCTTAAAATGAGGATGAGTTAAGCAGACAAGGTTTGAACGATTCATCCTTATGGATCTTTGAATTGAGAAGCATGCCAAGTCATGCACAAGAATGACCAAGTAATTAGCATTTGAAAATGTTTGTGGTTTATAAGTATTTTATTAGCTGTTCCAATATAAAATGACAAAATCTTTTAATTTGCAGGATTTTTTAAAAAAACCCAGAGTTCATTAAGTATAGCATCACCAGCTGGGCAAGGGAGAGGATTGTCCTGCTCTGCTCTGAGCTGGTGGGCCCTAACCTTCAGTCCTGTGTGCAGTTTTGGGCACCTCAATATAAAAAAGACATTAAGTCATTAGAGAGTGTCCAAAGACGGGCCACAAGGATGGTGAAGGGCCTTGAGGAGAAGCCGTGTGAGGAGTGGCTGAGGGCACTTGGTCTGTTCAGCATGGAGGAGACTGAGGTCAGACCTCATTGTGGTCTTCGACATCCTCACAAGGGGAAGAGGAGGGGTGGGCACTGATCTCTGCTCTCCGGTGCCCAGTGACAGGACCTGAGGAAAGAGCAAGAAGTTGTGTTGAGGCGGTTTAGGTTGGATACCAGGAAAAGAGTCTTCACCCAGGGGATGGTTGGGCACTGGAACAGGCTGCCCAGGGAAGTGGTCACAGCACCAGCCTGGCAGAGTTAAGAAGTGTTTGGACAATGCTCTTGGGCACAGGGCATGATTCTTGGGGTGTCCTCCCTAGGGCCAGGAGCTGAACTCAATGATCCTGATGGGTCCCTTCCAACTCAGCATATTCTGAAATTCTGTGAACACCAGAAATAAAAAAACTGACTGTGAAAGAATTTTTTTCCTTTGATGCGCATGACACTCTCTCTAATACACATGGTCATTAAGTGGATAATCTTAGCATTATTTATTGCTTTTATTTTAAACAGACTTTGTCCATGGAATCATGAATTATAAATCCATGGACTATGGAATGGTTCCAGTAGGAGGCCCTTCACCTGTACAGTCATTGTGATTTTGCACCTGTAAGTCATCATCAGTTATGTAGCATACTTGTTATTAACTGATCAGAGTTTACAAGTAGTTCTACATTTGCTCCAGAGTGTAGGGGTCACCAGATGTTGGGGTCACCAGATGTTGGGGTCACCAGATGTCGGGGTCCCCGTACAGGCCACCAGATGATGCTTGCAGTTCCCACCGAAAGCCACTAGGCGTTGCTGTCAGAAGTAGCCATGACAAACAAGGACTCTAAGTCCAAATTCAGGCAGAAGACTGAAGACTGTTTATTGTAAGAGTTAGCAGCTTTTATACACTTTTGTATGTTTATCATTCAGGTTACATGTCCATTGGTTACATAACTACTACAATAGATTCATTGGCTATTATTTAGCTACTATTAACTACTAACATACTATTATGAGATACCTATAACGCAAGCTCTCTAAGTATTCTAAATATTACAGAAAAACACCAGGTGCAGCTTTGTTGCTGTTTTCTCGCTTGGTTGTTTTGGTTCCCTGCTTCTGTGAACACTGAGTTTCTCACAGATAGACACAGATCATGCTAATATCGAAATGTCGGGTTAAGACAGGCTTGTTAGCGTATGAAGTCCCACACCAGAGGGCTCAGCTGAGATAGATACCAACCTATCTGACAGCAGTTGTTTTTATTTTGAGTCTCTTTTTCCACTAGGCAGATTTTAATGATTCTTTTTTCCCCCTATTTCTGCTGCACTCATAGGGAAGCCTACAGTGAACTTTTTCATCCATAAAACCCCTAGAAATTTACCTGTTCACCACTGCTTGCAATTGGACTACATGATTGTTGAAGGTCCCTTCTGATTTGAACTATTCAATTCTATTCTATTCCGTTCTGTTCTTTAAATATTTTATGAAGTTGTAGGAACTAATTGACATGTCCGTATTTAGAAAGATGACTGTTTTAGCTGGTTTCCTTGATACTATAATTGTAGTGTCAAAAAAGTTTTCCTTACATGGGATCTTACCTTCCAGTAGGACATGAAGTTACCAGCTCCAAGTACAACATCTTTGCATTCATGTCCACCACTAAGGACTTCCATGCAGCAACATGTAAATTGCCTGTGTGAACAAATTGGATTTTCTGGAAGAACAGTACCAAAATGAATGAAGGGCCTGTTTAGTTAAAGGACATGCATTATTTATGCATAACATTCCTATGAAATCCAAGTCCTGTTATTGTAATTGTGCATTTTACCCTTCACTCAAATAGACAAAGAATTTACCCCAGAGTAACAAACAAACAACCCCCCAAAATCTCAAACAAATAGAATTTCAGGATAAATTCACAATATTTCACAGGAAATAACAGGAAAAGAAACAGTTTATTGATTGACAAAATCCTTTCAAAACCAATTTCTAGAAGGTAGTAATTTTGTCATCAAAAGCTGGTGTAGTGAGTTAATGAACCAAAGATAATAATTTTTCACTGTTTCTGTAGCCACTCTGTTTCTCAAAAGAAGTTTGGGTGACATTTTTTCTCCCTGGAAGGCAGTGGAAATGTGAAGTTGAAATCAGAAAATAGAAGTTTCAGTTTTTAATTTTTTTTTTAAGTGAAACTTCAGTGTGCCGGTTTGGAAAAAAGAAACTTAAATTGAACTTAATTTTTAGTAAAATTAGCATGCCAAGAGAAAAAAAAAAACCAACCTGTTCTCAGTTTATTTTGCATGAAAAATGGACCTTCCAAGCAATAAACATTCCAAGAAAAAAATCTCACTAATGAAAAGAAATGTAGGAAGACATTTATCAATTTTTGAGACAAAATATTTCAAGCTGGAGGTGGCTGGACTTGGACAGAAAGACTTACACAAGTAAAAGCGTCTGGCATCAAATAATCATGGCTCAATATTTTTATTTACTTATATTTTATTAGAATGAGCTTCTTTGGCAAGGTTGTGTTTAGCACAGTTACATCCTTCTGGGTAAATTTCTATATAAAACGCATCTTAGAAGAGACAGAGAATTATTTTTGAAAGATATAGATGACATAGGCTGACTGAGTTCAAGAGCTGTTTGGACAATGCTCTCAGGCATGTGATGTGATTCTTGGGGTGTCCTGTGCAGGACCAGGACTCCATGATCCTGATGGATCCCTTCCAATTCAGCATATTCAATGATTCTATGATTCCGTATAACAAACACAAGTGTCTGTCTTCGCTGTGAGTCTTATCTTCCCAGATGATGGCAGAATTTGTCTCATGGTCTCTAAGCATAATTCTACCAATAATGTTGACGTTTTATAGAAGACATTAATTCATGAACATTCAAAACTGTAAGAAATAGTTATGCTTCCTAAAGAAATTACAAATTATTTAATATTCATGTATTATTAAATGAAGCATACAAACTTTTGGGAGGATTATATGCTTTGGACAGTTTATGTATATAAAACATAAACTAAGATCGCAAAATGATGTAAATCATACAGATATTTGTTATTACTATAACATTGTTCCTTCTAGAGTATCTCTAATCTTCTCAATATTATCAGACTTGACTTTTGGGTGAAAGAAGAACCCTGTAAGCAAAGACACCAGAGAATTCTTACTTTTTTGGTGCATGCAGAGCCTCTATTTAAAGTCTCATACAAAAGGCTTCTGTAGAAACCCGAAGGACTCAGCCAACTGGTGCTAAAAAGCTGGACCCTGAGGCCTCTACAAAACCCACAAGAACATTTATCTGTTCTACTCGCTCCTGAAGTCACTGATCTCTATCATGCTTCAGCATATATCCTTTATGCATGCTATTGTACCTAGAATACTCTATCTTTGAAAATAAAACATTCTACTAACTGTTAAAATCATGGCTTTAACTCAGATTCTTTGCTGATCCCAAAGCTAATGAATTGAAAATTAACTCTAATCTCCTTTCTGGCATATACCATCTCCTAGGACATGTAATATGAGTTTTACTTTTTTTAAGCAGCTGTTTGCCCTATATATAATTATGCTTTAAATTGTTACTCACTAAAAGAGCAAGTATTTTTGGTTGCTTCTGAAAGTCATATTTCCATAGTGATGCTGACAGAAATATGCAATACATCATGATAAGTGAAACTTAACTCACTAGCACAGATACTGCTCCTAGCTACCATTTAAAATCCAGTCTGGAATATTATATGTGCAGAACTCATTTTTTTCCTGTTTTAACATATGTTCATTATAAAGCATTCACTCTTAATTTTCAAGCTGTTCCCTGTTTCTGTGTTGGTTTGTTTCAGTTAGTTACCCAAGGTTAAAGCAATTAATGACGCATTTCAGGGTTTACTCCTAAACAGCAGCTTGGTGAGGCTGCACTAGGATCATCTTCCTCTTCCCTGTGTGAGGAAATACTCTCCTAACACTGCTGCAGTCCTCCAATAGTACTTTCAGAACACCTCCACCCCTAACCTCATTTTCCATCATGAGGAATCTTTTTCCATCATGCTTGTTTTCATACTTCAGAACCACCAGGATCATCATTCCTGAAACAGTATTTCCCTGCATTCCTAGAATGCCTATGAACGTGCATGTTTTATTGGTTGTCAGGGCTATGTAGAAATCCAGAGATACACATCTATTGGGTCACCAAACATAAACATTTTCAGTGAGCAGAAGGTGTAGCGCAAGAGAGATGGAAGGCAACTCACCTCTGTCACTTACTTGAGGCAGTGCTTTCAATGTGCTAGAAAGGAAAAAACACACATTTCTTGTAGATGTTTAGTGGGAGATGATTCTTGCACAGAACCTTTTTTTTCTTGGCAATATTCTTAGAACTGCAGATTCCTTCATTTCCCCACTTCTAATATTTCTTTATGGATCATCTTCTGTTAAAAAAACATCTCAAGAAGAATTTCAAGGAATATTTTCTTTCCACTACACCAAGAAAAACCTGCAAGAATGAGAGAATTTCAAAGTTTAACAGCAATGCCAATGTTTAACAAAGAAACATGTCTCCAAGAGACATGGAGCATCCATTTCTCTCTGGGTTTGCAGAGCTACAATAACAGGACATACCACAGATACCAACCCGAAAGATTATTCATACCATCGATGAAGAACTCTCACAAATGTTATGAAGTTTGGGGCAAGTTTATTTTTATAAAGAATTCATGGCATCCCTCCTTTCAATCATCTCAGGTCCACCCACACTGACATTTCACAAACCAAACTTATCTGTAATACCTCTCAGCACAAAGCATTTTCACACATTTGTTCAGGTCAGCAGCAAATGTTCTTATTTTCTAGCTTTAAAAAAACCCCCACAACCAATCCCCCCAAAAAGAAAAGAAAAGAAAAGAATATAGTCCCTCATCCTTATAATAAAGACTACTCAAGGTCAAGATCAAGGAAAAAGGTCGTTGTCCTTATCTTCTGTCCTCCTCTTAGTTTGTGCAATACCTCCTTTCACACAATGGACAATACACTTCCAATTGGAACTTCACAACTCTTGCAAGTTCTTTCTCCCAGGGATAACCCAGATCAGACAGAAACAAAATGACAGATATTGAACATCTTTGTCTATTTGCCATTGGAAAAATACGGAGCTACCACCGTAGAAGTTAACTCTAAAAAAATTAAGTTATAGACAACAATACACAGTCTTTGACTATTTCTCAGTTGAATTCACACTGTACCTTATTTACACCAAGAAGTACAAAATGAGTTCTTTTTCTGTGATTATTTTAAATAACTATTACATTGGACTTTCTTGCTATGTCTTAATCACCTACTTTGTTGACTAGACAAGGTTGTGTTTTTCCAGCAATGTTAAAACGGCCAAACAGTTCTTTCTCCTACTTCTGAGGCAACAGATGTTCTTTTCTCATGGATGGACTTCAGTGGTATACTTAACTTACCAAAAAAATGACAAGAAAGACAACCAGACAGTTAGAGTTGCCAAGGAGATACATGTCTCAGCTGAAGACAAACTTCTATCTATGATAGTTACTATATTTGATGAGCTGCATTCAATGTTGGAAAACTACTCATAGAAAGCAGTGTGGTACTTATGCAAAATCATGAAACATATAAAAAATCCATATCACTATTTTTTTGACCTCTCTCTCTTGACTTAGCATGATGCAATGCTAATTCACATTTACTGGTTCACCAAGACAATTATTTTACAAAATTCTGTAAGTATTAAGTGTTATAATTCTTCAATTTACAGATTTTTGTTTTGGAAGTGAAGTCGCTTGCAGCTCGCTACTGTTTCATGGCACCAACTGTATTAGAAGTAATTTATATTAAAATGAACTATTACCTCTAATCAAAGTACGGATCCATTACTGCAGTTTCAGAGAAAAGTCCTCATTAGCTTCTGAATTTTATTACTGTACCACTTCAGTGCCATGCAGACTTACTCATGAAAATTGCTTTCAAAGACCCATGTCAAAGAATGCTGAATAAGGTTTTCAGAGTCTTTTAATTAATTTTTATTCTTTGTTCCTGAGTATGGAGCTGATGTCAATAAAATGTCCAGGAGGACTCTGTTTTATTTTAAGAAAAAATAATCAAGTTTATTTATGCCTGTATTTGCTTCCAGATATGGCTGAAATGTTTTATCTTAAACAGCACAACAACGTCAGTTTCAGGCAACTCATCTCAAGTTAAAAATATCAGCTTTAGGAATGAAGTACAAAAAGCAAATGAAAAGGGTCTGGCACTGGAAGTATCAGTAAAGCTTATCTACCTGTGTCACTGCCAGGCCCCTGTGCAGCACAGGGTGCCACAATGCACGTGTGGAAAATGGGGCTTTGGTGGCCTGGGAGCTCTTCCTTACGAGCCACCACTCCATAAATGTCAGACATGTGATGTGAATTTCTATTAATATTTCTACTTTACTGTATAATCCTGAGTAATCACTATAATTTGGTTTAGTAACTGTGGTCCTGGCAGGGCATGTGCACCTACTTCCTTAACTTTCTCATAAGAAATCCTTGTCAGTTCTCACAGTAAAGTTAAGGAGACAGAAAAACAAGACTGAAACAATAGGAAAAACCTTTATTCAAGATTCTACAGTACCAGTATGATTTGTACATACTCTTGCAAAGTCCTTGAACAAATGTATAGTTAAGAACTTAATTACTTTCACTGAAGGAAATAAAGCTGCTTTGTATGTCATCACTGTTTTGAAGGAGTATGGCATTGTTCTCAGAACAGTAAGATTTCATAGAATGCTGTTGAAAAGGATCGATTTTAGTTTTCTGATTACATGAAATAAGAACTACCCCACCCCCCAAAAAGTACTCCCTCACAAATTCAAACAAAGAGACTTAAAACAAAATGTGTTTTTTCACAACTTAAAATATATTTAAGATGCAAATAAATTGAGCACATTTAGATCTCAGGCAGAGAAACTAGTTAAATTCAGTTAGAGAACCCAGTCGGAGTTTTTTAATGTACCAGTATATACTTTGAGGCAAGGCTCTTTTATGCATTCAGAGGAGGTATTGCTCATATTTCTTTGCTAAATATCAGCACATGTACAACAGACTGCAGAATGACTGGTGCTGCTGAATAAAGATCTCAAAAAGGGGTCATAAAGGAAACAGACATCAGATTTGATTTAAGGACAAAATCTCCTAAAAATAACATGCCTGTGTACAATATCACTGCAGCAAAGAAGAAACGAATAATTATAGTAAATTAAAATTGAGGTCCCCAGAAAAGAATAGTATAAGGACAAATTTGACATACTAGAAAAAAAGAAAGAAAAATAATCTCAAAGTAACACATACCACCACTATTTTAGACTTTTTTCTGAATATTTTGCTAGAGGTAGTAATATTTTTTTACTTTGCATTTTGAATGAATGAATGAATGAACTAGTAATATTTTTTTACAATAAATTTTAAATATATTAACTTCAGAATTAATTTACTTGCTGAACAGATGTTAAACAGAAGTTAAAATCCTCTCAGTTTTTCAAAACAATCAAAATAAATTAAATTGAAAATGGATCAATTTATTTAATATAAATCTTAACATTCTGTGATCAAAATACTCCATCATAAAACTAGTATGATCTTACAAGTTCACTAAAATTGGATACTCTGACAAAGTTTTGATCTTTCTAACATTCAAAAGAAGGCTTCTACTGAAGACTGAGGTAGACTAGAACCAATATTTCCATCTTAGCTCTCTTGGAGAAGGAGCTTAGCAGAACAGGCTTCTCAAGAAGCAAGAACAACTCCAATAAAGCAGGATTTCCAGGGTGTCTTGCTGTATTAAAGTTATCATTCCTGACAGAGGAACAGCAGATTGAAGGCTGTGACTAAGGACAACAAATTTTAATTGTGGAAAATTTACCTTGTAATTTTCTAATAGTCCTCTAGCAAGAGATCAAATAAATTTTGAAAGCATTCCTAATAAGATGCTTTTAACAAACATTTCAGGGAGATAGGATTGTAGAAGAGGATTGATGAAGGTATAGGCTACAGAAAAAAGAAGGAAATACAATACTCCATGGGACATCTGACTTTTGAGACAAGAATGTAGATGAAATTGAAAGATATTCGTTTACATATGGACACATTCCTCTACTGAGGAAAGAAAAAATAAACAATGAAAGAAAGAAGGAAGTGAAGCTTTCTTGTTCTAAGTTGACAAACATCACACAAACACCCAGAGTAAGGAAGGCCCTGGTGACAGTTTTAATTTCTAGGACTCAGTAAATTATAAAAATCAAGAATCTTGTCTCTTCTTAAGCAATGTTCAAGAAAAAACTCTCACTTGTTGATGGGTACAGATTCAGCAGTAATAAAATTAATTTCTTTAGGTGCTTGGGTCCAGTCCAATAAGCTCTTCTATGCCTTGCTTTTATGTGCAGCAACCAAATTCCTTTTTATGGGTAACAGTTGGGATCATGAGCATACTGCTGACCCTGAACACCCCAACACAGAAACCTTGCCTAAACTTCTTGCTCAACATAGAGGAAGTCAAACTATATAATTTACCCAATACATGTCTTGCAAAGCATCTACATTTTCACAGATTTCTGCAAAATTAACACTTTCAAAACAATGTAACATCACACTCAGAATAATCATTTCCAGTCAATATTAACATTCTAGATGTGGGTTTCTGGATATGAGAGATAAATTATCTCAAATAAATGAAATAAGCAAGGTCTAGGTGATTTTATTGCGTTCCCCAAGAAATTAATCTTATATTTTTCTGTCATAGAGCTTTTGCTTCTCTTTGTTTTAAGAAGCAAAGTGTCAGACTGTCTCCCAGGCAACAAACAACAGGACAACAAGACAGTCTTAAGGTGTGCCAGGGGAGGTTCAGGTTGGAGATTAGGAAGAATTTCACAGAAGGGGTGATTGATCATTGGAACCGGCTGCCCAGGAAGGGGGTGAAATCTTTGTCCCTGCAGGATTTAAGGAAAGACTGGCTTTCCTTAACCCCCTGTCAACCCGCCCAACAGTGCCAGGGTCTGGTTGACAAGATGGTGTTTGGTCATAGGTTGGACTTGACCTCAGAGGTCTTTTATAGCCGAGTTAATTCTGTGATTCTGTGATTTGGGCTAGTAAAGCTGCCACAGGAGAGAGATCTCAGTTAGGTAGGACCCAATTCTTTCCCATTGTGTACGGGCCACAGGGTGCCAGCCTTTAGAAAGCTGAAATGAAAAAACCTTTGACTTCAGACTCAGAACCCATAGAGTTTCTTCCTTCTTTTTTCTCTTTTCCTTTCTGACCCACAGTTGTACAATCTCTGCTGCCAGCCAGCTGACACGTTTCAGTCACACTGATATACCCGAACAAAGAATCCTTTTGTAACAAACACCCAAGCTAGCTGACTAGATAAATCTACTTCCTATTATGATGGAATGAAGTAGTTGTATTACACCTGTTCGTTGGGTCCTGATAGATCTTTCATGGGTCTAATTAATATACTTCTATTGAAAAAAGACTGAATAGGAGACCAAAATTATTCCAATATGTTTCTAAAAATGTATAATGAACTGCGTGTCTTAATGGCAATTGGGGAAAGAAGAATGCGAAAACAGAGCAAATGGAGAGGAAATATAGTGCATCTGCCCTGTGTGTTCATGTGACTTCAGCCTGTGATGTCTAATAGGTAAAATTCATATTATAATTTTTTTAAAAATTGACTATTAGGATAGGACATCTCATAAGAAGTCAGAAAGTGAAGTGGATGATACATTAAGAAACCAACAAGGAATTTTATGATGAAAATATATATGGTTTTGTGCCTGGTTTCTAGGGAGAATCAGGCCCATAATTTTGGACTAGAAACCATTAATATCTGTTCATATACAGATATAATACCTATTTACACAAAAGTTGCTGAAGATGGCCAAATGCCAGGATCAAGACCTTCCTCCCCAAGCAATGACTCTATATTTTGTTTTAGGGAGTAAAAATAATTTTGACTGACAACAGAGGATATAATTATGCATGCCACCTTAGGTGTCAATGTTTGCAAAAGCAGATGTTTTATTTGGTAAATATCCACTGATGTTATCTTTAGTCTCTCTAAAAATAAGGGGGAAATCAGTATCACACCAGCACTGGTTGAATTTTAAACATGAGATTCTCAAAAGATAAAAAGTCTTACTTGGAATACTCCTGGCATTTATCCATCCTTAATAAGAACAATTTTAACAAAGGAAGGAAACAGAAGAATTGATAGAATAAGTAAAGGAAAAATGAGACCAAAATGGCTTAGCTTTCCAAACAAAATAAAAACTCTGGGAAGAGGGAAAAGCCAAGGAAAGAAATAAATTTGTTCTCTAGAAAAATACCACAGGAAGAAATCAGTCAGGAAAAAGGCTATGTGAAAAGTCAATCTGTCAACAGGACAAATATGCATGAGCTGTTCATAAATAAGTTTAAAAGAAGCATCCTATGCATCAAAAGAGAAAGGATCTGGAAAAGATCCTCAGTGGGAACAAAAATATTTATTTTAAGATAGGGTTTCATTAACTTAATGGAAGCAGATATTGCAAGAATTTACAATAAGAAGGACTTGAATTTGATGGTCCGATCTTTCATAATACTGTGTTCCAGTTCTGGCCTTGGCTCCATCTCACGCAGGTTACCTTTGTTTAGGTGAGAAGTTGGTGTCCACCACAAAGATATTTCATTACACAGATATGGCATCAAAGCTTGGGTTTAAATAAACAAATGTCAAGATATGACAGATGTGATTCAGGCAAGAATTAACTTCTCCAATTTCAGACTGACAAGAGGTCATAGATTTTCATCATTTCTACTCACTTAGGAGGTGAAAGTGGGAAGAACAAATAGACAGTGAAGTTTCTTTTTAAGTCTGATTCATTTTAGCTATATTTTCATCTCCCATCAGGAAAGAATAGAGTAGGGAAGATCCCCAGACATCACTTCCCTGAGTTATGGAATCTGACTTCAATTTCTTATAGAATCCTCTATGTCCAAGGACAGGATGGAGATTACTTCTATCTCTGCAAATGTCAAATATGAGATCACAGTATCAAAAATTTCTTACATAAGGAACACCGTACTGCTGTCTGCACAGGTTGACTTCAAGTAATTTATTACCTTCAGTTTCATGTAAATTTACTTTGAAAACATCAAGATGATGGGGAAGTAAGCAAACTAGGTGAAGCACATTCAAACCCACCAAAATAAAATGTTTTCTGAAACAGCTAAAACAGTACCTTTTCATATATGATAGAAATAGAAGGCTAAGAAACAAATCCTTCTGATGCTCTATGCATAAATCAATGTGCTTTCCCAACATTTCCTCTTCATTTCCATTCAGCTTTACTGTCTGATCAACAAATACTAATCTGGCCATAACAAAATCTATTAGGGCAAAAAAATGAAGTCAAGGTAGTTCATGTAGAAGACTGCTATTGCAGAGCTACATCCCTGCTTACCCAACACCAGTGATCATTTGTTTGTAAAGGCTCATGATTCAGACCCTGAAAAGAACAACAGCCTTTTTCATAACACCGAGATGAGAAACATTCTCAATGCGAAGAGTAGCCAGTGCCATGAAGAGCTCTGAATAAGAAGAAAATTAAGATGTATGTGCTACAACTCTGATGATGCAAACTCAATTTCTTCAGTGGTCTCTGTTTTTGGTAATCCTAGGAGATATTTAGGGGAAAACTGTGTCCTGTCTGTAAAGTCCAGTTTACATCCTTACAGTGGAATTACTAAATTAACTAAAATTGGAGCAAATCTGAGCAAGACATCTATAATACTAAATGATAAATATAATTGGACTTATAGGAGTAACTGTAAGGAGAGAAAAACCTCAAACAACCACAGACCAATAGTTCCTTTTAGAACTGATAAAATATTCCAAACACAAATAAAGAGTTCAATATATTTGAACAGAATGTTTAACACACATCTGTTCCCCAACTCACTAGGTAAGTATTTTGTTCTACATCAAAGTTTGGAAAATGTCTATGGACTGAAAATGGAAAGAGGCCTTGCTGCATTATTTCTAGGCCTAACTTGAGATTCAGAGAATTTCAGTAAATTGGCTAAATCTTATTTCTATTAATATAATTCTCCCATCTATCACTAAATGGAAAGAATATTTCCCCAAGGATATAGAGATCCAAAAGATAAGAATCAAGTCTACATTTCCATAACATATACCTAGATAATAAAATTTTCTCTATTTTTAATGTTGTGTAGGACAATACACACACATACAAGTGTAGGTGGCATACTTTGGTTTTGGGATACAGAACTGAACTTTGCAATAAGAAAAAAATGTAATGAGTTCAATTTCACCTTTAATTGGAGCATTCTACATTTGGTCAGAAGAGGCGGTTAAGCATTTAATAATATTTTTCATACATTTATGTTCAAAGTGAAGTGGTTTGTGCTTTTAAATTTTCTTTTATTACAATGAAAGTGACTTAAAATTAAGTGTGGGAGGCACAAAAAAATCCACTCTACCCAATGTCAAGAAGGATATCAAATTATTGATCTGTAGACAGGAGGAAATTAAATATGGTATCCCTTTTTATTTAAAAGAAAATAACTTCAACAACTCTGCAAAAGTTCACAGGAGAAATAGATTAAAAATGTTGGCATGAAATCAACTACTGTCTTGAACGTATCTTCTGCAGGAGTTTTATTTATAGAACACCACAAGTACAAGGATTTGTCAGAAGTGCATGGACTTAACTTTCTTTGCTGATCTTAACTTTTGTGCATACACAGTCACAGAGCTATATCATAGTTGTGAAAGGCAAAATTGTTACTTTATCTGTGAAAACAGAATTGTTTTCAGTGACATATCATCTTAATATATTTTACTTCTGTAAGTTTCCTCTTGAAAATATCTCCGCATTTTATTAGAAGTCAGTTTAATAGGTGGACAAAAATCAATCAATGCTTTTTCCATGGAGAGTTAAAAATAGGTTTTTTTCCAGTCTTACACCTGAGCTGTATTAATCTGACAAATTTTTTCACCATTAAATATTCATGAGGGGTCAATTCAAACTTGTCACTTCAGTGTAAATTATTCATATCTTTGGAATAGTGTTTTTACATTCATATAGTGCCATTCCACGGAGATCTTGGTCTACAAAGAAAACAAATCATGAAATTAAAGAGACAAGGGCCTTATAGGTGTTAGTAACAAGAAATTCAGAGGTAGAGACTTGAGGCATAATCATAAAGACTAGTTTTAGCTTAGCATAGCTAACTTGAATACTCTCCAGCCTCTGCCAGAAAGCAGGACTCTTTCTTCTTATTGACAACAAAAGGAACCAGAGGTGACCATCCTTTAGCTAAAGTGTTCTTTTATAATATTTATTGTCCCTGTCTGATTTAGGCAAGTGGCAACAGTTGCATGCAGATGGACCACCAGGCTGCCAGAGTACAGGTTCAGAGATTCAGTCCTTTACTGAAGCACATCATAGCCTGTGCTCTAGGACCTATATTCAATTCTGGTTTTGTAGCCAGCGGTCATATCCATTCAGTTTTCAACTCGTGGGTATACACACTCTAAGTTGTGTATTTCTTGATCATTTGAGAGAAAGAAGTCCTAAAAGGATTGTGGATATTCAGACAACAGAAGCTTGAATGCAGGATCTTTAAAACATGGAATAACCCTATTTGGAAGGGATGTTGACAGTTCATCTAGTCCAAACTTCTGCTTAGAACAAGGTCAGCCATATGATAAGACACAGTTGCTCTAGGCTTGAACGAGTCATGTCTTGAAAAATCTCTAAATGTGGAGAATATACAATTCTTTTGGGCAACCTGTTCTAGTATTCCAATGCCCTAAGGTAAAAAAGGCTTTCCCTGAACCAAAGTTTGAACATCTCATGTTTGGATTTATATCTGCTGTTTCTTGCCCTCCCAGGTGATAGTCATGCTCAACTGTAAAAATGTATAAGCAGGATACTGTTTTCCAAAACTGACACTACAGCTTTACTGAAGTTAAATACTTCAAGTGAAAGTATGAAAACTATGCTTTTCAATGGCATATTTTTGAAAAATGGAGATTTTTGCAAGTACTTTCATTAGCATTTCATTTAATAAAACCAATAGAAAAATTAATGACACATTTTCCTCTGTTCAATGTTTCCATTCCCACCTCTCATACCTGCTTTTCTGGCCTTAGAACCCCCTCACTGAAAGAAAAAAAAACAAATGGGGAGTGAAGAAAAATTAGAAATAAAAGTAAACAAAAATATCTCAAAAGTTTAGATTTTCCATTTGAAAAACTAGAACAACTTCAGAACATCTTTTATATCTTCATTGTTTTTCATTTCCAATATAGCTTAAACCCTCATCACTATTAAAATTATATAGGATAAAAAGTTTTAAGTTCTAGTCTACTATATTTAGCGTTCCTTAGTCAAGAAATTTATTGCATCTGCAGAATTGCTTGGAACTCCAAGAACTTTTACTTATTCTTTTGATCAAGAGTATTGGAAAAAAACCCTCTTGTACCCACCTTGATTACTGGCAAAGAAAATCCTAACACTAAGAAACTCACAAAGTATTAGAAATAACTTGAGTTTAAGACATAGCATCAATGTTGGTTCTGTTAACCATGTGAGATATTTGGACATAAAATTTTGTTAGCTGAACAGATTTATCCTGGAATAATTTCTATGCAAAGGCCAACATTTTCAAATGTCAGTACCCAAAAATCCATCTCCAGGCACACAATTAAACAAGCTACAATTTTCAACTGTACATCTGTGTAATTTTAACCATTCTATGAAAATCTCAAGAGTGCCAAACAAGTTTATTTTTATATTGCATGTGTATATAACGTCAAGATTTTGAGAGGATTTAGGTTCTGAGGGGAAGGATTCCAAGAATATACTTCTTCAGATAAATTCCCTGCTTGACCATAGACAATAAATAAATCTCAGCTATCTTCATACCAGATTATGTTCTCCTGTTCTTCACAACAGAGACAATAAATGGTTGAGAATTGCTGAGAAATAAATATTTTAAAGAGATAGTCAGAAAGTTCCATTTTGTGGATGGTGATGAACATAATAGGGATAGTATACTTAACATATACAAAAAAATGCTTCAAACCATCTTATACAAATTGCAAAAAGTTAAGAATTTTATTCGTCCTTATTTCTATAGAAAGTAGATATTCCCATTTTTCTATTTTGTTTCCATCCATGTGGATCCATGGATTAAATATAACCCAGACAACTGAAAGCATTGCTCTCAATTTTTATGTTAAATGCCTTTTCTTATATGCAATGATGTTTTGGACAACAACATTAGAACACATTTTAGCAAACGTGTGCAAGTCTCCACTTTTACAGCAGGAAATTGAGATATTAAACGTACATCACAAATTTGGAAGCAAGCAGCTGGCTGACAAATCTTTCCTCTGATGATTCCTGTCTTGTTAGCTTTTTTGTAAGTCTCCCAAGAGTTTCTTTAGCTGCACTATGTGATATTTCACTACTGCTGTTTTCTGCTCTTGCAGCAAAACCTACTATTTCATCGTAAACAAATAGTGTTAACACTTGTGATGCTTAATGTTTTGTCAGTTTGCTCAGCAAGTGTGAAGAAAATGCAAACACTTTCAAGCCTTTTTCATGCTGTCAGACTGCACTAAGTTGAGGAGATCTCCCAAATGGATGGTATTGTATGCTGCATTTAGATCATTTGCTAAAAAATTAAGCATTAACACTCATGTGATTCTTAAAACAGGCAGTACCTGGTTATTAAAACCTTTTTTTTCTACCTGGAACAAACAAACATTTTTCTTCACAAAAAACTTACAGGCTGTGGAAATATTTGTTTAGCTATGACAGGCTTGCTTCCCAGAATGGCTTGACTTATGTTCATTTCTGTGAATGGCTTCCTAGATATTCCTATGCATAATTACTATACACATGTTTTATATCATATTTTGAGATGCAAATCTGCATATTATCCACCCAACGAGATATGCTTTTCAAAACCTTAATTTTCATGAATATTTATATCTTTCATCACTTCATATAATTAGTCCTTTATCATGTGGGGAATGAAAAACTATGTGTGAATGGTATGTTTTTCAGGGTTTTATTTTGTTCTTCCATTGATTTTATTCATACAACTCTCTTAAAACAAGAAAAAAGTGGTTGTAAGACATAAATAATTAATAAATTATCCAATTGCAATAACTTATACTATCTATAACAAACATGGGTAGCCTTGGGAAAAACTGATATGCATAATTTGTACTATGCACAATGACACAATTTTAGGGGTTTAAGGGGTCAAAGAAGTAATCCTGAAGTTTACTGTCCCCTAGTTCAAAAGATGTTTGAGGTGCATTAAAACATTGAAAACATAAAGTTCAATGTATTTAACAGATATCTAGTGCTTATTGACAAGGCCTATGATATTCTGCTGGCCTCTAGCTGCTAATCTAGAAGGTTACGTGTTTTCAGAGATCATAATTTTCAAACCCCACGCAGATGTCTCAGATACTCCATTGCATCTCAAATGGCAAGAGGTGTTTATTTTTAAGCAACTGAATTAAGCCAGTAATAATGACCTGCTACAGGTATGATCTTCTAATTAATTAAAAGCTGTGAGATGCAAGATACCATGTTGCTCTATTTGGTATGAGACACAAAACAAATTCTCATTCTTGGGGTTGTCCACCTGTGAATGGCTGAGCGTAGTAGTATTTGGGCCTTGGGGGATGTGTGTGTGGTGGTGTTTGCTCTTTTTTTAAAGTCTGTTTGTTTGGGTACTTTGCAATTTAGAGGCTTGGTTTTGATACCATTGCTCATTTCCTATACTTCTATACTGTTGGGTTAGTCTGTTAAGTCAAGAAGGTAATTAAAAAGGTTTTACAAGAGAAACAACCAAAAAGTTGAATGCACTGGTAAACTTAATTTCTTGTCTCATACTGGACTTCTGGTTAGTTTGGGTTTTTCTCTGCTTCCAGATGATTTTCAAACAGACTTGAATAACCCTTTACATAACATTGCAGTTTGAACCAGATTTATTTGTCCAATGAAGTGTGTTTTATCAGAACATTCATTACCCCTTTTTGAACATAGTGGAGTCAAGGATCAGAAAGCAATTTTCCTGCTTTCCTGTTCTCAAAACCACGAATTTTTTTAGTGAGGTTAAGCAGTACTTTTTCAAATTCTCCGTGCTTGATGTGTCATCTATCGATGAGTCAAGCCTGTTATGCTGGAACTCTGAATACAAGAATTGTCCCTCACTTTGAAAACTTTTAAAAGGAATGCTTTATTTTTTCTATAGGTAAACTTGAAATAAGTTTTCTTTTTATTTGTAGGTGTCATGGCCATACCCATTGATACAAGGTGTTTGTATACAGGCTCTTCAAATATTCATGTTTACACCGTGACTGTTGCCTAACCAGCTCTTTTTTGAAATACTAAAGCTACTACATCAACATGAACAGACTGGAATTTCTTTGCATTTTTAGAAACATCTGCTCTACATATCACTATGTAATATATCTATATATTTACTGTAAAAGAAATTAAGGTGTCACTTTGCTGTCAAAAATTTAAGCATGTGCAGGACAGCACTATTTTTGACACACTGCAGATGGAGTGCTTAAAAAAGGACAGTGTAGCCTTTGCAGCCACACATAATGGATATATACCCATCCTCCAGATAAAAACAGCTCTATGGAGTGAATGTTTAGTCTGCCTTTTTGCTTTACACTGAATTGTACTTGAAACAGCTGCTTTCTAGTTCATATGAAAGTACTATTGATAATTGAGGGAAGAACTTTGCACCTAAAACATGAATCATGTTTTTCTTACAGACCAACTTAGCCACCTCTGTAAAATAAGGGAGTTTGAATTCACAGGACCAAATTCCCAGGATAATACTCTCATGAAACAATGATATGCTGAATGGAGTATCCTGTAAGACTCTTGCTATGAAACTTCGCCAGTATGTAGAGCAACATATAATATTCACAGGGAGAGACACAGAAAGTAGGAGTGATGCAAAAAGTAGTAGTGTTGTTACATAGTGGTTACAACATATAGCTACAGCATTTGTAATTTCAAAAAGCTCTTACATCCTCTACTTTGCTTGGAGCATAAAAGTACAGTGAAGAATACTGGAAAGCTTGTGGAAAATGTTCAAGGATAGGCATGCATCAGGAGACTCCGGTGGAATAGAAGAGCAGGAGGGGAAGATTTGTCAGTCATCCAAGATACCCATTCATTGCTACAGAAGAGACAGTGATCTCTCAAAAATGAAGTATTTTTGGTTTTGCCTGATCCATCTCTTAAGTTCTCAAACTCTTCCTTTTCTCAGTGAACATTCTTTGCTGAACATTTTTGGTTTTGGGGTGGTCCAGTTGCCAAAATAACTGATGGTCCCATTTAAATTTATATTATTACTTTGAATTAGACTGACAAACTAAATTATCACTTAAATGAACACATCTATTTTGCATAATCTAAAAAGTTGAATTGATTCAGGAGGTGGTCAAAAATATCTGAAAAATAAACTATAAAATCAAAATTTCAGAATATCCATGCTTCTGTGCTCTTTCATTTTCATAGCTATATGTAAGAGCCAAGATCAATCTAGTCTTAAACATTCTTTTTCTAAAATCTCTGTCTGGTCTATCCAGGTTCACATATTGTGTCCCATCCAGAGAAAATAAGAGTCAAAGTCTATTAGTGTCCCAGTACAGATTAGAACAACCCTTCTGAGGAGAGTCTCTGCCCAATCCCTTTTACTGTGCTTTGGTTCACACTGAGGGGTGATCTCACTGACCACCAACTGGATTTTGTCTGGAGAAGACACTGCAGGAGCTCTCTGGCCACATTCAGCTGCAGAGGGGCAGGCAGCAGCCCATGGGACTAGACTAGATCTACTCTGACAGAAAACCATTCCATGCCAATATAATGGGGATATCAGGTCCTCAGCAGCAGCCATTTCACTCTGCAGATCCATTCCTGTTTCTCCACCTGCTAAGGCGGAGGCAGCTCCACTGCCTGCCAAAGGCATGTGAGGCACCATGACAAACATTTCCTGCATATGCTCATTCTGTGTGCCTCTCTCACAAAGTCAGGCAGAGAGGTTGCTGCTAAATAGCACAAGACATTCCCTTTCTTTGGTGCCTGAGCAATCTGTCTCTGTGGTATTCCCAGCCTTTATGAGCCCAGGGATTTGGAAAATAAAAATATCAACTAAATTCAACTAAATCATATTGTACAGAATAAAGCAGAGACAGCTTTCACCATTCAGAAACACAATACTGAGCTTGTACCACTGATAATGTAGAAAAACAAATGCTTCTCACAACTGACAATTTTTTATTTTCATTTTTCTTCCAATAAATAATATTGAGTTTGTGTAGATGCTTTTTAAGATGAAGAAGAATGAAGCAAAATTAAGTGGTATTGAACATCAAAACATCATTTTAGCTAAGCAGCAGGATGTTTAGATCTTTGCTGAAAACTTATCTGAACTACTAGGGGATCCTTGACTCTGCAAAATCATGCAAAACATTTTAAAGCAGGTCAAATATCAGGCACTTCAGCTGCCAGGAATTTCCCATCAGCCAAAAGCAGAGGAAAGAAGCTCTTCCATCATTTAGAAATTAGGAAAGGCTGGTGCTACAGTCAGGTGACAAGCTAGGGGGATTGCATATTGTTTTATCTAAATTTTCCTTCTAAGAATGTAATTAGATGTCATTATTTTTTAATATAAATAGATTTTGTTCTTTTTAAGCAAGACCTGTGTCCAGATTCAAAAGTATTCTGCAAATGTAGTGCCATGAATGCTTCTGAAAATCCTTATGGACAATTATGTGTATGGAATATTTAATTGCATGTACACATATGGATTATTTCCACCACTTGCGTGGACACATCCCTAACTGTTTGCACAAACAATCATAATATTTGGACATAATTTATCAGCTGGACAATTACACAAATTATATGTTTGTATTTTAAATGAGTCCCATATTTTTATTACATTCTGTGTAATATTTGATCAACTCATTAAGAAACATGAGGATTAAAATTCAGGAGTGTCTGGATGCATGTCTGTTGCAGTTAATTAGTGATTGCTGGAAAAAGGATCTGAAAATTATCATACTGCATAATGACATAAAGATCTGCAGAGCAATAAAAATATTCTGCACAATATTTTAACAAGATTCACTTTGGTAAACTAAACAGGTGAAGTAAAATGCAGCATTTTGCATTATGTCAGTGTTTAATTTCAGTTTTATTTATAAAAGTTGCAAATCATTTTAAAAAAGGAGTAATTGTCATAATAGGAAGGTGTAATAGTACAGATTTTTTACAGCCATGTTGTAATGGCTTCAGTGTATATTAAATATTTAAACATGTATAACACATAACACATTAAAAAACTGACACCAACAGAAGATAAAAACACTGCACTTTTGGTATAAAGATTTCACATACAACAGAGAGCAGAGTAACTGAGTAAGTGTGAATCATCCTGCTAAGACGCTGAGAGTGTTCAAAGGGATAAGGATGGCAAATCACATTTTGTTGCTATGTGCAGCAAGGATAAAGATCTACTGGAACCCCCTTTAATAGGTGAAAGGTGGTCTGAGCCAAAACGCACACACTGACGTCCAACCCTTCCCCAGAGAATCAATGATGTTTTTTTGTGTGTGATCAATGTAATATTCCACAGCTAAATTTAGGGACTCTGCAACCCATGAAAATTGCACCTCTCTATGTCTAATTAACAATAAAAAATTGTGGTTATCTTCAGGTTTAATTATTTAATCTACAAGGTTTTGATTAATCTTTTTAGTAAGAACAAAAGGGTATATGGGGGAAAAACCATTTCTAATGTTGTTTACTCGGAAGAAATTCTGTAATTTTCCCTAGTCAGCTTGTAAGATTACACCATCTTTGCTGTTAACTCCCCTAACCCAAGCAACATACAGTGTGAGACAGACTGCTAATAGTTTTCACTGTCTCAGTGTATTACTTGGTTAAATCACAAACTATGTCTACAAAATATCTCCTTTTTAGTTTGGAATTTTTACAGACTTTTAGCAATAGATCATAAGATTCAGTGTTTGATTTTGATGTGTTAGAGGAAAGCTAAAAATTTAAAACCAGATGCCTTTGGCCACAGTAACTTGTTTGAGGCATATTTTACTAAGCGAATGAGTCTTTACACAAAGGTTCACTCTCTTTTCAGTATTGGTACTGCAGTCTGCATATTTACAAGTCATGGGGAACATGGAACATGTTGTTCCCCCAAAATCAGAGGGAGTTTTGTCTGATATCAGTGGGGCCAAATTTCACTTTTAATAATTCCTTTGACATGCATGCTGGAGTATCTGCAGTGATGCTGTGGGTGGATGTTGTGCAAAGATGAAACAGGAAAGAGAAACTCATCATAGAAACTCTTCCAGGACCCATCACCACTGTAAGCCCTTTTTCCTCCAAGCATTCTGAAGATGCTTGTTTATGTGCTATTGCTCTGCCTCAAAGTGTATAACAAAAATCATTTAAATGAAGATTTAAATGAAGAAAGTCCTGAGCCTGAGGGAATAAGAATTTGGTTCTGAGTTCTGACACTAGGCTGCTCTAAAATCACAAGCAAACCCATAGGGCTTAATTTAGAAACACTAATAGGAGAAATTAGCACATGAGATTTCTGAGAACCTTGCAATTCATATCAAACTGAAAAAAATGCCACAGAAGTCTACTTTTGGAAATATACTCTGCACTCTTCTGGGGATTTTCCCTCTTCACCTTATTCCCCATGTGTGAAATGGAAAAATGAAGATACATTATAAAAATAAATATTTAAATATCAAACATTGTTCTTAGTGTCACAAATGGAATTGTGCATTCAAATATTTTAAGAGTGGGTGTCAAGACTATGGAATCAGACCTGGATGATCTCCAGAGGTCCCTTCTAGCCACAGCCATTCTGTGATTCAGTGATTCTCTAATATTTAATCTACTGCTGTAGAAATTACCTTATCAGGTAGAAGTTCATTAGGGATAAATGTCATATGAAGTAGGGAATATTTTGAAATAGTTTTTATGTTAAGCTTACATTCAAATGCATTTTTGTAGGAAGAAGCCTAGGCTAGCAAACAGAACAAATTTTCATGGACCAATTGAACCTATATGTAGGAAAATTAAAAGTGATATGTCCCAAACCTGCAGAATGGTTCTATTTGTATGATTCCAAAATGCCCTTGTGACTCAGGCAGACAATTCAAAACTTCTTCCCCAGGGAATTTTGTACTATTATCATAGACCAACAAGAAAAATCTATTGGTCAATAAAAGTGATGCTTCCAGTTTTCACTTACTGGCAAGTAAGCAACATGTAGGCAACTCAGCTAGAAAGTTATTTAATCATTTCAGTTACTTGTTCCAAATAAATGCAAAATTTTGACCCATGATTAGAACAGCCTACACATAGATTCACAGACACAGCAAGTATTGCAGTTCTTCAGTGACACTTTTAGATTTTTAGTGTTGGAAATGCTTTCTGATCCATCTAAAATTATGAGCCTAGTTGTGATACCATCATCCTTCAGCACAATAGATACAATACAGAGCTCTTCAGCTGTTCCATGCTCTCCTTTACATACTGTGTTTTGTATCAAAGACAGAATTTTGGAAATGTTTATATTACCACCAAAATATAGTCCTTGTGATCTTATGAGGTAAGTGTAAAGAATAAAAAGCTGAAAACATTTTTTCCGATTGCAGTGAACACATAAACAAACAAATCAACTGCCTTCTTAAACCACTCATTTCTGCTTGTCTAAAGAGGGAAAAGGGTGATAAAGGCTGATTGCAATCCTGTCTAATATCTGCTGATAAATGTGAGGACTCATTGTGACTAACATTCTCCACTATCTCCTCTCATAGACAGGCTCCAGAACCAACATTTCTCTATAAATAAAGCCGCAGGGACATTTTACAACCACATGGCCTTCTGGTGGAAAAAAAAAAGAGTCATTCACATATCCCCCTTCATACAGCTAAATAAAAAAAAGAATTCTGCTTTGTTCCATGGAGGAAGAATATTCACAGAACTCCGTTCATCCTTCCTGTCTGTAGAGTGTTTTCTATTAAACATTAGAACAAACTGTAGTGACTCAAAGGAACAGGAACCTCCATGTTTAGAGGAAATAAACACTGTAAATGCCATTACTTCCAAGGGGTTACTGATCATGATGAAATCTTGATTGAGCATGCTTGGGTTATTTAAGTTCTGTAACTCATCTGGGCACAAAATAGGATACAGCTGAATTTTAGCAGTGCTCAGGTATGTCTAATTGGGAATGCCAGCCACTGCAATTTTATTTATATGATGTATCCTATCAATGATAGGAAAAAAACCCAAGAAAATTACCCAAACTCATCTCTCCAAAACTCCCAAACCATTAGAAATATACTAAAAGTCTTAACTGACTTGTTATAATCGCAGATCACAAGCTAGGGAAGTTAGACAATTCTCTATATCTAATAGAGTTAATATGATGGAAAGAATAAGACCAGAGGGACAAATGAAAAACTAATTTGGGAGAAATTCAAACATTTAAGGAACTAACAGGCTCGGCTCCATTCCAAGAAAAGAAGAAGGGTGTGTGTGGTAGACCGACCAGAACACATACAATTGAAACACTGGAAGACAGCACTTTCATTTGATAATTTGCTGGAAGTTTCTAGCTGGCAGTATTTGAGCTGTATTTAGTCTGCTCTTAACTGTGGTTCTTGCTATACACAATGATACAGACCTAATGAAAGCAAAACTAAGTAAATTACAAATCCTCTGTGCATTTTTTTTCAGGTGTTTACTCATTCAATGCCCCCGCAAGCCCAAATGCTAGCTCATTATTCCCAACAGTACTCCATTTCAAATCAGTGACACAGACACACGGAAAGGTTACTTGAACTATCCAGAATCTGGTTGTGAAGCAAATTATTCTTCCATATGTTCAATATCTTTAGAAGAAAATAGTCCAGGCAGGCCTGTGTATTTGTTTAACATTTCTGAAACAATTTTGAATCCAACTGAAGTAACATGTGACTACATTAAAAGAAGAAAAAACCCAAATACTTCAGCAGGTTCACAAGTTGTTTTTTCAGATGAATCTGTCATGCATGTTCCTGAC
The DNA here is from genome assembly GCA_013397795.1 of Orthonyx spaldingii. Taxonomy (NCBI): domain Eukaryota; kingdom Metazoa; phylum Chordata; class Aves; order Passeriformes; family Orthonychidae; genus Orthonyx; species Orthonyx spaldingii. The sequence continues at coordinate 48,610 of VZTJ01005508.1, forward strand.
AAAGATTAGGCAGCTTTCAGGATATGCATGTATTATGTCTGTACAGTGAACAAGGCTGTTGTTCATTGAGATAATGCTTCATCTGAGGCAAATAGGAATATGTGGAATGAAAACTGAAACTGTGGAAAAGTGGAGAACTGAAGGACAGAACTCGTAGTTAACTTTCAAGGTTACATGCAACAAGTTTCTGGCACAGGCGGATGACTCTTTCAATCACTGAACCACTGGCAGTAAGGAAAATATCTGTCCATGTAGTATGAGAAAATAGGTTTCTTACAGGTCATTTTTTGGTCTGTGCAGTGTTGTGGGCTCACTGCTCTGCTCTGGGCTTCCACACTGCTAATGGGAAAAATCAGTTATGAAAATAGACCAGCTGCTGGAACAGGACCAATAACACTTCCACTCTTTTCACAGGTGATACAATCCACTCTTTTTCTTAGATTCGTTTTTCTAAATGCATTCTTTTTCCCTTTAATAGATTAAATAGAAAAGTACATAGGTCTTGCATAAACAATACTTTTAAACAGTCACAGACATGTCACTTTTATTTTTCCCCTCAAGACAAATTATTTCCCTAGTGTGCATAAACTTTCCAGAAGATGGACTTCAGACTTGCTTTAAGGATCTAAGAAGAGACCAGTGAAGAGATGCTTTTGAATGTCAGGGAAGCTTAGTCATGTGATTAAAAGTATCCAGGAAAATTTCATTATTTGAACTGTTTCCTGACCAAGAGTTGAACTTAATGTGTTCACGGGAGCAAAGTCAGTTACAGCAACTTCACAGTACATCTGTTGAATGTATGATGCATCTTTGCTTCAATATTCTGAGAATTTCTTTTCTATCCTACCTCAACATCTCCTTCTCTGAAAGACTGAATGGCAGAGGAAATTCTGTGGAACATTTTTGGCCACGGGGTCACAATGAGTTTGGCCCTGTACCTGCATCACACTGCTAACACAAAAAAACAGTTAGTGACCAAAATGTCATTTGTGGCTTACAGAGTATAAGTGCAATTCTGTGTTAACAATACACGATTGCTTGTTCCTGGCTTCATTATCTGTTGATGCTAACAAAATATGGATTTACCAGCGTATGACAGTTCTGCCCTTGATATCTAAAGCTTTCTGTAAATAAGTTCAATGAAATGCAAATTAAAAAAACCCCCAAGCATAACCCAGTTTGTGAAAGACTGCTTGTTCTGTTCGTACTTTTGTCACTGCAGGCAACCAGAGTGTGAAGCAGGTAAGAAGTCAAGCAAGCTCTTGACGTCAGTTATTCCTCATTTGGAATAATTTTAAAAAATCTTTGACTTATGTCCATATGCTGATCATTGATTAAGCCCCAGGGATGTTTCCTCCAGTGTTGCTTCCCCTTTATTACTATAAACAATGTAGTACTTTTCCAAACCACTTAGTCTCAGACTCTGTGTACAGTCTATTAATAAATGCACCCTTATATATTTTGTTTATCATTAATACCTAGATGACAGCTGATATTCTGACAATCTCTGGGTCTCTGAAGCACTCATCATTATCAGCAATAAGTCATGTTTATTTCTTAGTTGCACATTAGAATTTATGTGCAAAGGATAAATCATTCCTCTAACAGAATGATCAGATTTTGTATTTCTCCATCTAGTTACACATTACTCACTTGGCATTTTCAGTTGAATATATTCACTTAAGATAAATAGCAAGGAAAAAACAATAGTAGAAAAAGAGGTCTAACAGTCAAGTAGCATGCATATAACCATCACTGACTCCTGATGTTATAAGAATCCACTGATGCCTGCATTCATGCACACAGCACACACAGTGGTTTTAGTCAGAGTTAGTTTCTCTCACTGTCTTTTATTAAAAACAAAGGAAGGCTCCAGTTCACAGATTAACTAGCTGTGACTTAACATTTCAGCTGTTTTCAGTAAATATTGCATGTGTGTACCTGGATTTCATGTTTCTTCATAGCAGGAAACCCAGTCATATGGACTGCTCAAGTTCTGTTTTCAGCCTTTCCCCAAACCATTTACAAAAGCCACTGAGGTGTCTTGCTACTGCCCCTTGAAAGCCTTAACTTGCCTAATGATAATGGTTTTTCAGGGCAGAGTCATTGAAATAAGTGCTTCATCTCAACAGATGAAGCCTGAGAGCTTTCGCAGAGGAGTTGTGGACACTGCAGCTACTGAGCCTGGTAGGTTAGCTGTGGATTGCACATGAGATGTGTTGTTCTGTGTGCTAAAGCTGAACTTGGAAATGTCAGTTTGGCAAAGATGGAAAACTGATACAATGACCCACCACACCAAGAAGAGCTGTTAACAGGAAAATTATTCCTCTCCTTCCCATTTCTGGTTATGGTCAGGAATGGTTCTTCTTTCAGGATAGCACTACTCTAGAGAGTGGTAGAGCAGAGATGTTTGCCTTCTGAGGGAGGGTGGAAAACACAGTATTCCCAAAGTTGGAGGTGGAAGGAAGGGAGCAGGTCTGAAGTAGTGGGTTTGCAAAAGTACAGGTGAGTTGGTTTCACCCCTCTGTTTGAAAGCTCCTAGATTATCAACCTCATTCTTCAGATTTCCAGTCTATTACCATTCTTCACAGAAAACATGGAATGCTGTGTTGGAGTTTTTCTGCCTGATTATAATTTTGGTGCATCTTCAACTGAGAATGGCTCAGAGGAATAAACTAATAATGGAAATTGGTTTGGATCAAATGCCTATTTCTGTCATTTCCATCTACAGAAAAAAACCCATTTGAATGCTCTCTTCTATGATTATGTGAAAATAATTCCCATTTTTTCATTCAGATATTTATTCATGGGCTACCAGAAGCACCAATTGAGAGCAGAACAATGCAGACCACTGCACCACTAGAATTTAGCATGGGAGCTACATATTTCTGTAGCCAGGTCATACAGTGACATGATCTATCTATTACCAGCTAGACCTGAACCTTTCAACAGGATCATGAAGCACAACAATGTTGTGCAATGTTCAAGTCTATTATGACAATGAAGGTAATTGCTCTCTGTCTTTGTCTTGGCCCACAAGCCTTTTGTCATATTTTCTCCTCCCTGTTTTCCTGAAGGAGGGAGTAGCTGTGGCTTCATGGGGCACCCGGCAGATAGCCAATATAAATTCACCATATTATATTCAGTCATTTTCTGCTATTGTTTCTTGCCTTTCTCAGAAATGTTCTAAACTGTGACAAGAAGGAAAGTCTAAGTTTCTTCACACATCTTTTTCTGTCTAAAAGGTGTTGAAGTGTTAAGTAACTACTGCTAGGATAGTTCAGGACAAGCATTTTTGTGTACATTGTGATAACAATTGTTACTGGTTCTGAATATTGAATTCACAGTACAAGGGCCTATTAATTTTTTTCCCTTTCTATTGGGTGTTTAGAAATACTTGGATAACAAAAATTATCATTGTATTGGGTTTACATGGCAAATTTTTGGTAGCAGAGGCTCTACAGGGGTGGCTTCTCTGAGAAGTTGCCAGACTCTTTCCCCATGTCCAGTGGAACCAATTCCAGCTAGCTCTCAGATGGACCCCGCTGCCGACCAAGGCTGGGCCCATCAGCAAAACTGTGGTAGTACCTCAGGGATAACATTTAAAAAGGGGGGGTTGGGGGGGGGACACCCAACCTGTGCAACAGCAACTGGATAGATGAGTGAGAATATGTGAGAGGAAGTCCAGTGCAGAAGGAAGGGGAGGAGGTGTTCCAGGTGCCACAGCTGGGATTACCCTGCAACCCCTGGTGCAGCCCCAGGTAAGGCAGCTGCACCCCTGAGACCAAGAATGTCCATAGAGGTGCAGGAATCCACCTGCAGCCCCTGGAAAAGACCTACACTGCAGCAAGTGCATGTTAAATGAATATGGAACCCTATGGAGAGCCTGTGCTAGAGCAGGCTTCTGTGGACAGGAGAGGACCTGTGGAGAGAAGCCCACACTGGAGCAGGTCTTTTAGCAAGACTTGTGATCCTTTGGGGCACCCACACTGGAGCAGCCTGAGTGACTGCACCCCATGGAAGGGACCTATGCTGGAGAGGTCCTTCAAGAACTGCAGCCAGTGACAAGGACACACATTGGAGAAATTCATAGAGAACCATCTCCTCTAGGAGGGACCCCACCATGGAGCAGAAAAAGTGTGTAAGGAGGAAGAAGCAGCAGGGACATGAGATGAACTGACCCCAACCCTGCACTGCTTTGTGGGGAGCAGATAGAGAAATCTGGAGTGAAATTAAGCCTGGGAAAAAGGGAGAAGTTGGGGGCAGTTTTAAAAAATTTGATCTTATTTCTCATTATCCTACTTCAATTTTATAGGTCAAATTAATTTTCTCCAATCAAGTCTATTCTGACAATGAAGGTAATTGCTCTCTGTCTTTGTCTTGGCCCACAAGCCTTTTGTCATATTTTCTCCTCCCTGTTTTCCTGAAGGAGGGAGTAGCTGTGGCTTCATGGGGCACCCGGCAGATAGCCAATATAAATTCACCATGCTATTTATCTATCAAGGTATCAACAATTGCAGTAGCACAGCTTTGAAGCAAATTGAACTCTCTTTGAGGCTACTATCACCACTCCAAACACTTTTTCAAAAGATATGAGATGCATGCTACTCATATGCCAATGGTAGCTAGTATGAAGTTGAAAAGATTAACTTATTCAAAGAGTGTTTTGAATGATACTATAAGCCCAAAAGAATTTCCTCATGAATGTCATCCACCAACCCCGCCACATTTGTAAGGTGAAACAAACTTCACAGAAACCACAGAAAATGCCTGCAAGAACTGGGAGAATCAAAACATAACTACAAACTATATACAATGGAAAAACTAGCATTTTGAATAATTTCTTTGAGGAACGCTGCTTCTCTCAACTCTTACTGCAGTATTCCTTACAGTTCTTTCACTTGACTTTATTCAAATCATCATTCCTGCTGCAGGAAGGAGAGCAAAATTATTGCTGTAAAATAAAAGGCCATGGACAAGGAATGGAAACAGAAAGAAAATATCTTCAAGAGCTTCTTCACTGTAGATTAAGCTCACTGTACAGAGAGCAGTGAGACGCCTTCCTTCTTCACTTGCTCCCTGTTTCTCACCTCCTGATACTTGTTCAAAATATTCTTCTCTGAATGTTCTGAGTTTTATCCTGTGATATTTTGTCAGGTGTGTAAATTCCAGCCTACCAAAGAAACACAGGATCAAAGTCTAAATTGACTTACTAGACGTCAACACATCTTGGGAGGTTTTTCTGACATATTTTTACTTTATTTTTTGATTCACCTACAAAGCATGGAGGACTGGCAGTTACTGTTCCAACAAGCACAGCAGAGTAATAACAGATAATCCTGAACAAAGTTGTGAGAGGTCTGCAGTCCTCTTCAACACCATGTGAATTCAAATTTGTCACAGTTTGTGATGGGTCTGTGGGGACATGAAGGCCCTTCTCTCTCCTACCCCACTGCCCAAAAAATTTCCAAAAATACTTCTGTGGTGTACAGGTAAGTAAACACTCAGACTAAACCCATTGAAAGCAGCAACAGAGGTTAGAAGAGAAATACTATTAGTATGCAGTACTACTCCTACACCAACAGCTGGTAAGCCCTCAGAAAAACATAAATAAACTGATAGGAGACAGAAAAATGTTTATTGTAATGATGTCCAATCATGCACTGCACCATCCTCTTTGATAAGCAAGGGGGAAAGGGAATCACCACATTTTCACTTTCAGGGATATGAACTAGTCACCAGTAACCATTATCTATGCGTCAGGGTACCTTTACATACAGCTATGAGATGACGTACTGAAGCATGTGGGAATGCTTGTCACCTGTGAAATAATACTGTAACTGTGAAGTTTTCAATACCTATAACAGAATACTGATGACAAGGCATTGCACAAAGGAAGAGCATCTAGTAAAATTTAATTACAGTATTTCTACTGTTGATTTCAAAAATTTGCAATGCTTACATTTCCTGGGTTGTATGCAAGGCTACTAACTAACTTTTACCTAAAAGGGTAAAATTTCTCACTTAATTTAATGCATCAGACAGGGGAGAAAAAGGTGAAAAGGGGAAAGAAGAACTCTACAAGGTCTAAGAGATGACTCTTGCATGATTGACAACTTCATCAACAAGCATGCACATGGATGTAGGAACATATGTATACCTCTTTCTGGTCATTAGGTAAAATTCTCTTCAGATGGAGGTTAACTTTGTTCATCTCAGATTCTTCCTTTTCCATTTCAACAGTTCTATCACAACAGGCATAAATCAAAGTTGGGTGATTCAACTCAAAGGTACACACATGAATTGCACAATCATATTAACAGAATACTTGATTTTCAAAATAAAAAGCAATACCAAGGAATTCAGGAGGGACAAGTGCTGGCTTCAGTAAAAGCAGAATCAAACATAAATGCTGCAGATCAGATCCTCTGCTGGTTTTTTATACAGAGATGCAGATAAGTTTTAATCATCTTATTAGTGGTAGGTTTAGTTTAGGTCAGGATGTGCTAAGACATCTTAATGACTTATTAGAGGTATAGATAGCAGCATCAAGAACAGTTTTCTAAATTTTGTAGAAGTTAAGAAAGTGAACGCCTAAAACAGAAAAGAAATAGATCTTTAGTGATTTCATTGCCGAAGAAATAGGCAGATCTTCTCCCAGCTATAAGTCCCCTAAACTCAGAGATCTGCAAAATCATAGTTGTATTTTCTTCTTGTTCATTTAAGAAATGTCTTATATGTTCTTAGTGATGTGTAAAAACTGCTTATTAACCGCCTGCAACTTTTCCATTGACTGTGGAAACTGTCATTTCATCACAATGCCAAAACCTACTCCAAGTGTTTTGCAAAGTCACTTAGTGCTCAATGAAAATAAAACAAATGAAAGATTTTAAATTTCATAACACTTCATGCACGTAAGATTTCAAAACAAAGAGAACTGTGAAAAGCTTGGTGGAACATAGAAGAGAATACTCCAGGGGGTATTCCAGGGGGTAGAGGCTCTTTTCTGTACTCACCTATAATGATTACACAACTGTGGAGGGAAAAGAAGTATGTTAGCACCAATAATCTGCCTCCCATCAATTGTAAAAATCAGCATAAACCTCCCTAAAGCAGAGGAAGAGCACATCAAATACTGGACCAGTCTCTTTCGTTCATATTGGATCATTCATCCCCTCTCAAGATAGGAGGTATGGGTGTGTATTCCACCAGATACTGGCAGCAGTCAGAACATTCCCTCTGTCTTAAAAAAGATCTCAGGCACTCACTAATGTAATCTTTACATTTATAGTAACCTGTCAGTTTCTACTTGTATTTAAAGTAAATCCTAATTGTACATGGGATTTTAGGTCTTAGTTTAAATTTGAAATATGAAACAGTATTCTCCTACAGATTTTTCAAGGAAAGCTGAGAAAACATTATTTTTTAAGAATACAAGTAAAAGAGATGGAAAATAGAAAATCACTTTTTTTTCTCATCAGTGTTGGGAGAACAATAATTTAAAATAGATATGATGATGAGTAGTGCCTGAAAAGAGACAATTTCATTCATAAACTTGCTATTGTATTTTTATCAGCCGGAATTACAAAATTTGCCTCATGAATTGCATGATTTTTCTATCATTCAAGATTTTATCTTCATATAGAAGATTTCCACTAATACATTTTCCCTGTAGGATATATTATATTATTTGCAAGAGACGCTCTTTACTCCCCTTGGGTTTTCCATTCTAAGCAGGAAAATATGCTGCTAATATCTGGATGAGCTCCAGAAGAGGAGTAGACTAATGGAGTATGTGCTGGATGAGAAAGGAGTATAGAAAATGGAATCACCATATGCATACACTTACCTCAAAAAAGCTCTTGCAATACATGCATTTTTACTGTCACTCCCTGCTGCCCATTCTAATGGGCAAGTTATGCTCTTCACCTTTATAGATCTTATCTTATAATTGTGCAGGGAAAATGTAAATTGCAGCAACATGCCGTACTAACAGAAGGATTTATCCATTCTACTTACACTGTTCCTCAGTGATTTAGCATGACAATAAATTTGTAGAATTAACGTACTGTGGATTTAATTTATCATAAAAGAGAACATCAGATGTTTGCTTCATTCCAACAGGCTCCACTTCTCCTGCTAGCTCCTTTGAGACACTTGTTAGCAACACATTATGCTACCAGTAGTTTATATCTATAGAGATCCCATACAAAACAACCTCAAATCAAAACAAATAAAATAAAAAGATTGAAAAATAAAACCAGATTTTGATATTGCTGAAATATCCCAGTTTGAGGTAAATGGTTATCTCTCCTCTTTTCCATTTCCCCTCTTTAACAATAAAAATTAATCAGTTTGCATTGCACAGTAATTTCAGTATTCCACTTGGATATAGAGTAGGAGGACTGCAAACTGGAACCCAACTCATAGTCAGGATGCAAGGGAAAGCATCTAATAGACTACGAAGTAGGGATGCCTTTAAATAAATAAAGGTAATTTAAAAGAAATTAAAATAAGCCCAGCAGCTTGGGGAGAGGGAAAGTGAGCTCCACAAGCCGGACAAAAAAGTCTCTATCCTATCCCCCAATGTTCTTTATAGTTCATGGGAATACAAGTTCTGTCCCCTTTCCTTTCACCTAATGAGAACAGAGGTAAAAGTAGCACATTTTCTGATGCCATAAGGTTCTCACTCATTATTGTAATTTTCCAGGTGTACGTAATGTATTTGTGATCACCTGGCCAAAACAGTATATGAAGGCAAAAAAAGAAAAAAATTGCAGTTATTAAGTCTGGAGTTTATTGCCTCAGAACTTAACACCATGGTTTGCAAAATACACAAGCCAAATAATATATATGCTATACTGCATTATGTGCCCAAGTTGCTTTTCCAGGCAACAAGGAAACAAGCACTCTTATGTACCTTATTGTGCGGCTTATTTGGGTCCAATTTTGCTGAAGACTATTGAACACCATATAGCATTTATGGGTTTCTATACACTGTCCAGCAAGATGCATATATTATGGAAAGTATTTCCAAGTCTTTATCCTCACATTACTAAATAATTTTTATACACTTAGTTGCAGCATCATTTTTTCCAGCTACATCAGTGGAATTTACTGAAAAACCCACAATGTAGTAGCCAATACTGAAGAGGCTAAATCTCAATTTAAAGAACAAAAATGACATGAAAGAAAGATTGGGTAAAGTTTAAGCCAATGAAAGTATGACTCATTATTATATAACAAGCAAGTTGGATATATTTTAAGCTGAAAAAAAGATAGGTTGAGAGGGGAAGAGAGCACAGAAGTGGGAGTCAACAGGGGAACTGAGGTAAAGTAAGTGGGTATGTAAAAGTTTATGAACACTATTAGGAACTTATATGTTCTCTTAATTCTTGTTTGCCTACATTCTTTGAAGTCTCAGGTAGAACTGCTATAAAATGTTAACTGCTTTCATCCCCAGGGATGAAGTATCCATTCAAACTATATCAATATAATTAATTGCCATTAGGCAACTTCTAGGTAACTTTGACAAACTTATTCTGTTCATAGAAGACACAGCTGGGTAGAAATTAATCTCTAAAAATACTTTCACACAATGTGCTTGTTTTCTAGTCACTGTCTTCTTATGTTATGCTCATTCCATCTGTCAATAGATATGAGTCACACATTCGACCTTTCAGTTTCACTTGCGCACATAAATTTCTTCCAATTTCCTGTGAAACAAACACTTTTAACTCTTTAGGGGCTAGCAGTTCACACAGATAGTATGCTAAAATGCCTGAAGTAGAAGCCAGCTCTCATGTTGATATTTTTATCTTTCCAGTCTGCACTACCTTTTGAGAGTAGATTTTCTCTCCATTTTGCTAACCACCCTTCTGCCCACACTACCACTAACTTGCACTGAAAAAATAGCAAATATATGGAACTTCAGTTCAGAAAACACAGTCTAACTACATTTTCAAAGAATGCTGAACACTAGAGAAGCAGATACAAGTCACTCCTGACAATACCAGCCCTGGTCAGGAGATTCACTGAAGTAAAACTGTAATTTTGCCAAAGCAAAGCTATAATTTTACCATTTTTAAACCTGAAGCAGCCAACATTTGATTCAAAGCTAACTCAAAAATAAATAGACTCATGCTTGCCCAAATGCTACCCACTGACATAAATCATGATGCCTTTACCAATGGATTCTACTTTGTTCCTTCCCAAACTACAAACACCTCCACCTGAACAAAGAACGAACATGGTCATAAAGAACACAGCAAAAAAATGTGAAAGTCAGAGCATTATTTTGGAATTTAAGAGTATATTATTTTACTTTCTTTCAGGCATGGTGCACAATTTAGTTCAATCTTTCAGGAAGCTTTAAAGACAAAGGGGAAAAAATTAATTTTAGTAAGAATCACAAAGCTGAACTATTGAGAGACCAAATTCTGCACAATCACCTGGTAAAGAATGATGGAGACTTGATGTGTAAAATTTGTTAGCAGACCTCATTTGTAAGCTCATTGAACTCATTATTGTTGAAACAGCAGTATCTCTGCAGCAAGATACTTTCACAGAACAGAAGACTCACAGTCTGTTTCATTTAAGCATTACAATAGCATACAAGGGTCTGTGGATTGGCTTCATGGTTCCCTTCCAAAATACAGCAGACTTGGACCAGCTGTAATATTGTCCCATCAAAACTACTTTATCCAACCAAACAAAGTTGTTTTTCTACAGTGATTGAGATTTCCCTATCTTTAGTAATTGAAGGACAGTTTTAATGGAGAAAATAGGATCAGGCCTTCAGGTCAGGCCTGAAGTACAAAGCGCACGGTTGCTGGAAGGTGTGAGTGGATGAGTTATGTCTGAGATGACACCGGAATGGCTCAGACTCCTCTGCCTGTACTCCAATGTGACAACCTAAAGGGGCCAGTGAGGTTTCAGCACTGTCACGTGGGAGAAACAATTTAGAAAAAACTGTAAAATGTGGAAGCACCCAGAAAACCTGCTATTGACTTATAGATGAAGACTGGATTTTTTGCCCTTGGGACACTGGTACATTAACATTGAAATAATAAAAGAATGTATCTTCTGTTGCTATAACAGATTTGTGCTCCCAGTCACTTATTTAAGTACAGAGTAACCAAGTTAACGAATCCAAGATGACATCATAGATACACATATCTAGCCTTTGTGTTAAAAATCTTCTGTTTCCTTACAGAAAACACACTTAGAGGATTGATTTTACTTCTGGTGACTTATTCTTACTGCATACTTTAAGAAATAGCTAAAGGAAAAAGAATTTTCAAGTAATAATGAGGTCAGTAGCAAACAGGAACTTTGTACATTGGTTCCTGAACTGAAGAAAAGGAAAAAAAATGTATGTATGGACAACCAGAACCAAAATTAGCAATAAGCAATATTAGTCACCATTTTTTTTCTTTTTTTTTGGTTGAGTGGGGGTGGGGCAAAGTGGAAGAGTTCTTATGGGGTTTTATTAATATTTTTTGTTTGCTTCTTAAAAGTGTCAAGAACAATTCAAGCAGCATTTGTATCCTGATATGTTGGTCATCATGCGCCTGTAGGCTAAATTAAAATTAGCATTCTTCAGGTTCTTTATATTTATTAGTTCAGATAAACAGTTGCTATTGGCACACAGCTGACAGTAACACCTACAGTGTTAAAAAAAAACTCACAAGCAAAAAACAGGAAAAAAATCTGTTAAGTGACTGGTCTGTTTTAACAGGCAGCTTTTCTGTGTCAAACTTCATTTTTCAAAACTATTTATAATACACGGTCCACTTAGAGGTGTACATGCAGTCTACTATTGCTTTCTTAAGGCTTCAAATCTTTTTGTGGAGTTTCAGGATGTAGGCAGCAGAGCAACAGGCCTTGAAAGCCAAAGTGACCTTCTGTCTCTGGTCTGGAAGAAACCCTGGGACCAATAAAAAACATCCTGATCACAGGGGAAGTGGAAGGAGAGCACTGTGGGCCTGTGAACTGCTGGACCTGTCAGAAGTGAGAAACACCATTTGTTACCTTAAAAGGCATTGTTTACCTGTTGCCATAAAAAGTAATGCTGTGAAACAATAGTTAATTGGAGCACACTGTAGTATAGAGTTATTTCCTGTTTGTGTTGTAGTATATAAGAAATTATCACTGCACAATAAATGTCTTTGCACACCACCATCTTGTGAAGCCCATGCCCTTAAAAACACCACATCTCTTGGCATTTTTCTTCAACTTCCAAAAGCGTAAACCTCTATTATTGCTTAAATTTCATCTCACTGAAGTCAACTGAATTTAGAAGTTGACTGTCAGAACATGTGTGATGACACAGCAACCTAGTCAGGCTGTTCTGAAGTCCATGTGTGTTTGTTTCTCCACAAGAACCTGATCTTGTTTTTGGCAAGACCAGATTTTCTTTTTTCTTTTTTTTTTTTTTTTTTTCCCCACGAATCAGGCAAAGAAAAGAAATGGTACTATGAAAATTTCAAATAAATTTTTCACAGGAAACCATTACTGTTCAAATTTATTTCTAATTGTGAGACTAAGACCTAATGCAGACTGTAATTTAAGGCTAATTTAAATACATGTAAATACTATTTATGTTTTAATTAGTTAAAGTCAATAGGCTTTAGATTAAAATCAATTAAGAGTAAATATGTACTTTAAGTGCCTGATTTAATAACTTTCTTTAGTTACTAGTAAAATCCAAGACAACCAGTACAAGTATAGTGAAGGAAAGGATTAAAGATAGTTTGAACTTAAAGGATTCCTCCCAAAAACCCAAGCAAGTGGTCCATATATTGATAACAGTAACATTAAGAATGAGAAATACATATTTCTAGATTCTTTACCACATATGCATTTGCATCAGGTGACTCATCACTTGATACAAATTTTGCAACAAATCTGCAGAGGTCCAGTAACTGTAGTCATTGATTTGTATCAGAGAATTCCTATCTAGGGAAGGCAAAATTTAAGAGTGGTCCTTTGGGTTGAAATTCTTATCTGAGGCAGTCAACAACACAAGCCTTTAACTCCATATACAGGAAAACTAGCTAATTAGAAATTGCTATTAAAAGAAATTCTATGGTATTGTCATTTCTCATGAAGTTTCTAAAAACATTAGTTTAAAAACAAACTGAGAAAATGCATTAGTGTGTGTGTGTTTATTCTTTCCTGATAGTTACTTAACAGGTAGAACTGGTCCAAAGCAGCCAATAATTGACCAAGTGTTGTTTTCAGCATTATTTTCCAACCACAGCTACTAAAACATTTATTAACTGATTGCAAACATATAAGGAAAAATTTCATCACAGTTTTCAAAGAGCAACAAATTTCACACATCATTCAGTTTCTGCAGGTTGATCTGGAACCTGAAGTTTAAACAAATGACGCAGAATGGGAATAGACTGCTTATGATTTAGCATACTAATATGCCCAGAGTTCTTCATCTGTATGCTGCAGAGTTTTACAGCTAGAAGTTGCATTAAAATTGATGAAAGGCATTGTAACTTCTGTTGGATGATTCTGTGCATCTTTGAGTTGAAAAAGCAATGCAGCATTTCTAATTTTTGTTCACAAGAAAACCTTTCAAATATTTTGCTTGTTTTATTTAATGAAATGCCTTTTCTCCAAGTAACTTAATTTCCTGCTTTGATGTTGATTCGCTATTTCCACTCTTAGGTCATTGCATGCTGCAATTAAGGACTAGTGACTAAGCCACTCTTAATTGCAGGTTAATGAAAAAATTATTTGTAAAACTAAAGGATATGGGAGACACGTAAAATTTTTCAAGTCAGATGTAAAAGTCCTAGAATGAAGGAAGTTTTAGAAGAATCCTACACTAAAATAAATAAAGTACCTTTAATGATTAATTATTACATGTAGAAGGCAATTAAAGTTAGACTTATGTGCTTGATAAATGTGTATAAGTGCTCTGTAGAGGAGGGGGGTAATATGAATGACTGCATGAGACAGCAGAGTTTTCGTTTTGCGTTGGGAGGGTTGTAACTGCTCTGGATGGCTTCATTACACAGCAAAGGCAGTTGTTCTGCTAGTACTAATTAAACCTTAGGGAACAATTTGTTGAGGTAGCTAGAGAAAATTTGGATGAGAGCAAGAGGGGAATTTTAATGTTTTAATCCCAAGCAGAAGCAGAAACTTTCAAGTTCTAATATTCTGGGATTCCAGCAGAGGAGCTACCTGACTGATACTGCAAAGAAGTAGAACTAAAGCTTACCAATGTTTGCAGCACTTTGCAGCATTGAGTCCTTTTAATGCAGGTACATTACTACGTAAAACAAAATTAATAACTGCATCCTTTACTATAGTTGTACTGTCACAAAATACTCTTGAGTTTGTGAGGGTTGTATTAGAGGGTTTATGATTGTATACTAGAAGTACCCCAGGTAGTGGCACTAAATATTTTCCTGTTAATTTTTCAAATTCTTGTTAACAAATGAAGGAACTACCACTCTTCCAACAAAGAAGTTCCTATAATTTGTATTTGCTTTCACTAATGACAGCCCTCTCAGCAACATCACTGAAGGCTGTACTCTCATGCTCTCATGTGAGCTTGTATCAAAAATGGACTGCTAGCACAAGTAATGTCTGGTCTTTCACCTAAATGTGAATTTAAGTGATGACTGTTTTTTCTTCTAGCTCATAGCTTGCAGAACGGAGAACAGATAAAAGTCAAACAAGATAAAAGAGACTGCTTGATTCTTTGCTGACAGAAAAAGTGGCAAACTGGGAGCATGTCTAGGGATCAAATAAAAGAACCCAAAACAACTAGCAACAGTTCCCTGCCAAGGGAGGTGGAAAGGGATAAAAAGGGAGGAGAAGGTGTTTTCTAGATTGCCTAGCTAAGTTAGAGCTGAGAGAAACTGAATAAACAGCTGTGAGATATAAACACTACAGCTTTGTTACAGATTTTTAAGGGGTAAAAACACAGGAGAAATACAGTGTATCATCTGAGACCAGGCAAAAGAGAAAGTACACACAGATTTGTGTATTTGGGGACAACTTTTTGCTCAGATAATATTTTAGAACACTGGACATTAAAGCATTCCCTTTTTTAGACTTGCAAGAGCCTCAACACTTTAAAATCTAGATAAAGACATACTTCAGAAAAAATAGTAAATTTGAATTCTCTGCTGGGAAACACCATAAAAGTAGAATAATAATTTTTAAAAACCCAACAAAAATCTTCTTTTTTTCAAACACAGTTGTCCCTCCCCATTTGGACTTCTCAGATACTTTCACATGTAGAAGAACATTTTAAACAAGATATTTTACCAAATCCCACTCCCCTGTTAAAGTAATCTCTTCTGGGGTTCCATGAGCTTTCCATCTGTTACAATATTTCAAACTTCCTAGAAATCTCCACTTTTCTTCAGTTACTTTCTTCCCTACATTCCCCATCTTCCTTCACCCCTATCTATCCAACTTCTATTTAGCTTCTATTTACAAATCTATCATTCCATGATCTTGTACACAGTTACTGATGTTCTTTCCTCTCTAACTGCATTTCTACACACAACTCCTGTGCATTAACCTTCTCCCCTCAGTGTCCTCCTGCTATTTCAAACTGCTGCCATCCTTCCTAGAACAAGATTCTTTTTGTTCCTTAAGGGAACAAGGCAAGAAAATGATCATGTAGTATAAGGACCACCTAAGCTTCCGTTCTCACAGGATGAAGTGCCATACTAATAATTTTAACTGGATGTAGGAAAAGGCAGTCTCTAAATTTGCTCTTTAAGTGAGACTTTTTTTGTCCTAACCTACAGCACATGCATTTGGTATTAAGAAGCATTTTTTAAATAATAGGTGTGCATGTCTAACTAATACATATAATATGTTTCATTTGTTTTGAGGAGGGAAAATAAACCACAAAAAAACTCCACTAAAAACCCAAACACACACATAAATAATCAAATCCAGCCTTAAGTAAGTGATGTTCAGCACTGAAATCCTCAGGAGCTTAGTGGATACTTAGCAGTTGGATCCACAAAATATTTTTTCTTCATGTAGAAGGAAAACATCTAGCCCTAAATATTTTTCCTTTAATGCACTCAAATACATTTGGGGATTCTGTCAGCACCTTCAGGCTGTAGTTTGCCTGGGTTTTTTTCAGGGACCTAAATGCTTTTATATCTGACCAATGGGTACATCCGTCTAGAGTTTTAGCAAAAGCTACAACCACCCTCCCTTCAGAGAACCCCTCTCCTCAGTCCCTCAAGATCACAAGGTGTTGTTCATTGAAATGCCTAGAAAACCTACTGTAAAATAATTTCAACCCATAACCAATAATCCAAGGAGTTGATATTAAATTTATTTATAAACAAAGATTGTGCTCTAAGTTGGGAAAGCATAATATGTGTTATGCAGAAAATTAGCTGAATCCTTTTTGTCAAAGGAAGTGATGGATGCACTCTCGACCACAAAGTTTTCTTCTGAACTTCCAAGATGTAAACTGTCTTTTAGTTGTCATCTTCCATAGAGCCCATGCTCAGAAAACCCAAAGGCAAAATGATAATAAAAATAAATTACCAGCTGCCTCAGAGAGCAAGGAAGAGCTTGGAACTTCAGCATTGTGAGACCCATAATGTCATTCCTCTCAGCAGAAAAAGTGCAGCTAATAAAAAAAAAAAATAAAATATCTGGTTAGTCTGTTTCTTTACAAAATAATTTATTACAATGCCAAAGTAGTGCATATAATTTTCTGACATATAAATCTTCCTTTGAAGGTTCAAATGATCCATATAAGTATTTAGTCTTTTACACAAAGAGAAAAAGTTACTCAAACACAGTCTGAGTAATAAAGTCTTCTGAACCAATGTTTAAGACCTCCATTCATGGATACTCATGGGTATCATTTGTCTGTTTCAAGAGATCAAGGATAACAAAAGAACACGGAACAAATTAACAACCCAAGAGATAACTGAAAAATATCAGTAAAGTTGTATAAGTTATGGAAATTTACCCACCAAAAGTAGTTTGGCAGAAATGCCCATTCTTCCCAGAGTAAGAATTGAAATGTTTGAGCTCATTTCAAATCCAGCACTTTCATATTATGTATGTTTTCTTTGTGTAATTAAAGGCAGCAGACATTTGGAGATGTACTGAAGATGTGCCAGGACCTAGAAAGTCTGCAGTGAGGCATAGGTGAACCAGAATATACCTGCATTTCTAACACCAGTTGGATTAATCTTGACACCCTCAATTTAAATTAAAGGTCTTAGAGAGAAAGAGCTGGTCCTATCACAAGTTGAAGCTAGAGGTAACAGCAGGGGTAGGATCAGAGGGAGGACTGTTTTTATAGCAAGACCTTTTGAATCACTGCAAAGGCTGTGTGAAGTGGAAAACTGATTTAAGACATAATATATAGACAGAAAAGAAATAGGGCTAAGATTTGCTGTTTAAGAGAGCCCAGGCTGAGAGGAGAGCTGAGTTGTTTGGAGGAGGTTCTGGGCAGCTTAGATAGATATTAGAAACACAACACAATTCATGGTAGAGTCTGGTATTCGAAAGTGTTAAAACCAGATCCAGGCTCAATTAGACTTAGAGTATAAAGCATCTTGATCCCCCAAACTGAAGTGATTACTTCATCCTACAGGGAATCTTCAATACAGATTGAACACTAGAACTGATGCAGACTTTTAGGCTTAGGTCTAGGAGTCTGTAAGCTTAAAATTAATAAAAATCAAAATGCATTGACAAGAGCAATGCTTACTACTCAATCCCACAGACTAAGTCAAGGCACTAAGAATATATTTAGAATGAGATTTCAGTTCAAACAGAGCCGCAAATGAATTTTGAAGTGCCAATAGATTAGGATGAAGGCTGTGAATCACTTGGGAATTGGATTATGTCCTATGTGGGCAGAAGTTCTTAAGTTACTAGATTGCACAGTTTAGGGTAGGAATAGAGACAACGATGTGAAATTCAGTGATTTAGAGCTGGATTTATATCCCAGTGTTGAAGTGGCCACAGGTCTAGGACAAGACTTTATGCTGGCAGAGGCTGGGATTAAGGTTGAGATGCACAGAAATACCCAAGCTTCGCTAACAAAAAACTCAGAGCTTTCTTAAAAGATTTAAGGCACATACAAGGTTGTAAATTGGTAAAATAATAGTTTAGTAGAGACTTGAAAGTGCCACAAGGACCAAATGTTTTGGTGGAAGGCATGGCAATGTGATACATGTTATTAACCTGGGAAAAAGATCAGTAAAATTCAAGCAAATTATGTGAGTATCTAAAAGAATAGAATCAAAACCAGCATTACTACCTCTCTTTAACAACATTTATTCTGCAGGTGGCCCATTTCCCCAAGACAACACTTTGTAGGTGGAGAATAAATACAGAAGTCATAACAGCACTGTACAAGTCATGACACAGAGCTCAATAGGACTATTGTAATTAAATCCCAAGTCTTGATTTCTGCTTTCTCATGTCCCAGTCAGAGACTAAAAGCACTAAGTGATGTGAAGAACTCTTTTCATCTTTTCAAGAAATATTTATATTAAAATAAATATGGAAAACTAAAGAGCAATATAACTGAAAGTAATGAGACCATATTCTCTCTCTGTCTAGATTAGGGGACTGGAGATAATACAAGGAAAATTGGTAAAACAAAGCATTGCAGGCAAAATTATCTGTTCATTTTAAGGTTTGTTTTGGTTTGACTTTATCTCAGAGAAGAAAAACAATATGCATCATAGCAAATTGCTCTTGAAAGAAATTTTTGGTTCTTCCCACTACCTTTATGCACTGTTTCTGTGATTTATCTTAGTTTCATATGAGGCTAAGCAAATAACATTATATAAATTCTGTTCAAAACTAAAACACAAACTTGACTTTTTATTTAAGTCAACCTTAACGGAAAAGAAGCAGGCATAAGTGATTCCCAGCTAAAAAA
Organism: Orthonyx spaldingii; assembly: GCA_013397795.1. NCBI lineage: Eukaryota > Metazoa > Chordata > Aves > Passeriformes > Orthonychidae > Orthonyx > Orthonyx spaldingii. The sequence goes on from VZTJ01005508.1 coordinate 67,532, forward strand.
ATAAAGTTAATTTTATTCAAATGCCTTAACACGCAGAAAAGATTTAATTAGTATTCCAATTTTTTGTGTTCTCTGTATCACTTAGAAATTGTTTATTGAGGAATGTGACTGTTTAGAACTTTTAAAAGCATAGTTCTTGATTTGACAAGCTTGAGAATAAGCACCAAAGAAAAGACTCACACCATCTGAAGTTTAGTAAGCCTGTATAATCAGCAAGATGAATTATTTAAAAGAAAGTAGGAATTAAATAACATGAAGTTTTCCACAAGCTGGGTAGGATACTTTTTTCCATTTAAAGATCCAGTCCAAAAGTAAAGCATTTCAATTTTGTCATAGATCAGTAGTCAGGTACTGAGTGTTTACTTCATGTGTGATAGTATAAACAGCTACATGTTCTGCTTCTCCTGTGCAGGCAGCCATTCACTGTGAATCCATTTTTTTTCCCCATGCCACACAGGTAGCTGAAGAATGTCTGTTGCATCAGCTGTGTACAGCAATCATACCAGGTCCCACCACTAAGCCAGTCTGGTTTCTGATGAATTGTTTTCATCCAAGAAATCCACCATCTTAGAGCTTTGTCCCCCACATCACTCTTCTTCCACTTACATAGCATTTAGTCAACTGGTGAATCACCAGACCTCATCAGTATGGGTGGCAGCATCTCCCAGGCACGGCACAGCTGTAAATGGCTACTCAGGCCACATGGTGTGTGACAGTTCAGACCTTTACTTCTTACTGATTCCTTTGGGGCCAGATTATGAGCCTTAGGGACCAGTACACACCTATCAAAAACTCTGCAATTGAGTGTGAACCTATAACCACTCCAGCAGAAGCAGATGTAGAACATCCCAGACAGCACTTTTAGGAAGAAACAGTCAAGTGGTTTCTCTTTGCTCTAGGCATCTACTTAGGCAATTGGTGGAAAACCCGACAGAGCTGAAGATAACATTTCCCCTCACATACTCCTATAATGAAGGAGTCAGCTGGGGTGGAAGAAAGAGTAAGGGAACGAAATGCACAGAAAGTACTATTTTGTATATTTTATGAAATTTTTTACTGCATTCTAGTGGGAAGAAAGAAACAACAAAAAAAAAGAATTAAAAATATCAAGCTGACATCTCAGCCTTCTTAAAAGTAAGTAGAAACACCATGCTCCTTCTGCCAAGAAGTTTCCTGGGTAAGCCAGGCAGTCTTGATTTGCAATGCCCATGACAGAGCCTGGGCAGCTCAGGCATTACTCCATTAACATCTGGCTAATGGACAGTCTGCGCAGTGCAAGGCAAGCTGACTGCCATAGCTTATTGATATTCATTGCCTGCGGTTGGTATAGGACACCATTCGTGGTCAAAACTTAAGTCATAGAAGACGTCTGATTTCTCCTTTTTTTCTCCTTTCTCAGTCAACTGTAACCTTCTGCAAGTAGCAGTTCAGAGGAATATTATTTGAGGAGATGAAACATCACAGTCTGCAGCTACTCAACAAACACTAGACACCCCAAAAACTTTTAACAACCTGCCACTTTTAAGCCGTACTAGAAAGAAACATTTGAGCATCGGTGCTTTAAGAAAGGTACCTGCATGTCTGTGGTGAAACACTACTGCTAGAGCTGATTAAAACCGAACAAACAAGGTGTGAGAGGTCAATAACTAAGCCCGTTCTCCAAGACTGGCTCATTTACACAGGGGTTTTTTGATATGCTACAGTCAGTGCAGAAAACTGAGGAGTAGTTATGACTGCACACTATGCACATAGCTGCAAGAAAAAATTATACTTTATTTGTCATTTTTTACCTTCTTTACAAATGCAACAACAGGACTGTTTGGATAGTAAGTGTAGGGTGGGGGTTTGTGACAATCAGGCTTAAGCCACTGTGGCAACTACCTTGCTTCAGAGACAAATTTCTGTATGCTTTAATACAAAGGTAGACAGAGCTAATGCCTTAACATTTTTCTCTACTGCCAGAGATAGATCCAACTGACATGATCCAGTCCTAAACCCTGGCTCACTGGCAAGTCCATGAAGCACCCAAATTACCACTGTGTAGTCCTATTCCTATGTACAGGGACTTATTTCTGTATTGGACTGAATTTCATTCCAATTGACTATAAGGAATAACTGTTTAATACTTGACTAACATCTCAGATAAGACACTGAGCATCTCCAGAGCATTCCTTCAAGTAACAAATTGTTTGGCTGTTTATATTCCATGCTTTTTTCTTCATTGTCTAAGTGGGAGCCCCAAATTTGTAGGTCCTAATTTACCCAAGTAAATTCTCATTGCCACAACTCCAATGTTTATAATGTGCAATTATCCTCTTATTTTGAAACAACAGCAAGGTCATGTATTGGCACAAAGTAGCACAGAAAACATATCAAATCTGAAAAGACAGCGTAAGCCATCTGACCTCTTCTTTCGCAGTGCCAAACATATCTCTTATTACTCTGCCTCTGAAAGAAGCTTTGCTGGAGAAGCCACTTCACACCTGCAGAAATATCTTTCTTGAATGATGGGGCGGGTAAAAGCATAAAATATTTTTATCACTCAAGTTTCCTCATAGAACCAGCGTCTGGCTGCAGGGCACTTCCACCTACAGACTGACATAAAAAAGATCCTGCTGTATATAAGTTGTCCTCCCCCACTGGGCAGGGGTAATGGGAGAAGGGAATTCTTTAGTTACTACTCTGCCTAACTGGAAGACAGACATTTGCGTAAAACTGTGTGTGGGAGCATTTCACAGTGAAACCAAAACACTGTTAAAAGTAAATTCAGTGAACTACTTCTCATGCAGTGCAGCTGCTATATGGAGAGATGAGGATATTTTATTATACACACACAAACTGCCAGACACCAACTCCACTGCAGTGCCAGAGGGATAGCTCTCCCTTTTTTACCACAGGATGCTGTTATTAGGCTGTTGACCAAGGCACACCTTCACATGTCAGTCCCAACCTGCCCCTTATCAACCTGAAGAGCTCAGAGCAATATGCTGTTTCTGATTGCAACTGTTTTAGTCCAATTAAATTCGTGTTTGGAGACCACAGGGTCAGTAGCGTAAATTGATGTGACACTCTTGACTTTCTAATTATACCAGCTTTATGCTGCTAAGAGAATGAACACAGGCCAGCCTTACAACATGGCACATGAACTCATGTGACAAATCTGTTTCATGAGAAAAATTCATTGCATCTTGTTGCTTCATGCAGCATCACTCCAAGAACATACTGATGTGAAGAAAAAGTCTGACTGCAGCCATGAGGCACCACATTTCAAATAAAATGATCCTGTTGTGGTGGTTAGGTACCTGAGTGACACAGACTAACACGGGTTGTTTTGTTTTGCAAGTTTTAACCTCAATATGGCAGAATAAAAAAGGTTTATTCTCTGTCTTAGACCAAACTGACAACACTGAAATACTTTATGTTTAACATAATTGATTTTCCACCCACCAAGAGCCGTAGCTAAACACTAAAAATCAATGCCAGTCTCTAAACTCCTACTTTTTTGATCACATGTGACTGTTCTGTAACAAGTTATATGGAAAAATGTCAAAGTAAAGGGAAAAAGGTAGCCAAGGGTATAATGCAGTCAGGACCATCAAACCCTTGCTAATAAACAGAATATCAAGATATTAATGACACCATAATTCTGCTTGGCAGTAAAACTATATTGGCTGTTTAGGAGACTGGTATCTTAGAGCTGGCTTTCTTTCATACCAAAGGGAAACAAAAACTTACAATATTGCAGTTCTGTGAATTTCAGTGGAGTAGAAATAAAGCTTCCTATTTGGCCTGAGCAAGTCCAACTACTGTTTATCTGTAATTTCTGGAATTGCTAGCCCACAAAATCATACTCGTCCATTAACTACCAAGGTAACTTCCTGTCTCAAACATTTGCAGCTTAGATTTCTCTGTCCTTCAAGGCATAAAGATTATTATTTGCAAAAAATATTTAAAGAAATGTTGACTGACTTTTTAAACTCTAATACCATTACCACATTATATTCTTAGGGCACTCTAAGAGAATGACAACAATAGGTATTATTTAGAAAGCAGGCCCATTTTTGGAAGACCACTTCACAGGTTATATTTAAGATGCTGTCTTTGTATAAGAAAATATTACATACCCTGTGTCCATGCCACAGTTGCATCTAGACAAACCAAGAGAAGCTTCAGCTTCTATTTTGCAGTTCTGCATCATTATTTCTGCTTGGAAATATTAACTGTTTTCATAAAGAATGCTAAAGCTGTCATCACAGCCCTGGACACATTAACCAAGTAGTATGCCTGGAGCCAGAACAACCAGTTAGGAATAGTCAGACTTTCTCATTATTTTCAGCATTTGATAAAGACACTTTTAATTTATATCAAATGTTTGAGAGTTTTTTATTAATTCATAAATGGGTATGTCACTTGACCTACTGATTGCTGGTTTTTGACCTGTGTATTAACTAATCATAAGGAGCTTTTGTCTTGCAGAAAACACCCAAATTCTGAGTTGACATGGGGATAAAGAAGAACTTCAGGTCTGTAGACATCCTGCACTTCTACACAATTTAAAGAGAGTTAGTTGATGCTGTAATGAAACTTGTGCCCTCAGCTCCAGCACTTACCACTGTTGTCTGAAAGGTATCACCACTGAGAGCAAGATGGTCAGAGCTATCACTTTCTCCATGCCAAGCCCACCAAAGCCAGATCTCTCCACTGTGCTACTGGAAACTACAAACAAAGGCGCTCTTTGAGCCCGAGAGCAGTACTCCCCATTAATCTTTACAGGGAACTAGGTCAAAGAAGCCCCAAGGCCTCTCTGAACTACATAAGCAAGTAGAGGCCTATAAAGGGATATTTCTGCAGCTGAGGATGCCTTGTGCAAAAGAGCAGCCAATTAATAGTCTTTTCCAGACACACCCATGCACTGGATAACAGGAGAAATGATAATGTCCAAGCTACTCCTTAGTTCCAGAAACATCCTGTTGGCTTGCTAGGCTAGTTGGTGGTGGGGGCAGGGTGGGAAGTCTATACAAAAGAAATCCCAGTGGATGCCAGAGAGCCCCAGGCTACCTTTTGACACCAGCTGTTGCAATGGCCAAGGATTTTACCCACTAGGGACTGAAAGGAGACCAAACTAATCTAAGAACAGTTACCGTCCAACTGCAGTTTGGTTGCAATGAATCACATTGAATTTTTAACAGCAGCTTGTTCTCTAACCATTGTCAAAGTCATGGGACAGCCAGTTATCTCTATATTTTCTTACACCAAGTTATAACACACTAGGAATTTTATCAGACAGTTTAACAGAGAGATAGAGGACAAAATTTATTTTAGACGTAACATAGAATGCACTTGCTCAAATACTATTAATGGTAAGAGTGCATATATACAGGAAAACAACTAAGAAGGAACACAAAATACAATTTGACACAAAGGAAGAAATGGTTTTCTTAGACTTCAGCATCTTGTAGTGCTTCAGCCTAAACAAACATTGTAAGGAAATAAGACTGCAACTTGGGTATCAGACTACATGTATGGTATGATACAGAGGTGCTCAAATACCTAACTATATTCTCTAGGAACACTGCCTCCTACACACCAGAAAGATGTATAAATAAACAAATCTTTCTAAGCCTTAATTTTTTGCTTAAATTAGCCCCATGAAGCATACCTTTCCCACACTCATGAATAGAAACTAAGAATCTGTGTCTCATTATTTTGGAAAACAAAAATTGCAAATTACAGATGAGGATGTAGCAAAGACAAAGCTTGTGGCAGGTTTGTACCCAGATATATCTAGCCCTTCTCTGACAATACACAATTGTGTGTGATACAACACACATCCCTCTGCTGCTTCTTCTTCCCAGGACTTTTAGGTAGCCCAAGTGCTTTCTCTGCCACGCATGTACCAATCTGAGCAAACCCGATGGCTCTCTCTAAAGACACCCAAGAGAAGTTAAGTAATTCTCCCCCACATGTTTCTGCTTGCCAGTGCCGAAAAAACAAGAGGGCAGTAATCCAAACTCAAACAGGTACAGGGCCTCCCTATGCCTTCTCACACTGTTATTAATATTCACATTCTGGATCATTTTGGAGACTGCATAGAAAGAAGTCAGGCAGTAGGAATAATCACAAATAAAGAACCCTGGACATTCTGAAAATTTTACATATTTTTTAAAATTAATTTCAGCTGCATTTTGAATGTGTAGAAAACAGCTTGCTCTTCTCAGTCTCCCTTCCCTCCAGTCTAATTCATCCCTTTTTTCCATCTTGATTATCTTTTAGAACACTTTTTCCCCATTATTCCAGTCCATTCCAATATGCTGTGGTATGATCCTAATTTGCAGCAGTCTTGTTTTCTTACCTAGCTTTTACTGGCAGCTGTATCTGAATTTTCTTTTTTACGTTGATCACTTTAAAGAAGACATTTTTTCCTGTTCTTCATGTGAATAAGGGTGCAGCACAGGAGACTCTAGTGTTGGATGATCTCTGTGCTCTACTAAATAACACATTTTAAATTAGTTAAATTGGATGAGGGGAGAGCAGTGGATATTGTCCAGCTGGACTTGAACAAAGCTTTCAACACTCTCTCACAACCTCCTTAAAGGCAAACTCGGGGAGTGTGGACTGGATGAGCAGACATTTCCGTGGATTAAGAAATGGCTGAACAGCAGATCCCAGATTGTCGTGATCAGTAGCACAGGGTGTAGTTGGAGGCCTGTCACCAGTGCTGTCCTCCAAGGTTCAATATTGGTCCCAGTATTGTTTAACTTGCTCATCAATGACTTGGGCAAAGGGGCAGATGCCCCCTCAGCAAGTCTGCTGATGACACAAAAATGGGAGAAGTGTCCAATACCCCAGAGTGCTGTGCATCCCTTCATAGGGACCTTGACAGGTTGGAAAGATGGGCAGAGAACTGTCTCAAATTCAACAAAGGGAAATGCAGGGTCCTGCACCTGGGGAGGAATAGCCCCATGCCCCATGCACCAGTATAGGCTGAGGACTCACCTGCTGGAAAGCAGCTCTGTGGAAAAGGACCTGGGGGTCCTGGTGGACAACAAATGGTCCATGAGTGTGCCCTGTGGCCAAGAAGGCCAATGGTATCCTAGGGTGCATAAGGGAGAGCATTGCCAGCAGGTCAAGGTTGGTGATCCTGCCCCTCTACTTAGCCCTGGTGAGGCACATCTGGAGTGCTGTGTCCAGTTCTGGGCTCCTCAGGACAAGAGAGATGAGAAGCTCCTGGAGCAGGTCCAGTGGAGGGTAACAAAGATGATGAAGGGACTGGAGCATCTCTTATGAGGATGGACTGAGGGAGCTGGGCCTGTTCAGCCTTCAGAAGAGATGTCTGAGAGGGGACCTTATCAATGTCAGTATCTGTCAGAGGATGGAGCCAGGCTCTGCTCAGTGATGTCAAGCAATAGGACACGAGGCAATGGGCAGAAACTGATGTACAGCAAGTTTCACCAGAATATGAGGATGAACTTCTTTCCTGTGTAGGTGGCCATGCACTGGAACAGATTGTCCAGACTCCAGGTGGGAGTTTCCCTCATGGGAGATATTCAAGAACCATCTGGACACAATCCTGTGCAATGTGCTCTGGAATGACCCTGCTTGAGCAGGGAGGTTGGACAAAACCTACTGTGATGCCTTCCAACTTGACCTATTCTGTGATTCTGTGGAACTAATGGGAAAATTTCTTTATGGAATAATAGCTCAGTATAGTAAAATGTGTGATGGCAATGTCATTAATACTCCTGGCCTGGCCATGCAGAAGAGTATATGGTGGGAAATTGAGATTTTTTTTTTTTATATATACAAGAGGTGGGGTGAGGGAACAGAGGAAAAACACATTTATGAAGTTTTGATAGGCAATTTCTAGAAGTATTATTTTTAGGCGACCTACTGAGAAGCAAGTCATATGTTCCAAAAGAAGAATATTACAGATATAAGTAAGGGTAAAACAAAATGAACATTTGATCGAATTTATAGGAATTATGCAGTCAGAAAACTCCCTAAACATGGACGGTGTCAGGACTTCTCCCGTTAGTAGTACCAGTCATATGTAGACAAAAGAATGGGTTACCACAGTACTTTTGGGGGTTTATTTTTAAGTATAACTTGAGTGGTAACTCCAAACATATGGGACTGTAGCATGCCGTAGCAAGTTCCTATGTACCTATAAAGTGTAAATAATGAGAGCAAGGACTTACATCACATGTAATATATAGTAGCAAGTAAAAGAGATGCATTATAAGAAAATTCATTAGCCATGGTAGTCATATGAGAAGCCAGAAAGGACTAGCATTCTACAATATTCTATAACCTGAGAAACATAAACTTCAGCTATGATAAACAAACTGAGCAAAGGATTACTCACTCTGCTATTTTAGCTGCTTCAGTTCCCACTTTTTTAGCTTCATATCTGCATGTACATGCCATGCAAGTCTCCAGACGTCTTGAAGTCCAAGTTTTTCAAGAAACAAAGCTGCACACAGTACTGCTGCAATTCCTCATTTATAAAACATCAAGGATAAGAAGGGGAAAATCACATCTGTTAAGACTGAACTTTGAGTTCAAAAAAACAAGAAAAATGAAAGAAGTGTTGCCTGTGCTCACATGTTCTGTAATCTGATCAGGAGGTAAATTAGTTACAGGCATCACTCATCTGAGACCTTACCCAAAGGAACATGATGGACTTCACAGATGCCTCTTATTCTTACATTTGGACTGACCTGAGTATCTGTTTAACCTTTTTGCTGTTGAAAGCACACAGTTCAGTTATTGGCATTTTCTTGTCTGAAGTTGACATGAAAAAAAAAAAGGTTGAAGTTTAAGTGTACTAGACTTTTAAATTACAGTGCACAGAAAATTGAAAAAAAAATAGCATGTGGTTATATGTCAAAGCTCAGAAAAAGAAGTGTTTTCAGTTGGGCTGTATCTAGGGGTTTGAGGTTTTTTTTCCTTTTTTAACATTATAAGCTTTATCTGTGTCTACTAACAAAATTCCCTGATTCCACCCAGTAAACACACTCAGAACCCCCCCACACACTCAAACTCTCTTGCTTCAACTTGCAATTAGATGAAGAGCTTGGCAAATTCAATAGATTTTGTTCCTGTTATAATCCTTCTGAAGGAATGCCCAGCTTTTTTTTGCAGCTGGTATCTCAATAGTCTGTCTGTTTAGACTTTCTGTGCTTTTACCAGAGATGAAACACTCAGCATTCAGCTGCCCGTGCAGCCTCAAACCTCCAGTTCTGCACTTGCAAAACCGATGCCAGGGAGTGGCAATTATGCTTCAATGACTTTATTGACTACAAATGATTAAGACAAGCATGACTGACAAAGCTTTACTGACCACTTTTATTTATAACGCAGCACCATTCCTTACACATTCAGAATTAGCTACATGTGGTTCTTGCATGAAGCGGTGCTTTACCACTTCTTAAGTCTTTGGGGCTTTTACAATAAGAGGAGTTATCCTTTCATAACTCGTCATAATGGCTTTTGGAAACTGCTCATAGCTTTTTAGATTTTGGGGGAGTGAAACAGAACTCTTGTTGTAAAGCTAGAATTTGTTTATTCTTTTCTTTGTTTGGCTAAACATATACTGCCATCATGTGGGCAGAATAAGAAAAATAACTATTCAGTGAAAACTCTCAACTTGAAAGTCTTACTTTCCTTTTAAAACATTCTTCTTACTACTGATATGAGCACTTAAGGTTATTGAAACGGGGAAGACAAACCCCTGATTTTTGCTTGGTTTTTGTTCTCCCCACAGAAAATGTGCTAATGCTTGAGGACTCAGTGGAAGGACCATGAAGCTGTGTCGGAGCTGGGCAGTAACTGAGTAGCACAAGTAGTAAATATGCTCTCCTCAGCACAGGGCTTTGGCTACTCTTCCTCAAGCTCCTTGTCTGTACATGACACAAGTCATATGGGGCCAGAAATCGCAGGGGCTAGAAAAAGACAGAGAAAGCAAAAGCCAGGCAGGGCCTGATGCATCATTACAAGTGCAGAGTTGGTATAGGAGTGCCAATATTGCCAGGCTTTCATCCCATGCAGAAGATCAAGAAATCAATCAGATGAAGGACCAGTTCCTTTCTGCTTGTCATTCCCAAGGTCTGTGGGTTCACCCTCTTCCCTGGGTTCTGCAAGAATGTATTTATCTCTTTGAGTATTACAAGCTTCAACTACAATACTGTTGTGAGAGGAGGATAAAGAGTGAAAAGAATGACCCAAAAGCATGAATCTTCTGGGGTTTTTTTACAAACAAACTTAAGTTGAAACAAAATTACCACAAAATTTTAATATTATGTACATTCCTTATTATTTTGAAGAGCTTAATCATTTTGGAAAAACACTTTAGTTGTGAAATAATAAGTATTTGTATGGACTAAAGTTACTTTGAAAACTATTTTGTGAGACCCATCCAGTTTAAAAAAAATAATATAAGCATATGATAGTGCCAAGAACCCCAGAACATAGACTGAAATAAGAATCTGCTGGAATTCCAGAAATTATTCTTGAAAGATCAGCAGTATTCAAGTTTAACTTACATGGTAGAAAACTAGCACTGGGATGTTTGCATCCATATATATCTCTCGATATATATATCTCAAATTTGGCTTACCAAAGTAGTAATAAATTCTTCACTAAAGCACTAAAATGTCAGAGTAAAGGCTGAATTTGCCAGCTTTATGATCTCTTTCTGCACAGCCTTCATAAGCTGTTTTCCATGTCCCATCACATGGTACCAATAAGTGGCATCAGCCCTCACAATGAGTACCACTGTATTCCAGAGGGTCCCATTGAATGACTTGCTACTCACACTGGACTCAGTACACCAGGATCTGACACAGAGTAAAACATAACATATTGATTTCCCTGGTAGAGAAACTTTTTAAGAAGAATGCCTCAAAATCCATGGAATATGATTCTTATTCAGGAATCTTACTTATAGCAGAAAATAACCTTTAACACAAGAAAACTACATCCAAATTGTGTAGGATTCAAGTCTGTATGCCATAATCCGTTTATAAACAAATTTATATTGTCTAATGTAAGGAATTTACACAAAAACATGCATTTCTCTTACATTTAGGTACAATGGTTACCGTAACATTTTTCTTTACAATGACTATTAATAACTATTTTATTAGGAAATGTGGATTATAACATCTTGGTCAGTTTAATAGCTTCACGATTGAGCTTTTTAATTATTTAATATGCAGAAGTAACTTCATTCATTCATTCATTTTCTGGGTGCCATTTTCCTCTTGTGCTAAAATCTGATATATTCCTACAGCTGCCTTTTAATAGTTATTTGGGACCTCCAGAACTTGTCACGTCATATCTTGCTGTTATACAGGTTACAGCTGGAAGTGATTGTAACAATAATTCTTTCAATTTCACAGCATTAATTTATATTAAGATCAGGTTAGTTCTCTCATGCATTAAAAGTGACAGCACTGTTCTCTCATTTGCCTTTTGACACAAGCTTGACAAACTAGACTGATGGAAAAAGTAGATCAGGATTAATAGATTAGATAGATTAGAATTCGAACAAAAAGATGGTACAGTTGCAAAACCATAAGAAAATAAGAAAAACGGAGGGGTGCAAACTATATAACAAGAATTCCATCAAATAAACTGACAAGTTAGTTATCTCTAATACATAACAAAGTTTCACGCCATGTCAGTCACTAAGGCTGAGGTTCAAGTTTCACAGAAAACACAGGACTCCTCCTAACTCATGGATCAAGCCTATGTACAATAAAATAAACAGGGGGGGAAAAAAAGAAAAGAGAGCAGGCAGCACTTATTTCATCTATCTACTTCAGGTTCACTCAGTCTTAATACTTTGCATTAACAACCTCATGCTCTTCAAAGAAAATACCTTGATAAAAAAGCATTGTGAACAGTGGTGCTGGAGGGCATCCAACATATGTTGCTCATTTACCAGTAAAATATTCACCAGCCTTAGTTGTAGCTCCTTATCTGTCTCACCACTTCCCTTGTAAGCAGAAATAGTTCTCAAGAAACAGTGTATGGAGCTCAAGAGAAGCAAATACTAGAACAAATGTATCATATCCTTCTATTCACATGATTTCTGTGGTACAGAACATTAAGAAACTGTTCTGGCTTGGGTTGGAGGGAGCACTACAGATAAACACTGCATTTTCACATTGAGTATACTTTTATCCAGCTTAAGAAGGATTTCTCTAAACACAGGACAGAAAGAGTGTCTCTAAAATATTTAAAATTGCTGTCTGGAGCTCTGGGTTTACAGTTGAGAGATTGCAGAAATGACTTTGTAGTCTCAGTGAGACTCATTCTTTCCAGTTATTTCCAAGAAAAATGTATCACAGCATATCTTATTAGTTATCTAGCAATTCCATCAGAAAAGCTGATAGAATGTCTGAACTCTGATACACAAGACTTATACTGAAATACAAGTCCTCCAGCAAAGAGGGACCAGAAAAAAACCACTGTACCCTCAAAATAAAAGAACAACTTTACCAACATGCAGAGAAGCACCAAGTGTTCAATATTCCTAGGCAGACTTCTGCCTAGATAAAACATATAACAAAGAAAATAACTCTTCAGACCTTTTTTCTACCTTTTACTATAAGGTAGCAATTCTAAAGAGGCTTAGGGTCAGTATCTTCTTACCTTGCCTTAACTTGTAATAGTTATTTAAGGTGCTACTTTTCTTTCCTCAGTCAGACCACAGCAATGCAACAATGGTGAGATAAACAAATGGTGTTGGCTAATCAAATATAAAAAAGTATGTCCCCCTTCTTTCCATGAGGAAACAAATATATTTCCATTCTTCTTCCCTAACCATCCTAGATGTGAGCCCATATCTCATACAGTGTTTCCTGGGGCTGTCAATTTCATTTAATGATCAGAGTCAGTTGAAAAGCAGACAGGGGCTCAACAAATCTGAGGGGATTCATTGCAACTCTGGGAACTACAAAAGTATTTGAGCTGAAGCACCAGCCACAGGAGCTGCTCACATTAGACTGCGGCCACACACGCTCTATGGCCTACAGCTGAATCCCTCAGCAGGGAATTTCTCCAGAGTTACAGGAAAGGAAAGAGTTAATATTTTACAATCTTTGCATTCCTTAGTTCTGACCCACCAAGTCTGGTTGTTTGCCAACTGACCACTTACACAAACCTGAGAGAGCTCCAGGCACTGCTACTCCCACTCTGGTGTCTGGTGCTGCACATAGCCCATCATGCGGGGGAGGGTTTAGACCAAACTGACATAATCAAAATTTGACAAACTCAGACTGGGATTAGCATTATGATAAAGACAGGTAGGTTTGACAAAGCTACCTGTTCCAAAGGCTCAGAATTAGACACTGCTGTCTCACTGTTCATTTCAGGGATGTGCCAAGGAGAGGAAGCTATATTCAGGTCTGAAACTTTCTACAGTAAAACTAATCTTCTGAAATTGTAGTTAGGCAGACAAATCCTGGGACAGATTTGATGTGTTCATGCAAATACATGAAAGCACCTGCAAAGGTACAGAAAATGTGTCTTTTAATAAAATCCCCTCAGTTCTCTACTCTTTCTTTCTTCTGAATCCTGTACTTCTCACTCCCAAACAACTTGGGTCTAACTGATTAATCTGTTTCCTGGGGTGATGGAAAAGAATCCCAGGTGCTTATGTTATAATCAATTAAGAACTGAGTTGTATATACAAGGCTAAAACTGAAAAGACTGATGAAGAAAACATTGTCTTTTCAAGGCTTTGGAAATTCCCACCTGCAGGATAAAGACATCCTGCCATAAATTCTCTTTATTTAAATAATATTTATCCAATTCTGCTCCATAATTAGCTTCTAAAAATCTGTCATTTAGTTAGTATTTGTCTTGTTATCAATTTCCTAGAGGTCAAGACCTAAGGACAATTAACAAGACATGAGCCAAAACTGATTGTCTATCCTTGAATACATAGAATATAAACACTACTCCACCAAGAGGCTATTTAAAAACTAGAGAGCTGAACAAAAGCTTAAGCCAGGTGTTGTGCCATGAATATTCAGCTCCTCCAATGTGCTATTTTGGCTGTAGCTACAGTTTTGGGGAAGTTCTGTCTTTATACCATTTCTCCACATCCAGTGAAGAAGCCATCCTTAGCAAAACTTTTTAATCTAAAGTAAAAGCTCTAAGCTCAGCTCTGCTCTGCTTCTGTTAATTTGGCCCCTTTGGAGGAAACAACACAGTCACAAGCAAATTCCTACAAATAGCTTTAAAATCGAGTTCATTTGCTCACTCTTTTGGGCCCCTGAGACTGAAATGAAGCTGACTTGGTCTGCAAGATTCTCCCAATGGCTCATGCTTTCTTCTAGGCTCTGCAAACTATAGCCCATTGGAAGGCTTTGTGAGGCAAGTGTAGGGGTAGGGTTTCTGCATTATTATTTCTAGTGTGACCAGAATGGTTTGTAGAAGTCAGAGTAGTCCAGCTGCACAAAAAACCTTTAATGTGGGGCTTCCCTTCCTCTCATTTCTTTGCCTTGGATTGCATTATATCCTGCTGGGTTTTATCCAGCTTTCATGCACAGGTTATGAAGAAACAAGACTCTGCCCCAGTGAAAGTAGGGGTAAAACTGTGGCTCTATGAGTATTTTTCATGATTCTGGCAAAAGTCCTATCTACTTTTCTGACCTAGATAGTTAAAATATTCAATCCTGCTCTTAGACAGGTGGTAGCCCACTGAAAATCAAAAAAGCATCAGGACTAAGGATGTCTAGGCCATGGTTTGGGCTCAGAACCGCATATTACTGGCTTGCTGTCAGAATTAAGGCTAGGTAAGTTAGGTAACATCAGGCTGCCATGGACTCCACAGAGAACAGAAGGAGAGAGGAGTATGTGATGGAGACAGCATTAGCAGCCAAACTGGGAAAGTGTTTGGAGGGTGTTGCATTCTTCGTTTGGGATTACCATAGGAAAAGGCACACCACGGCAGATGAAAAATAAATCAGCAGTTTGCAAGTGGGCAAATAATAGTTTCTATTTGTTATTTTAGAGCATTTTTAATTGCATTTACAGAAAATAACAACCCAATATTTAAAAGCCATTAAATTGTCTAACAGGCAACAATGTTTTCTTAGGATAGACAAGAGAATAGAGATGATGCAGAATAAAATAAACCCGTCCTTACTGTTCCAGAAGATGGGGTGGCAAATTGTTGTTAAGGGAATTCCCAAATGAAGATTTCATATGAGCTACTGCATTTAGTAGTCCTTTGAAAGAGAGCTCTTCTGTCCCCTTTTTTGTCCTTTATTATACTTTCAGCCTGTCTACCTCCCTTCCTACTGTTGTTTTTAAACAAAATTTTTTATAGCCTCTTCTTCAAGAACCCTTTCCTGGACTAACTTTTTTGTCTTTCTGTTATTTTCACTTCTACTAGGAGTGAGGGAGTTATTGGTGACCATACTCAGGAAATGCTTTCACCAGACTGCATTCTGAGGTTTCTTTTGCAATAAAATCTGGGAGAAAGTCACTCATCCTTTCAAGTGACTGAGAAGTGACTTGGATTATAAGTGCTACTTTCATGGTACATCTGAGAAGGATGAGGCAATGCAATAACTGCACATCAACTGATGAAGCATGAGATTCTCAAAGTAAAACATACTATACTTTCATATTTTAAAAGGTAATATTTCCTATCATAATTCATGTACTTAATACTGTACACAGTTATCCCTTAGGCAGAGAGAAAGAGATAAATACTTGTTGTGACAGAATGGCACAATGAGCTCCAGAAAGGTGTGGTCATGCCTGAATGCTGTTCCCAGAGAAACAAGAATATAGTATTTTATGCATGTTGAAGGATGTTATCTAATACACTGCAAATAGAAAAGAACAAACTGGGTGCCATTAGGCAAACTTTCACTCTATAGGACTATTTAAGCTGATGGACAAATGTTTCTTTTCTTTACAATATACATCTGGAGTAACTCTGTAATCCCACTCCAAAATGAAGACTCCACAAAGTATGAGTCAACAATGTTCACTTAGACCAGAAGTTTAGCTCTTCATGTCTCTAAGTAAAAACCCCCTCCAAAAACAGGTAGAAGGCAAAATCTGATCTTTTGAGGAAACACTGAACTAATGATTCATGTGTAACTAATTCAAACACTTAAAATACCATGCTGAATTAAGGTCTCAAAAGACTTGTCAGGTAAATTAAGGCAATTATTTTTGTTTAGTTGAGAATGCAGACTAGATAATGACAGGTCAATACAAACCCAATAATATAAGAGATCTTGAGACAAATCCTCAGGGAGACAAAAGCATTAAATTTAGATGGTGGACAAAAGAATTAGTTACATTAGAGTAATTGAGATCAATTGGAACATCATGTCGTTTCTTGAGTCACGGTTTCCCTTGTAGTCTTTCAGAACAATTACTGTTTTATCAGTACAGGGATTAAGATAAGAGCTTCAAAGCTGCATGTGCTTAATTGAGGTGATATACAGCTTATACTGGAATGTTTTTTCATAGAAAAAAAAAACCCCTGAGTTTTGTGATGCATCACCTTAACTAGTTATGAAAGAAAATACTTGTTAAAAAACTAAGTCTCTGTTCTTAATCATATAAAATAAGAGCAGGCAGGCTAAAGTTTAGTTAAGAATATAAATACTTGAAAACTTGGACTTATATCATGAGGCTTTCCCTACCCACAATCCCTATAAAGTATTCTTAGCCCTGCAGCCCAAGTAAAATAATTTCAGATTTACTTAATTACATTTTTTTATATCTGTGATCTTCCCCATGGAATTGGGCAGAGCAGAAATTCACAAAAACAAATTTTCAAGGAAAATTTAAGTTTTTGATCAATCTTTGTCAAAAAAAAAAAAGTAGAAAGAAGTAGGGAGACATTTTGAAACTGTTGAGCAAATTCACTTTGTTGAATAGTAAGAAGTTTGTTCACCTCAAAATAAATGTTTTCTATAACACAACTTTAAAAAAACCAAACAACAAAACCAAACTATATCCTGTGTCACTTATTTGAGCTAACTCACATTTTTGTGGGTTATATTTAATTCAGTAGTTTTATTTCAATGAGAAGACAGAAAGTTTTCTTTCCTCTATTTCTCACCGTGCATCTACTGGAAGCACAAATAATCTTATCCATAGCAAAATTTTTTCAGTTGTCTATTAGAAGAACTCATTTTTAATGACTTTTGCTTTGTCTGATATTGTCTGAACTGTGACTGTAGCCCCTAGAACATAGGAGACTTGTTTGTATTTTCCACTGCTTTGCAGGTACCAGTGATTAGAATAATCATCAACAGAGCAAAACTGAGATACACAGAAAAAGAGCTCCAGCAGATCCAGTCTGGGAGATGTTGAGGTTAAAGAGGAAAACAGGGAGAAATTAAGAGGGGTAGAAGAGTGGCTGATGGGAGAGAACTGCAAAAAACTCCAACTGAGCAGCATAAGATGTGCATGAAATTGGAATTTTTTGTTTCTGCATGAAACAGAGTTGAAGAGCAGAAGAAGCTGGAGGTGGTGCAAGCAAAAGAAGGGTGTGCAGCTTTGTTCGTATTTCTGCAGCTGTCAATTCCAGGTAAAAGTTGAAACAAGGACTATGGTACAGATGACAGATGACAGGAGGCTTTCTCCTTGCCTGCCTCCTTTGAGTGACCTGCTACACAAGTAATCACAACCTTCAGAAACTTGATGCTGCTTTGATACAAGACAACCAAAACAACCCAGACACATTTATCTGCCCTTGCCTGTCACTCCTCATTCACTGAAATCCACAGTATCTGTGCCTGCACTGAGATAGACAGAACAAACCTGGACAAGCACAAATTGGTGGAGAAAGATATCGTTCATACAAGAGAAGCAAATATGCGAGAAGTGAAAAAAAAAAACAAAAAAAAAAGTTCAAAAGAGCATGCACTTTACAAAATCAGGTAAAATAAGGAAATGTCAGGTGTAAACTTTGATATGATCTTAATTTGACTTTGCCACATACAGACTAAAATTGCTTCTAAACTTAGTTTATTCTAAATAAATAAACTAAGTTTGTGAGTGAATTAGAGTTCAAGCCCTTCTTTGCTATCATTTTATAATTAATTAAAAACATATTGAGAAGCCAGTAGTGAACAATATTTTAAAATTTGCTATTTTGGAGTAACTGAAGCATGAATATGATTTTGTTGCCTCTAGACTAGTGAATGATAAATAGTTGCTTCCAATCAATGAAGCTTATTTGAATGTAGAGTAAATATTTACATCTGAATGATGAATATCTGAAAAGCAGATTTATCATGGAAAGCATAGACTGTTAATTGCAGCACAATTCAAATTGTCACAGAAGTAATATAAATTACACAAATGTAAATTACTAATTTCAAAATTAAAAGAGAGACATTTTTGATGCTTCTATTAGATTATTTTGCTATAAACGTTATAGTTTCTCACAGCAAAGCAACGTGGAAGAAGAAATATGATCGTTGTGATTATTTATCATAAAATTACCAGTGGACAGTGTCTCATCAGAAGAAATAGATGTCGTTTCTTGCTGATGAGATGAAGTCAAACATTAGTAAACAAATCTGTTTCCTTACTGCTAGAATGGAGATGGATAGGCGGAAAATGAAGGGTGACTGCAGATTGTTCAGTGCTTCAGAATTTAAATATTGAAGCTTCTTTATTTTCCAAACACTTTTGCCAATATTTATAAAGAATGCAGATTAAGAAAAGAGCTCGTTCATCTACTTACAGTAAAATCAAATTTACAAGATCCCTCCCCTTAAATTAATCATGGATTTCCCTAACCATATATCAGGGACTTTCCCTTCCTGCACACTTTGTGTCCGAGGCTGCATTCATTGCAGAGAACCTGTCATTGGTAAAACACCCCAGGTTTTATATCTGACTTCTCTGCTGGGATCCACTAAAGCTTCTTTTTGTAATCAAGTGTTTTCCAGACCACAGTCATTTAGTTTTATTTAGCCAAGTAGAAACCTGATGAGGTTTTTATTTCTTCAAAATATTTCTTGCCTCTTTGTAGAAAAACACTAGTTTTGGTACATTTGTTAATATTAATGTAGCTTTTGAGCATCTCATGCCATGGTCTCAATTTGGCCTATTAACTACTTATATTCTCGCTGGTTTTTTTCTACCTGGTGTTGGTGCTTAATGGCCACTTTCACCAGTTTTCACTCACGTATAACAGGCCATTTTAAACTCTAGAACTTTCATCCTGAATGCAAGTGTTTTTTTAAAAAATACCATATCACTTAAAAAGTAACATAAACCAGAAAAAAAAAATTGAAAAGGTGCAACTTCTTTCTTTGATGGGGAAAAGGAACTATATTACACCTGGAATTCAATTTAGTCACAAATTCCTTCAGCAAAAAATCTGCATTTTGAGGTTAAAAATTCTGTTATGAATTCTGAAAAAAATAATGGAAACATTAAATTTTTTTCACCCTATTTTCAACAGATTATAAAGCGCCTGTGTCTAATGAATACCATAGATATATTACACATCCACTTCTAATTTGAATATTTTCTGAGTTTAAATCAATGGCATCTGAGAAAGAACAGAATCTCAAAGTCTCCAGAAACTTGAACAGAGCAGAAAATAGCAGTTCTGAAAAAATATTTCTCATCTCTTTGAAAGAAATATTCTGGTAAAGGAAGGTATTGGAGCAGTATTAGTGTTTCTAATGAAAATATTAATCTTTAAGTAAGGTCACTCACTGCCACTTGGGAAGACAAGATGAAAACACATGAGAAACCACTAAAACAGTGGATTTGGTTCTGTGTTCCTGGCTATACTGACACTGGTTAGATTTTCCTGAACTTGTCATGTATTAGAATACACAGTACAACAGTTATTTCCCAATAGTGCTTGCTCTTTATAATAAAAATACTGTATGAATGAGTGAATAAAAATGCTTTATTTTTCTCATTGACTACCATTTCATAGTGATATCCCAGAAAGTCATGTACTTTTAAAAGGTACTACAAGAGTGAGGGTGTGAAACATGCCTTGAAATGCTCTCCTGGCTAGCAGATAAGCTGCTGGCTATCTTGGGTACTCGGGACCACAAGCTCCAGCTAATGTCATTTCTCTTGGATTTCCACTGATATGAAATCATTTAAATCAGGTTGGAACAAATTACATAAGAGAGACAAAATCCTTTTCACTTTTAAGTCACACAAAGTACCTAGGCATTGGCTCAACAGTAACCACAGATTCCCTTTTTATGTTTCTGATTGTAACTGAAAAGCATGGCAAAAAGAACAAAGCTGCTTATACTCTGTGGAAGCCAGAATTATTAGGACACTAGCATTTGTTTGGTAGCTGCAGTGAAACAAAGCATGCAAAGGCAGTGTGATAAATTGTGATACACTGTGGATCAGAATGGAGCTGATATGGTTCAAACCTGACTACATTTATAAATAGTGTGGGTTAATCAAAGAGAACAGACATGATAGAGCAGTGTTGAGGAGATTCCTCAACACCTCCATCATATTCTGATTGCAGAGAGGGGGAGTTATTTCTGATCAAACTGATTCAGTTACTCTGAACATCTCTCTACACATATAACCAAAGTTTTCTGAGGGAAAACTAGTCTGCAAACCTTTGCTTTCCTGGCTGCAGGGCCCTCCAGAAAGCACAATGCTGTCCCTTCATTAGTCTCTCACATACGACAGTAGAACATCAGTGATCTCAGCATCACAGGCCAAATAAGACCTCATCCATGGAAATCCTGCTTTTGCTCCTGTTCAAACAACCATTTGGTCTGCTTCCTAACTCATCTCCCTATTCCAGATTTTGCCCAATGTTCAATACCAGCTTATACTTGGGGTAAAGTTGGAATGGCACCAAACCACCATCCAGCTTAGAGGATATCCTTTCAGATACAGGACTGACGTTCAGTTGAAGAAAGATACTGTAGAGTTCATGAGCTGAGGCTGAACTGCAACATGACTGTGATATCCTCCTATGACCTTTTGGAGTCCATACTTGGGTCCAAGATAGGGGCTAACGCTAGCGAGTGTCTGATGTCCCGCAACTCCTACTAGGCAGTGGATTTCCTCTCTGGTCTTAACAAGTCTGCTAGTGGCAAAATTGTGATTAAGGTCTCTGAGGTAATTCTTCAGTTATCTGGCTTTCCAACAGTACAAACTAAAAACAGCCAAAAGTCTGAACCTTTCCCAGCCTGATGCGCCATGTACATGTTTCATTACTGCACAAGAAGGGAGATACCACATGAAGCAGAACAATAGTCCACTGAGCAATGTATGCTAGATATGAAAACCACAGCCAAGTCTTCAGCCTAACCTTCCTAATTTTCATGTTCTATCATACAATTTTACACATTTGAGAAGAACAGGCTGTTGGAGGAGAGGAATGAAGGAGGCACAGGTACAGCACAAATGATTTTATCAGGGTCATCAAGTTGCCATTTAACTTATGGCACAAAAGTTACTGATAATGTTTATAATTATTCCTTTTATTTGAGTAATCTTCACAGTCTCTTCTCTTTCTTCTTCTTTTAATTTTATATATATATGTATATACACCACACAGAATGTAAATGAGGGGAAAATAAGAAGTAGGTAAACATTAGTTAAGAATGATATCTAAAAATGAAATTAGAACCACATTGTTTTTGTCTAAATATAAAAATGGTATAATTTTGGCTGTTGGGTATTTCTGCCAAAACACAGTGTGAACTGTAGGTTAGGGGCCCTCAGTAAACAAGAAAAATTATGTAAGTGATGATTTTGTCCCTTTCCCTTTGAAAGCAAAGGATGAAACTCACTACTATAGAAGAAAAGAAAAAAAGCTCAAATAGTGTTTGGAAAACGAAAAATGAGAGAAAAATTATATGTCAGAATAGAAACAATTAGAATTAACAGTTCTAAGGCTTCACATTGCAATTTTTTCTTTTGTACATAGTCTAGTAAATCACAGTGGGAGTCTTCTAATGAGAAAGAGATGTCAAATCAAATCTTCTGTATTTCAAGAACTATGTACCACTTTCCTAGAAGTGCTACCTTTATCTTTTCAGGCTGAAAAGATATGCTCTAGTTGCTTTTCCCTAAACACAACTATTTAATTCATGCCAAGAAGTAGCTGTTGGCTTACAAAAATGCTGGCTGATGCTATGTACCACTATATTGCCGTTTGAGGTTAAGCTCTGTTTTCACTGCTATGCCAAGGAGTGCCAGAGGAAGGCAGAAGATGAACATATTTTCTACATCAAATTGTAGTAAAAGCATTCATGACTACTCCACAAACAAGTTCTGAATAATCCATAGATTGTATGGAGTTTCTTAAAAATTAGAACTACATACAAATTACAAATTTCAGCCTTGAAAAGAAGAAATTGCTACAAAATGATCAAGACTAACAGAGAAGAATTAATTACAACAAGAAAACAAAATCGCTTTGCCCATATACTGCATCTTAAACTTCAGATATGTGTCTGCACAGCGAAGACATCATTTTACCTGATGTACAATGGTATGTCAGCTTACAAATGACAGGATGTTGGATGGCTTGAAGCCTTATTATTGGGAAAAACAGTTGGTCCCTGTGTTGACTGTACTTTAATTTTATATTATTGACTGGATATGAGAAGTAAAAAGGTTTTTACACTTGTGGAATTGATTTATAATTTACAACAACATATTTTTCTTCTTCTGATACAGAATTTCTATGGCAATTCACTTCAGTGTTCTGTGAAGAGTTTACAGTGAGTTAATAGAGCTCATAATTTTAGAAAAATATTTAGGAACCTGTTGCTACAGTAGTAAAATCAAAGAACACAGATGAGGTTTTAATTGCAAAGAAAAGAAAAAATTCAAAGCAACCCATCAAAAATTTTTTTTAAATACTTTTTAAAAGGATATTAAAATTCCCACACTTGATTTGTGCATGCAGTTAACACAACTTGGTTAAATGGTGTTGTTTTGGATCATGTTAATGTGGATAATCTCAAAGGAATTACCTGTTTCACACAGCAGTTGACACAGAGTAGAGAACACTCCTTTCTCTGTTAGTCCCACTTGCAGGAACACACTGAGAGCTGTTAGAGAGGCAAAGTGTCTGCTATCGTTTCCAAAAGTATTCCTGATCAGAAATTTGAAGAAAGCAAAAGGAAGGGAAATATCAACAGTGATTTTTGTAACTGTCTTTCATCCGTGGTTTTGGGTGACAGCTTTCAAACATGACCATGTTCCAGCTATTTGTGGCTGTTACAGAAAAACTCTTCCTCACTTTACAGTGTCCTGAATAACCACCTTTAAACAGCGTTTTTAACCACTCCAAGTGACACCTTTCCACTTTTCAGGATCAAAAATATGAAATATCAGCATATAAAAGATGGAAGGAACATGAAGTCTTTTACCTGAATTTTTAAAATCTGAATCAGCTGTGGCATAAACAGCTAAATACAGTGGACTGCAGTGATCCTCTGCTGTGTTTCTGGATACACATATGCAAAATCCTTAGAGGGGAACAAGGTATTCTTTCAATGCTGATAGCTGTGCTCACTCTAAATGCTCTCTCTATATTATGGCACCATATATTATATGAGGCATAATGTTGGATGAGCAGTGAGGTGGATGGAAAATTGAACGAAAAGTCAGGCCCAGAGGCAATCAGTTAGAAACCAATAACCACCGGTGTATCTTAGGGGTCCAGTCCTATTTAAAATAGAATCACAAAATCATTTAGGTTGGGAAGGACCCTTGATCACTGACCCTAACTGTTAACCCAGCACTTTCAAGTCCACTGCTAAACCATGACCCCAAGTGCCACATCATGGCTTTTAATTTATCTGTGAGAATTGTGACCGCACCAGTTCCCTGGGCAGCCTGTCTCTATCCATGGCAATCCTTTCAGTGGATGAATTTTTCCTAATATCCTATCTAAACTCCTCTGGGTCAACTTGAAGCCATTTCTTATAATTTGTATGATGGGGCAGAGTGCACCCTCAGCAAGTTTGCTGGTGACACAACCCTGGGAGAGTGGCTGATATGTCAGAAGGTCATCCTATCATCCAGCAGGACCTCGATCAGCTGGAGAAATGGCCTGACAGGAACATCCTCAAAGTCAGCAAATAGAAGTGTGAAGTCCTGCACCTGGATAGCCGTAATGCCGGGCACCAGCACATGCTGGGTTGTGACCAGCTGGAACGCAGTGTTGCGGAAAAGGACTTGGGGATCCTGCTGGACACCAAGTTGAGCTATCAATGTGCCTTTGCAGCACAGCAGGCTAATAGTGTCCTGGGCTGCGTCAGGAAGATTGTTGTCAATATGAGCAAATGAGGGGATTCTTCTGCGCAGCACTTGTGAGGCCAGTGGACTGCTGTGTCCGGGTCTGGTCTCCCCAGTACAAGAGAGATATGGGCCTATAGAGAAAACCCAACCAAAGGCCAGAGTGCTGATTAAGGGCCTGGAGCCTCTCTCCTGAAGAAAGTCTGAGAGCTGGAACTGTTTAGCTATATTAAAATTACGGAAAACTGTATTTTACAATGACAGATTACGTCCTTTGCTTTAGCACCAACTGAGCTACAGAGGCAGCATTCTCTTTTCTCTCTCTTTGCAGTTTCTAGAACATCCTGTGCACCTAAACCCAATAGACAAATCTCACAGGACTATATTTCTGGCTAAGAGCTAGCAGCATGCTGCTAAAGCCCTACTCACTGTGGTTGGGTTTTTCTGGTTTTTTCTTAGCTGATGAATGATATGAATAGGGACAATATTTTTTACTATCACTAGTAATTTTGAAATGTAAGAAGTACAGTGTCTGTTACAGCATGGTTTAACAAATCCTGGAGACAGATTCCTGGATCTGACTTGCAGTTATAAAAGCTTAGATTACCTGGTGCTTCTACCAAGGGCCTTGCAATAGATGCTTCTACCAAGGACTACTACAAAGGCCTTAAATGGCTGTACAGGGGACTACAGCCTCATTGCACTGAACTGCTTCAATTCTATTTGACGTACCTCAAAGTCCTGTATACATTTTCAAGGTAAGGCTCTAAATATATCCTAGGTAAAACAAAACAAAACAAAACAAAACAAAACAAAACCCCTTTAGGCTACAATATTACACCAAAAGCTCATAGTCACAAGGCGACCTGGTTCTGTGGTCCTGGGAAGTCATCCTTGGGAACCACTATATCATCTGTAAGGATTTTTAAATTACATGTCATTCACCTTAATTTTCACCCCCATGTTGTTGTTTTCATGATTAATACATTTCTCTTCTATTTGAAGATGCTTCATTATTTTCTAGTTAGATTAGTCATTCCTGTTGGAGTGACTAAAACCAATGACTAAGAGCATAGATTATTCTAAAAATAAGAAAATACAACAGTAATTACCTGGGAAGAAATTAATGTTTACAGATTTTTTACTCTTCCTTTTTATATGCTTAACACTTTCCCAGCTTCAACAAATCTAAATGTACTCAGGTCAGTTCTAGAATATTTACTTCCAAGAAAAAATAGAAGGACAAGTGCAGGAATAATCATTGTAAAAACTATCAATTTTCTCTTAAAGGAAAATGGAACTACAGTAATCAGAAGATGTAGAAAACTAAAATTTTACAGTAAGCACTTTTATTTACTTCAAGTTTTCCTTTATGTAATGTATGATGATGTTCAACAGAATGCATCACACATTTCCTTGAAATAAATCAATTTCTGTCTTCATATTGAAAAAGCTAATATCCTCAAGTTCTTTCAAGGCCTACAGATATTTGATGCCCTGCCTAATAAGAAGGATTACCACAATAGTGCAAAGGATTGCAACAACAGTGAAGTTTAGGCTGCTATTTTTGAGATAGTGCAATGGTGTTGTGAATGAGTGGTTTAGGCAGCTTAAAGAACCATCATCAAAGGTGTTGGCAAATGTAGGTTAGATATAAATTTGTGAAAGCTCAAACTAACAGAGTTCAATGGTAAGGTTTACTCTACTACTTACTGTATAGATATAGCCTACAAAAGAAAACTGGTTACAGAATCAGTGTAAAATAACTCACATGGAGACCAGAGATACAAAAAAATAAATTGCAAAGGATAAGAAAGACCCTCCCATTGAGTCACGAGGTTCAAACTGGGCCCCCTTGCCAAACTTGCCTCAGACTTGATCAATAGATTATGTCTAAAGGATTTAGCAGCACTTAATCATTGACTAATTTAACACTTACAAGGGAGCTCTGGGCGGTGCACCACTCAGAGGTGGCGCAGGAGACCCAATGCTCAGAGGGCCTCACTTCAGACTTATAGGGCTGCAGGATGCCTGGCTTTAGTCATCTGTCAGCCTCCAGCTTCATTCAGGCAAGTGATGTCCCAGGGGCATTGGGGATGGCCAAGCACCTCTTGTGTGCTCCTTATTTAGAATGGAAACTCCTGATATGGACAGTGCTGTCCCTGTCTCAGCCGTGCAAGAGTTTCAGGATGGGCCCAGGGAAACAGCATTGCCAAACTCATAAATCTAGGCCAAGGCCTAAGGAGGATCGCTGGATTCCTGAGATTGTAGACTGGCCAAGGAGCAAGCGGGGGAGGGGAGGAGGCTAGGGCAATGCACCACCGGTGGTTAATGTGTGTCCTTGTAGTTCAGTGTAAGATTACTTTTCTACTTAACATTAGGTCAATCAGGATTGAATTCAAGCTAAGTGACAAGATTACACAAAGATTTGGTGTAGTCAGAGTTAAGCCTGTAACAGTAGAGAGGTCATTAATACATCCTGACTGAAGGAAAAAATTCAAAGTGGACAGTTTGGATAGTGGAGGGATTTCACTGTTGTTCCATTACTATTTTCTATTAATGCATTAATAGAAATATACAAATATTTCTTGATGACTTTATTCTTAATATAATTATCAATTATTTAATCCAATTAATTGTATATGTTGTATAATAAAACAATTACTTAATATATTTTCCTCTTGATTATGTTTAGTCCATCTAAACAGAGCTAAATTAATATTATAATAGTGCTTCAGGCATCACTTAGATCACTTAGAAATTAGAACCCTGCAGCATCACGTGCTGTATAAAAGCAGGAATGGTGCTGATCCTAGAGTAGATAGAGCCAGCAAGATGAAAATTAAAAGCAAAACTAACTAGTGAGAAAAATACGGCAATCTAACAGGCAATGTACCAAACACTTTCTGTACCAACAGCTCACAATTTCATGTATCAGTCCTCAGGGAAAACACAAGGACAAAAAAAATGAACTAGTTTGACTGAATTGTACAAAGAATTTGTTCCCAGCTGGGGGAGTTGAGGTCAAGAGAACTGATCAAAGACATCTGTCAGCACAGTAAATGTGGTAGAATAACTACCTTACACAATTTTTTTTTTAGTAAAAAGATCCAACTTCTTCCAATGCAAATGTTGAGGTAGAAATGACAGGAGAGGAAACTATTACTGTTGAATGACCATCTAAAATACCTAAAACATTGTATTATCATGTTCTTCTATTTATCCACTGAGTGAAGGACTAAGAAGCCATAATACATTCATCTTTACTCATAACATAAAACTCTTCAATGTAATAAAAGATTTTGAAATTCAACATCTAGGTGTGGATGAAAAATCCATAGTATTATATTGAAAAAGATGTATTAATATTATTGTCAATTTTCTTTTTGCATAACAAAACATTGCCTTTTTTCCCCCCCTTTCTTTGGGCAAGATGCAATTTTTTGATAAAATCTTCTGTACTATTTAACTGTATTAAGCTTTGTGAAAGGACACTTTTTGTTCTTGTACTATTTCTTTTTAATTTTTACAACTGCATTAAATTACCTTTTTTATTGAGGGTTCACATTTCCCCAATTTCAGGCCTTACTAGGAGGGCAGTCACAGGCTTTCATATTCACCATGAATTGTGTTTAATTAATGAAGGAAATAAATAGGACAGTAAATTTATATAAATGGAATCATCACTGCTATCTGTTTTTAAAAGCCCAAAATGAAACATTGCATAATACATCAGAAAATTACAATATCCCTGACTGAATAATATGTCCATTTATTTTCCTTCTTTTTTCCTATTTGGAATGTATATGAACTTTTAGAACTAAAGTGCCCTTCCAAAGCTGTACTCCTAATAGCTTGTACATGCCAGGAGCACTGAAATGATGTTGGTAGGCCCACGTAAATCAAATTCAGTAAGTGGCAGTCAATCATCTGTTTTGCATTTTTATTGCTGTCTATCAGTAGGATCAATCACCCTTTTCTCCATTTTGTCAAAGCAAACGCAACCAGTATTTCCTGCATCTCTAAAGCAAAGATTTCATTATCAGTGTTTCTATATGCTCTGTATACTGAACCTGCACAGGACAGACTGACTAATCTTCCTCTGCCTTGTGGAATTTAATATTTATCTTTGTATATCTTAGTTACCTTTCCCTACATGTTTAACTAGACATTTGAAATTAGTCAGATTGGCTGAGCTAAACAATGTTCTACAGACACTAGAATTCACTCCCTACACTAGTTAAGCTAGAGCTGGACATTTAGG
The DNA here is from genome assembly GCA_013397795.1 of Orthonyx spaldingii. NCBI lineage: Eukaryota > Metazoa > Chordata > Aves > Passeriformes > Orthonychidae > Orthonyx > Orthonyx spaldingii. The sequence continues at coordinate 96,060 of VZTJ01005508.1, forward strand.
GCTAACTGCAGAGATTATCTTCTTGTTCTAACTCTCTCTAAAGAGACTACTACGAAAAGTGGAGACTAAGTTTGAGGAGTTTTACTCTTTGCACTAGTTGAGGTGTAGTTTAGAAAGAGAACTGAAAGTGAGCAGAGGCATCACTGATCCAATTTTTTGTTCATCATGGACAACAGTGCAGCGATCAGTTCACTCACAAAAATTCACAACACTGACTCAACAAGACAGCCTACCCTATGTGTCACAAGAAAGCTTATCAATGCCTTGTAACAACTGCAAGGTTAATAGAATAGATAGGAAAGGATCAAAATCCACAAGTGTACAATGTGCAGGAAAATCAAACAATGTCAGGTATTGCCCTTACTATAATTACATTTAGAGACAAATTAGTAATAGTATCTAGTAGGCTAAGCACACAAAGGAAAAAAAGCATAAATAAAAAGCCAGATTATATTCCTTCCACGCAGGATTAATGAGAAAACAGTGTGGAGTACAGTACAGTGCAAACATTGCACACAGACCTTCAAAGAAGTGCACCTCTGAGAAGCACAACAAGTCACTACAAATGAACTGTGCATCTCAACAAGTCACTACAAATGAACTTAAGAGTATTTCATTTCCCCCAGATATTGACTTTATGTTTTCTTATCCCTACTACAGCCAAGAGACCCTCTGAAACTTTAATAAAATTCCATTTTCTTACCAATGTTTTTGGTGACTGGAATGACAGGTGCCTTGTGAAATTGCAAGAATCTTTAAACTCAGCTCCCCACATGAAGATGCACAATCTTAGCTTTCTTTTTTATTAAATTATCACTCTATTTAAAAGTTTTTAAATGCTTAAAATTTTGTGTAATATACAGAGCATGGACAGCATCACAAAATATTTTAATTTAAATTAACTTAGTGGCACCAAACATGCTAGTGCCGTGAACTGGCTCTACTCTGTTTTTTGCATCTCAGATAAAAGCACCTTCACTGCTCTACTGAAAGAAATGAGTCTCATTCCCAATGCCATGCTTCTCATGGTGTTTCTGCAACAGTGATAATGAAATTATTTGATGATTCAGGCATTAAAGTTGATGTAACAACTTAAAGTTGGAGAGCTACTATTTGAATAATATGGGACCCCTTTATAAAGCATATTTCCTGCTAAAACAACAGACACCCAGCAGAACAATAGTGTGCATCTCTGCTTGGAGTATTATAAAACTCATCATAGCTGTTTGAAGACCAATGTGCTTTTATTATTTTACCCTGCTCTTGACAGCAAGTGGAGAGCAATAAAGGTAGGATCCCAAAGTGGAAGAAAAGATTGTGAAATAGAGAGATCCCAAAGGTACAAGAAAACTCAAATTAAAATGAACTTTTATTCAGGGCATGTGTTTAAAAGTATAATCATGTGAAATACTGATCTTTGTTAACTTAGTTCAGTGTAAATATGAAAACTAAACACTGCTATTTTCACAAATGCAGTTCCTGAACAGACTGTAAGCGACAATAAAACCCAGTTCTCACCCAGAAATTTCCAATTACTTGTCAAGAGAAACAGCATCAGACAAGTCAAGTCAGATCCTAATTTTTCTGCAAGAAAAGGAAAGACATTCAGCAAGGGGTCTGTGCTGTAACAGCAGATAAAGATGGTCTACACCGCTAATTGCCCACTGGTCCATAAAAATGCAGCATGTGTTACTATGAATTAGAAAATAAGCACACTGTCTACTGGATGTGTTGTTCATTCAGCTGGATTTCTTAACCTAAGGTGCAAATATTATACTCACACAGGACACACTGAATTAATCAGTTTTCACAAAGACACAGCACCTTAATAAAAAACTAAAAAGCTTGCAGTAACCTGGAACACTAACATCTCTGCATTGTTCTTTCGAGTTAAAACATTCCACAGTCAGGTAGAATGGAAAATAATTTTTCAGCTCAATATCTGCAGAAGATTGGTTTTATCAGCTGAAAATCATACTCCCAGACAGTAGTTTATGGTAGGTCCAGTGAACCTGTACAATCAGGAAATTCTGCTTATAGATGCAAACCAGTGTTCCAGGTACACAGCTGACACCATCATGATGTTACTCAAGAACTTAAAACTCGGTTCTTATATGTGGGTTGTAGATCACCTTATACTGTGGGCAGTTCCAATGATTTAAACAAAATACTCTACATTAAAATAAGAGTATTTAGAATTCATCAATGAAATACTGTTCCTCTGATTAATCTGTGTTCATGCTTGCTGGGTATTCTCCTCCCTTGTAGCTACAAAAATCCCAGCAGGACAGAAATCAGTATAGTTAGATCTCACAGGTATTATAGATTACCAATTATGCACGTGATATCAATTATGTGATAAATTATCATAAATGTTTGTGTAATTCCATTTCAAATAAACATTCCTTAGCCCTGAGAATTTTAAAGCAGCAGTGGGAAATAGTTATAATGCTCTCTGCTAAATTAAATAACTTAAATTTTAAAAAATTGAAATGACACTTCATGTCAGGTTTTTAGAACCCATACAATGATGTTTTTTAAAAAAATTCTCAACCTACCTTTATTTATTTACTGTGCTTTAGAGCATGCCACCCAGAATTAGTCTTTTTTTTTTTAACTTGGGAGTTCTCTGACCCAGTTCTTCAAGGAGAGGTACAACAGGTCTATAGCAATTTGTGCCCAATGTAGATAAAATGTGTTCTGTTCCCCTTTCAACCTTCATGTTCATTTTAGTTCAGTTCCTCTTTGTCTTGAAAGTTACCATCAGCCTCCCCAGTCAGTTTTTAGCCTCTGAGCACCTGCATGGCCTGTAAAAGTGAAAAATTCTCCATTCCCTTGATAAAGAAAATCTTTTTAAGGAGTCTGTCAATTTACTCTGTTTCACCCATACCACCATTCTCAAAAAGCAAGTCCTTTGAGATCTCTAAATCTCAAGGGCTCGTTCAGTCCTTCATTCCTCTATTAAGACTGCCAACAGTTGTAACATCTAATATTTTATCCCAAATCCTCAAACTTTCTTAACATTATAGCCTACTTCATCAACTTTACCTTACGCAGGAAGATACTTCTCATCTCTGTAAAGCCATTCCAGCCAGTTGCACAGACTTTAAATACCATTGAAAAATCTCTTCACAATCTGAGGAGCTACGTCTGTTTACACAGGCTGAAAATTTACTCAACATCTTGGCCTACACAAAGGTTGCCTAGAAGCATGTGTGATTTATTGTTGTTTTAATACAGTTATGCATTTAAATAACTAATTTACATTAAATCACAAAAAGGCATTCAAATTCACAGAGCTCTTTGCATCAACTTTTTATTTCTTTTACCAGATTTTTGAAATATGGTGAAGAACGAGCTCAAATGTAGGTCAATGTAATAAAGAAGAAAGGTTTTTAACAGATTTTGTCAAAAGTTCTAGGTTTTTATCTTTATAGCAAAGCATATTAAGTGGGTTTGGTAAAATAAAAGGTATCAAAATTGCACCTTTGCCTTTTATAGGAGCTGTATTTGAAGTGTCTCATGGAATGATAACTTGCCATAAAAGTAGAAAAAAATGCATGCTCAAAGTTGTCATATTTACCAGTTACACCTGTGGAATAAACCCTCAATCTTTTATGTTTATAAAACTGTAAAAAACCTAGATATAATAAAACCAGCTGAGGCAACAGAAAAAAAATAGAATTACATGCTCATTTTACATCCCGTAAAATGCTCTCAATAACCATATAAAATTTAAACATCCATCCAAAAGATCCAGAATTTAAAATTGCAATATAACATAGAGATTGAAAAAAATTTAGTGTCCTTATTTCGCAGAGGCTTCCATATTAAGGAATACTTTTAGAAGAAATGTATGGAAAAACCACGTTAAGAAGAAAGTAGAAAAGCTGAAATAAGAAATAAACCCCCATGATTCCCTGCCTGAAGAAAATTATGTTCTGCCTCTAAGTCCTGAGGTTGCTATAAGTGTAATGGGTGTGAGAACACTATCAAACCATGTACCTAAAGGATTATTCTTCTTGCAATAACAATTACAATTTTAAACCTAAACCCAAATCCTAAAAAAAATCTTGAGCCCTAACCTTAAATGTAACTCCTAATCCTACTCCTAACCCAAAGCCTAACCCTAACCCAAAGCCCAACCCTAACCCTAACCTTATGCTTAACCCCTAGCCCTGTATCTAACCTAGTCCCAGTGTTTAAAGTGCAGGTTATAGGCTGTCCTATGAGACGTGAAGGCCAGCAAGACGTTTCTCTCTTGGAACTGTCTCTTGAACACAGGGTTGTTGTAGCAATTGCCGGACATATTCAATATTGGACCATGGCTCCGGATGCTGGAAGGGGTTCCTGACTGTGAATGACATTATTTTTCCTTGAGAAAGGAAGAACCTAGTCCTTGTCCTGGTGCTGTGTGTGATCATCTGCCTGATGGATGCAAAAGGCAGAAAGACCTTTCTGTTCTGGCCTCTTGTGTGGGAGCAATCCTTGGACATATTCAAGATAAAAGGTTGTATCCAAATTTTGGTGGTGGGCTTCTGAAAGGCAATTAACATGCTTTTACAGGGGAGAGAATGCATCCAGCCCCAGTGTTTCAGGTGCAGAGTATAGGCTGCCCAGGGGAGGTACAGGCCAACAAGACTTTTCAGTCTTGGCCCTTTCTTTGTTGAAGCAATCCCTGGACATCTTCATTTTGGAGGTGGTATCCTTATTTGCTTGATGGCCTCCTGAAAGAAAATGACATTTTTTTCCCATGTGAAGGAAAGTACTTAGCTCCAGTGTTTGAGGTACAGACCATGGGCTGCCCATGGGAGGGAGGTAAAGGTGAGCAACAGTTTTATGACTTGTCACATTTAGTGTGATAGCAATCTTTGGACATACTCAATATTGGGGGTGGTATCCAAATTTTGGTGGTGGGGCTCCTAAGAGTGTTTGGAAAGACTTTTTGATGGTAAGGGCAGCACCTCTGCCCAACACTTCAGTTGCAGGGGAGACGCTGCCCAGGGGAGGTAAATGCCAGGAAGACCTTTTTCTCTTAGTGCCTTTAATGTTGGAGTAATCTCCAGGTGTATTCAATATTGGAGCTCAGCTGGTGATGCCAGGACTGGGGTCCTGAATGTGAATCATCACTGTAATGATATTAAATGTGAGAGCTGAAGGCACAGTCTTTTCCTTGGTGCATAGTTTGTCTGGTATCTTCTGGAACACCAGAAAGAAAACACAGTTAACTTGTTGCTGTAAAGGTTTTAGATTACTAGTTTTAAATGACTGATAGCAAGCAAGTAATATGTTCATTTATCTGGAGATTGGAACACCTCTATTTAAGGTATATGTTCGTTCCAAGATCATACTTCCCAAAGGAATTACAGGAAAAAAAGTATTTGTGGTCTACTGTGTACAGGTCAGTTATTGGAGGGTTGGAAGAAAAATGACAATGAGAATGATTATATCTTAAATAAAACTCAAAATTCAGTAATATTAAATGAACTATCTCATAGGAATTCCTCCGCCTTTATGGATTGGTGTTAATGCCAAACATTGGCATAAATGTTTGTCGTTTGCAATACATTTTCTGTCTTGTAGCTCTCAACAATAGCCTACAGTCAGAAAAAAAATCTTAAAAAAAAAATAGAGGGTATAAAATGCTCAGATCATGTGCAGTGAAATGACGGGAACAAAACATATCCACAGCTATTTGTAACTTCAATATGAGATTTTCTCTTATGTTTATCTGTCTAGATTGAACAAAACTGAAAAGGACTCCCTGGAGTAAAATAAAACTCTGAGAAACAGCAGGTAGGAAGATCATCATCCTGTTGTTCAACTCCGTATTAGCTCCCTAGAGAAATCAGAATTATACCAACAGGTTTGTTAAATATCTTTCTGGGCTCTAACTTAAATGGCAATTGAGCAACCAGTTTCATTTATACCTCTCTCCACTTCTACATTCCAGGTCACTTTTTTTTTTCTTTGAAATTTTCTATCAGAGAAACCCTAGTACTATTCCAGTACAGTTTCCTTTTTATTTTTCTACAAATCTGAGTGAATACTTGGGCAGCAAAATCCACATGGTGCATGAAACTATTGTAATCAATTCAATATGTTCACTCACCACTTCAATGAGATAGATTTTATGCTGTGAGTTTTTAAAATAGTTGAGTGTATATACATATATATATATATCTATATACATATATAAATTTATCATTTCTGTAGCAATAAAAATTATAAAATACTCACTGGTATTTCTAATAATAACCAGTGAAATTTTCAACTATATATCAAAACTCTCTCTGCTAACAGTGACTGAAAAGATTGGCATCGGTGAGGAGAAACTTGCACCACTAAGAAATGCCTCAACAGTGTGAAGATGAAATGCTGCCACAGCAATGACATGTATAGAGAAAAGCATTAGGAAGAAAGTATAGATGGATAGTAAGGCTTCAGTTTGGCTTATATATCTGTGTATGCATTTGGGCAAGCTCATGTACCTGCTCATGCACTTCTGGGCAAAAGCAACTTTCATTATACAGAATATCATCCAGTATTTCTGTAGCTAATTCTGCAAATGCAGGCATTCTTGCTCATAAAATGTAACTGCATAGAGAGACTAAGCAAAATCTTTGTCCCCCAGAATCAGCACAGTGTAGGTATTGTGTGTCTCCAAAAATTCCTTGTACAGGAGTGAAGCCACAAGGATTCAATTCAGAACATTTTGCAATGGTTAGCAACACACATGTCTTGCTAATAGGTCTTAAGCAGTGTTCATAAGATCAGTTGTGGGCACAATAAAAATTGTGCTTTTAAAAACAATGTAACTCAATCAAGGTGTCTTCCCTCTCAAACACAACTGCATGTGTGTTCTGTTGCAATAAAAGTTAAGGTGCTTTTTATTACCTGATCATATTCAGGTCAAATTATGTTGTCTGTGTGCTCATAGAGGTACTTTTTTCATCCCTGTGCCTGGCATTCCTGTCTACTTGAGTAGAGACAGCACAGGGAGACCCAGAGACCCCGGATCGCAGACATCCTGAAACAGCATGAGTCTGGTTTTATACTTATTGCTTGCAGATTAGGTGAGCATAGCAGGAAAAGTATGAGCATGCATTGATATTGCTATTAACCTGTAATCCAGGAGCATGCACATGTGTTTGCCCTACCTAGCATGATGTAGTTACCTTCCTATTCAAACAGTTAATAAAGATTACATGGCCTACAAAGCCAACTCAAATTTTATTAACTAGTGGCTGTTATTCCACATGTCCTGTTTCCATTTTACCTAGTGTTTACTGCAACCATTTGCCTGTGGACTATTACAAAGCTGTCCTGTTCTGGCCAGGACAGAGTTAATTTTGTACTGTAGCTGGTGGTGCATGCCTGTGTTCCCAGCTGAGCCACCGGATCACTGAGCCCAGGAGCTCTGGGCTGCCCTGTGCTGCACTGAGCAGGCATGGCCAAGGACAAGATGTTGTTCGAGTCCACCTCATGTTATGACAGGGGCAGAGGAAAGGAGACTCTCCCTCGTTTCAAGGAAGGAAGGCCTCCCTTTCTGCTGGAGCAAGTATGGTGGACAGAGAGGTGGGGTAATACTGGTCCTGACCTGAGGGAGAGGCTTGGGTGGTATAGCTGCAGTCAGGTTGGGATTCCTCATTCTTTTTTTTTTTTTTTTTTGGTACACTTTAGGTATTATTATTGTTGCTGTTAATGTTCTGTTTCTTATCTCATTGCTGTTTCCAGTAAATTTTTCTTATCTCAACATGCAATCTTTCCCTTTTGAATTCTCCTCAATGGCCACTTATGGGTGGAAGGGAGGGGGGAAAGGGAAGCAAGTGAGCAGCTTGTGGTTCTGAGTCTCAGTGAGGGTGTTACCAAAAATCAGTAAAAGAAAAAACTCCTTAACACTAATGTACCACTGAGAAGCAGGCATTCTTTATTTGATCAGATGCACAAGGAAATATCTCCAAAATATCATGCACACTAAGTACAGAAAAAGCTCCTGTTTACATACTATATTTTATATGCAGATTTATAGCTTTTCCAGAAGAAACATACATATGATAAGCATTTCCTCAAAGCCATTAACACATGTTCCCTCCCCTCTCCACATGCGTTCTTCTGTCCTGGGGGTCTCTTTGGTGGTCTCTGGTGGTCAGTGACACCAAAGTCATACCTGACCACCTAGTGAACTGATAAAAGTTGACACAACTGGGGTAGTTGCTTTCAAGTTCTTCCTAAAAGAATAAGTATTGTGCAGTTGCATAGGCTAGTGGGTTTTGAAGAATAACTATTAACCCATAAGGTGAAATGATTTTTATCTGGCAACAAGGGGCGAGGGGGCACTAAACAGAGCAATTTCTTTCCTAACCTGTGACAAAACCAAAACAAATATGTGAGAAACAGAACAAGAGATTAAATTTTATGTTATGCATATATACATACAGAACTTGTACTATACCAGAGGTGGGAAGGCTATATTGTTGACAGTATTTCTTTTTCCTTTTTTTTTTTTTTTTTTACGTTAAATGGTCCAATGCAGGTAGATAACTTAAAACTCTGGGTAAAAAGTATCCATTTCTTTAGTTGCATTCACCTGCTTTACCAGTGGGGTCACAAGCTGTATAAATGACCAACCTTTATAAGAAGTTTCAGAATAATTTCAGATGATAGTGTTCATAATAAGGACAAAGAACAAAATATTTTCTTCCCTTCTTATTTCTTGACACATATAAGAAAAAAAGGAAGACAGAACAGTATAGATTTTAGGAAGGAAATAATGTTTACTTCGATGCTTTGAGAGAATATTTAAAATAATTTGTATTTTCATAATAAATTGTTTTATTCAAACTTGATCTTCAATGTTCAGTTGCTGGTGTTTATGCTCCCAGTAATACTTGCAATGAAATTAGCAGGCTTCTTTTTTATGTAAAGGTATTGAGAAAATAACATGCATTGGAAATGTCAAAACCAGATCTGCTAAACCAGGCTTCACTGGACACCCAAAACAAGGTCTTACTGTTTTATTGTACATTGGGAATTAGATTCAACATTTGGGACAAGTTTTTCTTTTTGTCACTGATATCATTGCAATTTATAGATTCAATACTACATTTTTAGTGGAGTAGGCATGAAACCCTGGAGAGTAATGTTATTGACTGGGATTTATTTCAATTGCAGAATAATTGGTGACACGCAACAATTGTAACAATTTTTCCCAGTTTCATGTGCACCCCTACAGAAAGGAAAATGTAAAGCAAAGTTCAAGAAATAAATAGGAGTTGACACTTATTTTCATGGCAACCAATTTTGTTTTCATTTATACTGAATTGGATTTTGGGAAGTAAAACAGGATGTCAAACTGGACAATATTTAAGTGTTAATCCCACATACTCTGTTGTGCTCTTCCAGTACAGCTGGAAAACTTCTGTATACTAGTAAATTCAAACAACAACTAAAAGCTAAACTTTTCCAACCCCTCTAAGAATGCATGTAGAGAAAAAACACAATTGTATTTTAGCTAAAGAAACATACTGCCTGGTCATTTTTTATAGCCTTGTTGCCTGTAACTCATCTGCAACTTCAAGACTTTTCTGTGCTTGTTCGCAAGCAGGAGTATGTTCAAGCATAGGAGGCAAAGAAGCAAATGAAAATTTTATTTTAAGTGGGATATTTTTCCTGAATGCTTTTAAAACCTACTTTAATTTTACCTGGGAATATTTGGAAGTAAATCTGATTTTCAGCTAAGAAATGGAAATCGCATTAAAGGCTATTAAAATAACATTAACTACATTATCTAATCAGTATAGATGATACACATATAATATAAATAAATGTTCAAATAAATAATGTTCAAAACAATATAAATATATTTTATATAATAAAAATATAAATAATGTTCAAATTAAAAATCAACATAATCAATATTAATTCTCCTCATCACTAGTAATATTCCACTTGACATTTCAGAAACATTAAGTTCATCTGAAATTTCATTTATTGATATTCTTTATGGTTTGAACTTCTTAACAGTATTTGAATTCTTTCATCTTGCTATTCTGAACTACTCTGACTGTCTGGTTTAATTTAAAACTGACATACAATCATAAAGACAAAAAGTATCCAGTGATTATTGTTACAGCACCATTTTTTGAGCTGCTGGGAAAATGCATTGAATGGCAAGGCCAAGAAGAAATTGTATATCTAGAAACAAAGACATTTATTAAAGGACATGGAATGTTAGCCAGCTCCTTTTCAGCTGTTTCCTTCAGCAGATAATGATACACAGTAATATTAATATTGGCATTTTACAGCCAGCTCTGTGGAAAGATTTACTTCCTTAGCTCTGCTATTTGAAAACAAATTCAAGTAGGGTGGCTAGATGAGAAATACTATAGAGTACTTTCAAGTTCTAAAGAGTCACATTCTGCTGTGTTTACGGATTTCAAGTAACACTCCATACATACTTTCATTGATTCCTATGACTACCTTTGTAGATGAAAGCAACAAAGTCAGCAGAAATAGGCCATAATCTTCTGTCACAGTCTACTCCCCTTTCAATAATATAGAGTAATTCAACAGCTTTACAATAACATTACTGAGAACAGAATTATTTGGGCTGTTTACCAACTGCATTTCAAGCTACATACCAAAGGTTAGTCATTCAGAAGTAGCTGAAACAAACATGTTTCACTACTGGGCAAAACATCTTCAATAAAGAGCATATGGCTGATTTTCATTCAGCATAATGATATGATATGATGTTTTTCTATACCTGTGGATCATATTTGTGATTAGTATATGAGCAGTAGTGTCAAGTTTATTTTAAAATTTGATTAAATCAGTCTTTAATTATATACTTATACCTATTTTATATTATTTATAATACATTGCTATACATTTGTTTATATATTGCCTTCAATTATAGTGCTTTTGTCTAAAAAATGACACTTCTACCTCAGCTTTATACTCATGGGAATTCACACCGTGATTTCATTGAGGGATTTTGATTCCCACAGGATAATTCACAAATACATACATTCACTGACAATAAAAATGTTCCATTGATCTTTCATAAATATGGAAGGAGCTATATATAGCTCATGCTATTGTGGGCATATGTTGTGCCTCCAGGAGAATCTGATTAGATGAAGTACTTGGAATAATTCCATGAAACAACAAATTGAGATAATGAATGCACTGAATAACTAAAGCCTTGCAGACATTTATGGACATGCTTAACTTCATGCACACTACTAATCCCATTTAAATCAAAATGTGCCTTTGCAGCGACAACACAAAGTTGGTGCTAAACTAGATATTTTTAGTGTATAGCAGCAGAATATCTGTGCACTCTTCAGTCCTACAACCCTGTGAGACAGAAATGCACTCATTGTAAACAGAATACACTATATTGAAATCTGAACCACATAATGAATTCAATCTCACAAGTCCCATTAAGCTACTTTATATTTTAGATTATCTTTGCTAAATTAGACCTCTCAACATATTCTAAAACCATAAACAAAGGGACATTATTTCATAGATTTCTCAGATTTTGCTAAAACACTCCCAATTATAAAATTGTAGAAGACGTATTCATAATGCACTGAATTTCATCTCTTCAACTTCACAATATTTTATAATTTTTTTTAAATTTACTTTTTCCCTAACTATTGTCTAATTAACAATTTAAGGTCTCTGTGTTGTATGTGGAGACAAGAGGCACAGCCTTCTATCTGAGGGAACTACTTTTCATTTCCCATAGAAATAAAAAACAAAACTATTTCAGTTCCAAACTTCAAGACATGTGACTTTTCCATGCATACACAGTAATTTACTGACTGGAATGTTTATTCTGTTTAGAGAATCAGAAGTATTGCAAGCTATGTACAAAATGAAAATAAGGAGGATACTCTTTTACTTCCATGGAATCATTCATTACCTGTAGGAAATTACCCCTAAGATCTTGGGCTGAGGAGAGGATTGACATTTCTTTTTCTGTTTCTTCATCATCACACTGAACTTAAAGACCATCCAGTTCCAACCCCCTGCCATGAGCAGTGATACCATGCATTAGACCAGGTTGCTCGCAGTCCCATTCAGCCTGGCCCCAGGGCTGGGGCAGTCACAGCTCTTCTGGGCAACTTGTGCCAGTGTCTCATCCCCCTTGCAGGGAAGAATTTTTTCCTAATATCTGATGTGAACCTACTGTCTTTCAGTGTGAAGCCATTCCCCCTTGTCCTGTTAGTACAATCCCCTATAAAAAGTCCCTTTCCTTCTCTCTTGCAGGCTCCCTTCAGATACTGGAAGGCCACAATTTAATCACCCCAAGCCTTCTCTTTTCCATACTGAGCAATCCAAATTCTCTTGGTCTTTCTTCGTACATGAGGTGCTCCATCCCTGTAATCACCTTGGTGGCTTCCTCTGGACTCACTCCAACAGGTCCACGTTGTTCCTGTGCTGAGGACCCCAGAGCTGGATGCAGTTTTCCAGGTGAAATCTCACCAGAGAAGAGCAGAGGCAATAGAGTCCCCTCTCTCATCCTCCTGGTCACTCTGCTTTGGGTGCAGTCCAGGAAACAACTGGTTTTCTGGGCTGCTAGTGCACATTGCTAATGATTTACTCTGGTTTTGGTACCTTGAAATGATCCCAGAATGATTTAGATAAAGCCATACCTTGAATCTTTCAGTAAGTACTCTGCCAGCTCTTTACAAACTGCAAGAAGCTGCTCCTCATCCCCTCTATCAGATGGCGCCTGTCTGAAATAACACAAATCAATGACACAAATGGACAGGATAATGTTTTGACAGACATCACTAAGTGAAGGCATTATTTTTCTATAAAGTACAGTTGCAGATAAATGACCTTTAGCAACTAAAATTGTGTCAATAATATATACATCAATTCAATGTCTTAACTAAACATCTAAGTCAGTATCTTCTATGTCAAGATATAGAAGAATTTATGGAAGCAATTTAAAATAGAACCTCTCATTGTTAGTGTAAAGCATTATATGTTTTAAAGACAAGTTTCAGAGGAGAAATAAATAATCATATTTTTATTACATCAATGGAAACTTAGCAACTGTGATTGGAAGGAATTTTCTGACTAAAGGAATTTTTTTCAGTCAGATCTAAAATTGTACCCATTAATTATCTGCCATGTTTTCAGAGAATACCAATAAAAAGGATCAAAGGAGGCACATAATACAACAGATCAGGATAAATTGTGCAGACAAAGCAAAATTAGAGTCTGAGGGTTTTTTAATAACACAACAGAAAGAAAAGATGGAAAACTGAAAATGACCGACTTAGTTTTAGATGTTGCAGAGGTCAATAATTTGATGAAAATCAAGCTGAAATTGTACAGTTGTGTAAATATCCATGAATTTGATAAAAAAAAATTGCTGTAAATCATTAAGATTCACATTTTAAGATTTAGCTTTTAAGTCATTCTAATCTATTGAAGAATCACTTGACGTAATGTGGATCACATTATCCATCTGCCTGCAGAAGCAACCTTACAACTTCCTTTGAAGCATCTAATTCTAGATACTACTAACAAGCAGAAAACTTTTGGGATATCTTTTCTTGATATACTCTATAACATAATTTATAAAATATTTTCAGAATTTTTGTAATTCCACAAAGCAGATAAAAATTTGATAATCTGTGATTTTGCATAAGTACTAAATAAGATTTTCAAATATTCTACTATCTTGAAATATGCAGGTTGAAGTTGAAAAATAAAATAACTGGAGTATATAGCAAATACACTTAAAAAGAAGAGTTTAGTTATTGTAGAAAAATTACTTCTCTTGCAAGGGAATTACATCATCATACAAAGTGACATGGAAATTAGAAGTGGCTCTCTAGTTTCACGATGTGCTGCCATTTCTTCAGCAGGTTGTAAAAGACTACACATAAATAAATTTATATTATTAGATCCTTCTCATTAGATTTCATAATAGGAAAATATCTGAGATATAATGGTGCAGTTCAAAATATATTTCTCTCTTTTGTGATTTGGTGTTCCATAAGTCTTTCTCACAGCTCTAAACACATTTTGAAGATGGACAAAAAAATGAGTCATCTCAGCCTGCAATCAACTGAATTGGAAGAAAAAACAGTGACAGTTGCCTTGGGTTAACCAGCAGAAGTGATGTACATTCAATAAGAGCTCTCAAAAGAAAGTCACCTGAACAGTTTACCTCAAAAGCTTTGTGAACCTTTCCAGCATTCTTAGAAACAGCGATCAAGTATAGGAGTTTGTTATAAACATTTCCTTGATTTATAAAGCAACAGAACAAGAGATCTTTGAATACACAACCTCACTAAAGACTGATTTTTAAAATAATGTTATTTAATGCAGTTGATGATTTTCATTAACCGCATTATTGCAAACATTTTAAGTTTGCCATTATAAACACAATGATTAAGTCTCCAATAAATCAGAATCTGCAGAGAATCTCTTACTATGAAAAATGGTGCAGGCTTTAGTTATGAAGGTCTATTTATTTTAGTCAGTATCTTCTGCAGACTTGTAGCTTTGTCAAAGCATGACAGTTTCTTCAGGCTCTGCAACAAACCTAATGCAATATAGAAAATCACAAGGGCAATTCAATGACTGAATCAGAACTCAGTTTCAGTGTTACTGCAAGAAACTATCACATCACTTTACAAATGTCACCTTCACCACTCAAGTACATTAAATTTAGTAGTAGGCTGCAAACTGTTGTTGACCTTGCAGAAAACCTGTTATGCCACACGCAGCTGTCTGTCAAAACATTCTCCTGTCCATTTGTGTCATTGATTTGTGTTATTTCAGACAGGCGCCATCTGATAGAGGGGATGAGGAGCAGCTCCTCAGAGAGCCTCCATGTCTTTTCAAAAAAGTTATTACCTCAAATACGTTACATCATTAAGTTGAACAGGTAAATTAAGTCATTGCTGTTATCACCACATCCAGCATTTTGATTCAAATAACCCAACTGTTTTACTCAAGCTCCAGAGCCACTTCTAACAGCAAGGTATCTTTGCCTGGAGTAATTCACTAAAATGTGCTGCTTTAGTTAACTGATACAGAGTTATGGCAACGCTAACATTTGAAGAGCACTGCTGAGAAAGCACTATCTGAAACTGGAACTGTCTTCATAGCCACAGAAGCATAGATGAAATTGCAGTAATTTCAAAATGGCACAAACTATATATATGGGTACTAAGGTAATGGACAGGTAGTGCCACAGGATTTACACATGGTTTATGTCATGGCATTCGTCACAGAACTTGAAAGGTATCAACCTTCATTCTGTCTTTTCACTCTAAGCCACGAATCTCAAAATTTTGCGGGTGACAGTAAGAATTTTTCTAATGTATTTTATAGGTTACAAAATAATACCTTTGTTCAAATGAACCCTTTTCTTGAAGAGATTTATATTGCTTTAGTGAGGGTGTCAAACGAGTCTCTGTATCCAGCATTTGGTTTTATGCTTGCTTTAATCTCTTACACATGAGAAGATGGCAGAGTTGAGGATAGCAATTACAGCTGAACAAATATAATAAATTAAATACAAGACGAAGTTCCTTTTCAACTACAAAATTTCAGTCTAATATTTTGAAATTAACTCAAGCAAATTAAAGGTCAGTGACTATTCAACCAGGCTATGAAATCCTTAGGGAGCTACGAGCCCACACATTCTGTTCCAACAGAGAAAACAACCTAATCTTTTGTATCATCTGACCACTCTTTTGGTTCTATACATCAATTGCTCTTTACTCTTACTAAAGGTACCTCTTAACTTAGTAAAGAATATTGAAATAATCAATCATATCCACATTGCCATTGATTAAAAAGCCACTTGAATTTTGTTAATCCTATGTGACATTTTTGTAGAATAAGGAATTTTCACAATAATAAAGGATGCTATTTCCAAAATGGTGTGCAACTGCTTTAACATTTGTTATAGAAGAATGTAACTCAGAATTTTACACAAGAATGGGTCCTGTGATTTCTTGCAAATTTCCCATTAGTTGGTATCTGGAAATTTTTATAAAATTCTGATAAATACAGTTTGTTTGCTGTGGGGTTTTTTTGTTTGTTTGGTTGGTTTGGTTTGGTTGGGTTTTTTGTTAGATTTTAATGCTGACTGATTTTTTTTTTCTTCCAAACAAGTAGTAGTAGTAGTAGTAGTAGTAGTAGTAGTAGTAGTAGTAGTAGTAGTCTGATTCTATTCTAGTAACACTACTATTATTATCAGAATCAGGCTCCTCTTCAAGTTTTGCTTCTTATTTGCCTTTCACAGCACTGCAGATGTTTTCCAGTAATATAAAAATTTTTCCAGATCAATATTTTCCAAAGTAATCATGCTATAAGTAGCACCATTGCTCTTAGCCTGATACATTTTCTGCTCAAGTTCTTTTTTTTTTCATATTGTTACAAGGCCAAAAAACACCTCAGATACTAGTCTTTTTTTGAGTTTTTTTTCTTCCAAGAGAAACCAGTCTGGATTTTTCTAAAGATAATCAGGAAGCTTGAAAGATGTCAAAATTGATTGAAAAGGAATATATATTTTTAATTCCAAAGTACTTTTCTAACAGGTCTGTTTAGATTTTTTGTTTAAAATACTGAGAAACATAGGAAACATACTGAAAACAAATTTTTAAAAATAATTTTCTGTTCTGACTGGTGTTGATAAGTAGTTCTGTTCAAACAAGGATTCTCTGTGACAGCTGATAAAAAAGAAAATGGAAAGAGAGGCATTTGAATGTACTTATGCTAATTTCCCTTTAAACTTTGATGGATACAATTACAGATGGATAAAATTAAGTCTAAATCTCATCTCAAAATGAACTTTAAATAAAAATGTATTTGCAATTTTATTCCAAATCCTAAAATACTTTCTCATCAGCAATTTAATCTCACAGCTTGATAGATTGTCCTGTTCTATACAGAAATAATGAATTATCACTGCTGGAGAAGGCTGGAAATTTGCCAGCATCCTAACAAATATGCCAGGAAAAGGTAAGAGATAACAGAACAGTGGTTGTGGTACACAGTCATCAGTGTTTTACATAGTGATAATGGGAAAAGACACATCAGTGGGGGAAGAGAAAGCCCTATGTTCTTCCTTTTGGGCATATCTTCAACTGTCAGCAATCTTCTCTGTTTCACTTTCACAAATAAATTTTCATGCTCTAATTGCTCATTAAGTTAATATACTCGCACAAATATCTTCAGATTATTCCTCTGAAAAATCTTGTCTGGATTTTTACTTCAAAATCAATATCATATTCAATTTACATCTATTTCACCAGTGTAAAAGGCACGTAACGTTTGTGAAATGATTAATTTATTTCAACTGTTACATGCTTCTTTTATTAGCTGTCCTTTGGGACCTAAATTGTGTAATTCTTTAGGGACTGATACTATTCTAGTTTGCCAGAGAATTTCCACTGACATCAATGAGAGACAGATCTGTGAATTTATGGCAGAATAGTCTTAGCACGAAGATTGCTCATTTGGGACTAAATTGGCCTTATATTTCAGTATTCTTGGCCTGTATAAGCAGCTTTTTATTAAATAGTAATGCCAAACTGTTAAAGTTTTACTATTTACCATGACAGGAGGGTTGGAACTGGATGGTCATTAAGGTTCCTTCCAGCTGAAACAATTCTATGTTTCAAAGATTGTAAGAGTTTCATTCTTAAAAGCTGAGTAAGTTGTCATTTCAGTGTGATGATGAAGAAACAGAAAAAGAAATGTCAATCCTCTCCTCAGCCCAAGATCTTAGGGGTAATTTCCTACAGGTAATGAATGATTCCATGGAAGTAAAAGAGTATCCTCCTTATTTTCATTTTGTACATAGCTTGCAATACTTCTGATTCTCTAAACAGAATAAACATTCCAGTCAGTAAATTACTGTGTATGCATGGAAAAGTCACATGTCTTGAAGTTTGGAACTGAAATAGTTTTGTTTTTTATTTCTATGGGAAATGAAAAGTAGTTCCCTCAGATAGAAGGCTGTGCCTCTTGTCTCCGCATACAACACAGAGATCTTAAATTGTTAATTAGACAATAGTTAGGGAAAAAGTAAATTTAAAAAAATTATAAAATATTGTGAAGTTGAAGAGATGAAATTCAGGACATCAGGATTGCATCTTGAGTAGAAAATACATGGTTGAAGATGAAAATGCAAGCAAAGGTTAGCACTCAGCTATCACCTGTTGGGGTATTGGTATCAGACCTTTCTCATTACCAGTCTCAGCGGTTCCATTTGCTGTCAAATCTCAGTTCTGGTGTCATGAATTTTAAGCTCCTTTTTGCTTCCAGGAGATACCATTCATATAACAATGAATCAAATTTTAACAAAGTTTCCCTTGTTAATTCTTATATTTACCGTATTCCTCAAAAGCTACAGAAATAGCTGTTTTCTCTTTTTTGTCTGATTCTAATGGAAAAAGAGGTTTTACCAGATTAGTCCTTACTTTTATGCAAACACACAAATCAAGAGGCATACAGTAAATGAAAAAGAAAACTCATCACTTTATCAGTGGCACTGTGCATCCCTGATTGTCCAAGATTCCACAATAAACCTATAGATTAAGGAACTGAAAGAAGATTAGAATGGTAGAGAAAAGTGTTGAGAGCTCAGCTCACCATTCCCTCTCATATTCTGCTCCTCCATGATAGGTAGAACAGAAAGGAGGAAGAAAGAAATAATCTGTGACCTGCTTCTGCTCTGCCTCTGTCTTCCAGCATCCCTGAGAAACTATCCCAAGAGAGGGATTTAGCAGCATTGAAACATACTGAATCATCCTAGGAACCTTAACTTAGAAAAAAACCCCACAGAATATTTATATATATGTGTGTGTGTGTGTGTGTGTATTAAATGAATCACTTGAATATATGTGAATATAATTCTTTCTGTCTCTCCATAAATAAATATTTATACATACATATATATGCATGGATATGCACACAAAAAGAAACATGGACACACTTCAGGAGAGTTAACAACTTGATTTGGATGTTGATGTTTTCTGACCAGCAATAAAGCTATACAGGTGGGTCCCAAATCCTTCATTCCAATTAAATACCAGTCTAACTTATTCAACCTGTTCTTATGTTTCAGAAGTTTTCCAAAATTATGATCATGTTAAACATCCAATGCATTGTCTTGATTTCTAATATTTCCCCTCCATTTTCAGCCAAGGAAAAAGAAAATAAAAGTAATTCTCAAATACTTTGGTTCTCTGATGATTTACTGAATTCTGAGCTTCTTGGTCAAATACCATTACAATAGATACCTGTTTAAAACCACTAATTAACACCAATTAATATAGCAACACCACATGTCCAAATTATTTAATTACTACAGATTTGTGAAAAATTCCTTGGTAAATAGTACAAAGACAGTACTATTTATTACTTTTCACTACATAAGTCAGAAGCTATGATTTAGGAGATTAATACATTATTTAGCCAGATAGCTTTTTCTAATATTACTTTTTAACTTAAAATGAATCCTGATATTACCATTCTTTCAGTAATCTTGCTATAAGAATTAGGAACCTTTCTATTGCTTACCAGTGCTTTTAAAAACCAGATGGGCTCATTGAAAATGTACTCTCCTCTCAAACAGCTGAGTAGTTACTTCCATCAGTCAACAACAATCTATACATACTTTTGTGCCTCTGTTGTGCACAGAATGTCTCACCAAGCCAGACTATATGGACCTTTCACCAACCCTTTTATTATGCCATCCAAATGTCACTTTGAGCTATTTTAATCTTGCAGCACATTAAATATTTGTGACTATTTTACATAGTAAGTAGGGCAAGTTACTTTCTGCAGAAATAGTATTTACTGGGCATGCGGGTAGTTGTTTTTATTCCTTTATTTCTTCCACAGATAAGACATGTTGGGTCTTTCAGCCTGTAAAATATGGCATGGGAATTTACATCTCTTCAGAACTGACAGCGACTGAAAGCACAGTGATCCCTAGCTGATAGTGACAGCTGACAAAGGTCATTCAAGAGTTAAAGATGAATAAAAGGTTCTAAAATATGAATCTGGAAATGGTTTTACGGAGTGAAGCTTGTTTGAAGATGTGACATCCCATTTAGCAAAATCACAATCTGATGGGTAATACTCAAAACAATTTCCTAAAAGAAAAATGATTGCAGAAATTTAAGATAGGAATAGCAGCAATCTCATATCTAAAGCTAGGGGAAGGCTGTTTTCATACAAGCTGCAATTTGAAATTAGTCAGATTTGATAGATTGTTACCAGCACAAACTGAAGAAAAAAAAAAAGAATACCCAAAACCTTACCAAAACAGGACCATTTATTTCAGATATTTTTCTCAGTAATTTTGCATATTCACCAGAATGACTGGCCAAGCATAATGTCCCAGAGGGATTGTTATGCTTGACAAATCTGAGATGATATGGCTTTGCTTATATACTCATGAAGCAGGAACTTACTCTCATATTTACATTCTTGTTTGCTGGATTTCATATTTGTATTAGCTTTTCAAATGTGGAATAATATTAATGTTTATAGAACCTGAAAATACCCCTATAATCAACACTTTCATTAGCCCTAAAAATTATAGCAGAGACATATAAAGGGCATTAGAACAAGTATGAAGAGACTTTTAAAGCAAAACATGTTATGACTAGCTAAATTAGTGTAAAGAATATCAGAGAAATCACTTTCTTTTAATTACTGTTTTGGCCTAGTACTCTACAAGTTCAATGAAAACAAATTTACATCACAGTTGTTCTTCAAGGAAACACCTACAAAGGTTTACATGGATAATGCAAAACATCCCTCAATGAATTCTGAAACAGCCTATGTACACTTCTGATTCTACTGAAATATTACCATAAGGTTAAAAAAATGCTTTTAATGAAAGAAGCAAGTAACACAAGCTTCTTATGTTGAAAATATTCTTAATATTCTACCTTTTCACGAAGAACCTAAAGACTGTTTAATTTATAAGGCACTACTGCAGTTGAATTTTTGTTGGCATGGGGGTCAGAGAATTGTTGATTAAAAAGACTAGACTACTTCCTGTGATGTGCTGTAATATACTATAAGTACCTAGCTAAGGCTACAGCTCAAAAGTAAAATAATAATAAAAAAAAACCAATAAAATATATGTACATTGTCAGATTTCAGACCTTCTCAGCAGGGAGACTTTAATGAAGCTCAACTCCTCCAAAAATCACTGAACAAAGTTCAGTCTACTCTTAGGAGCCATGTTTGCCACAGATTTCAGGTTTTTCATATCTCTTTCCTGAATCCTTTGTAATGCTTTGCTCTAATTTTTGATGTCTGGAACTAGAGATGGAATTCCAATAACATTCTTGTCACTGCAGGGATGATACAAATGAAGTATTTTGTTCCCACTTCTAAAGAATATTCCTCTAATAATTTAAGGATTACAGCTGCAGGTTTTAATACAACTCTGCAAAACATACTGACAGGTCCTAAAAGTTTCATTCATGAGTTTTGTTTCCATGAATGCAGGACATCCAAAACCAAATTATGCATCATAAAGAATACATTATGAACTTTTTTCCCTCATATTACAGATACCTATATAAGGCTTTGGATTCCAATGCATTCACTCTCTAAATGAGTTTTCCTAGTGCATAATAGCAAAATAAATAATTCTGTGCTGCTTATGGCTCATGAAAAAAAAGAAAATAAAATAGATTCAAGTCCATAAAACCTGTTCCCAGGAAGAACTAAGTCATGCATCCTGACTGGCCTCTCCATCTCCATAATGAATAAACCAAAGAATTCTGAAAGAACTAATTTGACCTTGACAATTTAAGTGACAAGTCCAGTCTTTGGGATAAGTTCAGTCATCCATCATGCTTCACCAATGTCACTGCCTGAAAATATATCCCAGACCAAGCCTTGTCACCATATCTTTCTCATTCACTACTTACAACATTGGAGGATCAGAAACGTCCTTCAGGTTTCCCCTTTCCATCGTGACTATTTATTTAACATAACAGATACGTATGACAAATTTCTAGAGTAGTAAAGTTTCTCTAGAAAATGCCCAACAGGTTTGGTCTAAATTCTGGAGTTTGATGCGTTTGTACAGGATTAAAGGCAAAAAGCCTAAAAAACCAAGCATGGATTCTTTCAATGAGCATGAGGGTCCAGATCCACTCAGAAAACCTATTCAACACCAATCTATATCAAGTTGGATTTAGGGAACATCTGAGACACCAAAATTATATGGAAAATTCATTTAGTGAATGTCTGCATAAATTATTCTTGGCTTGCAGGCTTCCCAAACCAGGAAAAACCTCAAGATGCTTGAAGCAGAGGCATCTTGGAGACCCATTCCCAGTTTTTAATCATATTTAAAAGGAGATAACAATGGTATTGGCTTTCTACATTTTTACTATAAAACCAGGAAGCCAAAATCCTTGGATTTTCAATTAGAATCCCAGCTTTGGGATTTCAGACAGCCAACAGCAACAATAACACTAATAGTTTCAATTTCTTTCCTCTGTTCCAGAGGCCTTGAGAGAATATTTATTTAAGAAATAACACATATTTGGCTTCCATAACAACATTTTCTGCATGGCAATAAGTATAAAAACAAATTAACCCTGCCAGTCCTAGTGTTGTCAAGCAGCTAGTATGTCCTCAGACAGCATTTTTAATTAGCATTTAAAGAATAAGCTGATTTTTCATATGTTACGTGTTAGGAGTTTGGGGGTTTTTTTAATCCTCAGAGTATGGCTTGTCTGAATTTATTCCTTTTTTTCCCCATAGATATCAGACATATAAGTTCAATATATCTCCCTTATCTACATCCTGCTGGGCATTTCAAAATATCTAACCATACGTAACAAGCAACTTCTTACATTTCATCTGTTAATGGTATACTACCTTAAGGGTCATGTATTCCATTCCAGTGCTACATTTAGGAAGATCTGGCACAACATCCAGGATGTCAAATGGTTCTGATGAGATTCTAAGTTAATTTTTAGAACATTAAATGTACCGCATTTTCTGCAAGTACCAGACAGGATTCCTGGTTCAAATATTTCTTACTAAAATAGAACTGGGTTAACAGAAGGTAGCATGTAGTTGGTGTCAAAAGAATGACGTGTTCAGATAAAAAAAAAAAAGAAGAAAAAGTAATGATTTTTCCTAGTCTAGGCTTGTTTTAAAGAGAGACAAACTGTTTCTTTCTTCTAGGAAGTGCATAGCCATATCCTGTATATAACATCTAAGACTTGGGGTGTGTTTTTGGAAATGTTCCATACACAGTCATGGCAAGAACATTGATATAAATTCATACTTTCAAAAATCATCAAATTTCCCAGGTGTTTCATAACCACAATGGGCTCCATCCACCAGCCTCCTGCAATAGGTTCCTATCTCTTTTTACCTACTGATTTCCAAATCTTTCCCAGTAGGGGAAAGATGGATAGTAAAATACATCATTACTGTTATTTTATACTGACTTTTGTAGAGGAAAGTAAGCAAGGAAGCCATAAAACCTTCTCTATTTTCAATTTTCTAGTCAAGAAAGACCCATAGAAACTAATAATAATAGAGCAGCAGCTCCTTAGTTTAGTTTCTTGGAAATACCACATGGTGATGATTTTACAGGTAGTTGTTGCAGGCGTTTACCTTGTTTTGAATTAGTGCCCTGTTTAATCTCTGCCAAAAGGAAGTTTATTTCTGCACTTACAAACCTGTTCATGTGTTTCCCAATGAAGCTTTTATAGGATATGTTCAGCTACAAATATAAGGCCTCCCACGAGTGAAGCACTTTAAGATCCTGCCACCTATGTATTCTATTCTCGTTTGTGAATGTACTGCCACGTGAGAACAGTTTGCACATGTAAAGGGGGAATCAAAAAAATTAAATTCATGGTCACTGAAATTGAAACCTTCAAAAAATCTGTCAAAGAAAGGTGCTAGCATCCACTTATGAAGGGGTCAAATACATCAAGTGTACATTAAAAAAAATTTATACTCTCAAGGAGAAATGAGTTTCAGATTCTGGTTTTATATTTTAATGACTGACCCTTCATAAAGTAAACATTTACCTTGTCAGTCAAGAATGACACTAAATTGCATAGGAATTTCAAGTTCACTAGTGAATGATTTCTAATGGCTGCAGAGACTGAATAGGGTATAAACCAGAGAAGCTTCAAATCTGTTGATTATGCTATATTAAACCAGTTAAAACAGCTAACAATCCAATTCACTGCTGAAAACACCTCAACTCATGCTCTTTAGAATACTGAACAGAACATATTCCTTTTGTTCCAGTGAATATTTCCATTAGCTTTCCTGGGGTCTTCCTTAGTATTTAATTTACCTCCTAGTTTAGCATCTATTTATATCGTATACTTATAATGGAAATTTCACTTTTCACAAATGCCATGGTATGCAGTTACAGTAGCTGAGACAGGCATCAAATACATATAATTTCTTAAAAAATGTATGTGTGTATATATGTGTGTGTGTGTGTGTACAGACACACAGTGTTTTTATGGAAAAATTGATAAACTGCTTCTGCTGTAAACCAGAAGGGGCAAAACCACAAAGCAGTTACCTAGAGTGACCAGTGAACGCCATTATCCACATAGGGCAGTGTAGCAATTATTGCAAAAAGTAAAAAAAGATCAAGCAGAAAAAGTATTCCTTTTGTATTTTAGAAAGTGTAAATGCATGTGTTCAGCCCCTGCTCTCCAGAGCACAGCTGCCACTTTTCTCTCCTATTTCTAGCAAGAGTAGTCCAGATCCACTTGCATGGAAAAAAAATTTAAGGGAGTATGTTATACGTAAAGGATTAATATTTTTGTAAGTTTTACTTCAGCATACATACCCACCTGTGTGCAAAACAAAACTAACCAAATACATTTCTTCAGGTGGCAGGTTACTCAGGGAGACACAGCATGATACAAATGTTGTCCATTTTGCACAAACCAGGTTAAAAGTATCACTGCACACATCAGTCACCTCAAAGAGGGGAAATTAGCCAAAGGAGGGAGAACAACCTCAGGGTAAAACCTCTTTACTATGGTACAACTGTTGACATGAAGTACTAGTTTTCAACATTTATCTTTGCAAAATGTAATGTCATTTGTCAATAATTGAAATTATCTGTATAAACAATCTCCTATATTGTATATCCATGAGGAATATTTTCAGTCAAAATCATTGTATGATTTCATGGAATGCTAAAAATAAGACAGATTTCATAGAGCACAGCTTTCTTCTTTGATTTTTCTTTTTAAAACAGCTGTTCACCATATAGTCCTAGGAGCTACTAACACTTTGAAGGCAAAGACAAATCCATCCTTCAATGTTTCTGCAAACAAACTGCAATAAGCCCTTCATCTTATAATCCATTAGGCAACATTGGCTCCATGCTCGTAGGTGGATGAAACATTACCTGGTAGTTGTCCTACATAGTATTCAGACCAAGCATTCATTATACCATTCAAATCAGGAATATAAACCAAAACAGATGATTCTGCTGGGAAGCATATGATGCAAATAGGTTTACCATCATGATCCAGGTCTGTACAAAAACCATGAATGAATTTTTGTACTTTCTTATTTTTAATCACATAAAGGGCCACAACACTTTAATGGGAAGCTATACTTTTTTTTCTACTACCTCCTTCTCCTTCAGAACACTTTGTGCAACACCAAAAGAGCAGAGGAAAGAGAGCATATGGTGAAAGATGTACCCTTTGCTCAGCAGCCGAAAGTCTCAATTTAAACACTCCAGAGAAGGCCAGGCACTTCAGCAGCTGCTGGTGATCATAGGAGCTTTGTTACACAGGTTGAACTAATCCAAGGATCCCAGCACAAAAGGCTTCTGCTATACCTGCAGCTCAACAAGGTTGACAGATGTTTAATGTCTTTTACTTCTGGGTTAAGAATTCTCCATCCTTTACACTCTGTTAATAATACTGCTTAACTGAAGTCAAATAAAAATTCATTGCAGTACCTATAAATATAGGTACTTTTCTTTGTGCAAGGTACAACAGAAAAGTCTTATTTTAGAAGAATGCATACACATTTAAATCTCTTAAACACATTGAAGACAATGTGCTGTCCTTCCCAGTCAGAACTTTCCCAGATTTCTCTGCAATTCTTTCCAGTCTCAGAGTTTCAAAGACTACTGTTTATATTGGAAAATTTAGAGCATTTCCATTCAAATAAAGCTCAGCATATGCAGTCCTCTGCCTGAAAATGAGGTTGCCAGGGGATTACAGTGTGCTATTCCAATAGAAAAATAAAATAGTAATTCTAGTGTTATAAGTTTCCAACTAGAATCAACTGTAACAACAAAAATCTAGTCACAAAAACATATTTTTGTAATGAGAAAGAACTGTGTAAGAGTGGATTTTTCTTATGTTTTAACTAACATATTATTATGATAACTAACATGTTTTAACTAACTGGAGTATTAATAACTCCAGAACACAGGTATTACTTTTGAAAGGCACAAAGCATACCATTTTTATAAAAATTTTGTTACAAATTACCCATGGGACATTTATTTTGATACTGGGTGAATCAGTGCCATTCTCAGTCACCTGGCCATAGCCACAAGTAGTTTAGAGCAGACCTTGAAGCAGCTCTCCTGCCCACTCACTCCTGCTTGCTAGCTTCACCTGCTATATTTCTTCTCATTTTATTTTCTATTCTTGCCACTGGATGTGCGCTGGACTCCTAGAACTAAGAACAAAGAATCCCAAGGGAGTAATTTCTGTGAATAAATGCTTCTTACATAGTTCGTTCAAGAGCACTGCATCCATTCATCACTGAAAAGCTGAAACTTTGAATACATAAGAACAATATAATCCCCTCCATCCCCCCAGTGGATTAACACCATTCTTCAAAAAAAAGGTTGGAACAAAAAAGATTGAAAACAACTGCCATACGATGAATTGAAAGGATTATTACATTTATAGTCATGAGAATTTTTTCCTTTTAAAAAATTAGTCTCTTAACATGGGACATAACCATTTTCCTCTGAAGATGTCTGGCAGTCAATCACTATTAAAGTATCTCAGAAAGAAGAACATACTAAAAGATAGGACAAAACCTCAGTCAATTCTAAATTAATCAAATTTTTGGCAGATATTCCCTTGGTTTAATTACAGAATGAGTCATGTTTAATTACCCTTCTAGGTTACAAATGTAGAGTTCCTAAAATTTTATTCTGTGTATATAAATAATGTATGTGAATATATAACACTCTTACAAATATATTTTTTTCAATATAAAGGTGCTGATAATGCATATAGTCCCAAAATGAGAACAATGTTTATTTGGATTCCCAAGACAAAGAGACGTTTTATTACTATGTAATGTGTTTTGCTTTTCAGAATAGAAATACAAATCAGATTATTTTGGATAATACTCTGAAACCAAGGAAAACTTGTATTATTGTATTAAAACCTGGAATGAAACAATCTTAAAGAACCATTTGAAAGTATTTCATATGAAGAAACTGTAGTTAGCTGATTTAAGTTTGCAGCCTTTCTTTCCAGGAGTCTATGGACTATTTAAAGAAGGCATCCAGAAAAAAACTACTTATGAAAAACATTGTAATGTAAGGACAAAATATTTGGGTATACGGGCATTAAGATCTGGCAGAGGAAGAAACATGTTGACACTATTGCCTTCCCTCAGATGAAACAGCACTTTTTCACAAATGGGCTTAAGAAATTACTAAAAAAAATTTAAAATATGCAGTTTCCTTTTTTCTCTATAGAAAACCAAGGGTTTGCTTCATAACCAGGAGATTATGAATTGTATGGAGACTGACAGTGGAAGACAGAGTCTTTCATTTCTTTAAGCTGTGTTCTAGAAAATTAAACCTGGGCCTTTTTGCAATGCTTGAAGGTGATGCTCTCCAGCTATGAAACAGGGAAGTCACTAAAATAAAATGACTGTTAAGTTCCACCCAATGGTCTAGGCAACAGCAGCCCTGAAGGGAACATGATTTTATGCAGAGAAAGGAGAAGAGAAATGTTGCCTGTATTTGTGAATTCAGTTATGATTTGTCTACCTGTGATATTTTAACCTTTGCTACTTGTAGATATTATAAGTAAATAAATTTTCTCCCTCAATTTACACTAATCAAATGCACACACCTTCTATTGTTTAGACATAAAAGTGAAATGTATCCATTTATGAGGTTTAAAGTCATAGGCGGAGCTGAACTCAGAGAGTTACATTCCTCTCACACACAAGTACAAACATTTTATTTGCAGTATGATAGGAAATGTAGTGCTAGATGTGCAGGTTCTCATCCTGCAGTAGTGTGCAAGTGAGTACCTGCTGCACCTCCTTCTACTTCTTTCTCCCTGAACAGCCCCATGTTTTCTGCACTCAACACAACTCACTGAGTTACAGTAACTGTGTTTACTTGAAAGGGTCCACAGGAAATATCGTAAATGCTTCTGCATGTGTACCAGACCATATATGTTTCCTGTCAGAGTCAAGATTAATGAGTTACATTTTTAGAAACAGTATTACTCATTTGGTCTTTTTGGCTTTCATTTTTTAATGAGGTAACATTCTATCTTTGTACCTTCATTTCCATCCTATGAATTAAACATAAAGTGTTATCCATACAACTGCTCTCAATGGTTTTCTAGTTTAGATACAATTTCAATGTTCATTATTACATTCCGTTATCAAGAAATCACTTCTGCATCACAGCTGTATTCCACCTACAAAAGTGAGTAAGAACTCTAGTGAAGACAACTGCAAAAGTCTGGGTATTTCACAGCAAGAAACTATTAATTGTGTTGATCTGTCAGAAGGCAAAAAAGAAAGAGAGGTTGAGCATTTTAATAACCCGCTAATGCCACCAACTGATTAAATTTGGGCAAAGAATGCGTCTTGGTCTTGTGTCACTGGTATTATACTATACTTTTTTATACAGTATTCTAGTAACTTACTGCAGTTTCTGCAGTATTCTGGTAACATAATGTTCCTACAGGAGCTGAGTAGGAAGGTTATGGTGGGGGATGTCATGGATCACTTTCTGTGGAAGCACAAAGATCTGTGTGTCTGTCTGACAGGCGTGGAGTCTTATGATTACCTCCAGAAGCAATTGTGCACTTCAGCCTTGGTACTGCTACTTGTTCAAGGTAGTAGTGGCTATTATGTGTTACCATCCCAGGTGCTATCTCAGTGCGTGACCCCAAATCCAGTGAACTCAATAGCTCTTCAAAATGTGGGACACATTGTTTTTCAGCAGTTTTTGTTAAAATAACAACTGCAGTCACAGAAAGTCTTTTTATTCTGCAGTTAGTGAATCTTCTTCAAAAAAAACTGTAGGAAAATTAAAACCAGGCATTCTGGTTAAATAAAAAGAAAGCACATTCCTTTTTCACATTTGGATGCCTAATGTAAACTGAAAGGAAAGTCTGAAAACAAATTAAATGAGAAAGAATTTTTAAGGGTTATAATTTTTTGCTTAGATGGTTATTCAAATCAGGTTCCTTTGCCTAAAGATTATATTTTTATTTTTATACTTATACTCTCATATGCATG
Source organism: Orthonyx spaldingii (assembly GCA_013397795.1). Classification (NCBI taxonomy): domain Eukaryota; kingdom Metazoa; phylum Chordata; class Aves; order Passeriformes; family Orthonychidae; genus Orthonyx; species Orthonyx spaldingii. Next base: position 125,640 of record VZTJ01005508.1, read on the forward strand.
TATGATGCATAGAAAACCTACCATGACAATTTATTGCCTCCAGTTTCAAATTATTTGTCAGAAAAGATGACTGTCAAACTCAATGCACTGGTTTTTTCCTGCTCTATTCTCTTGCACAGCCGGGATAAAACATGCTCAGTGCACCCTTTCAATCATCAAGAAGTAAGCACACTATTTATCAAGTCACCGACAACTGACACATTTTAGAGGGTTTTAAGATGATAAAGGGAGTACTGCCTTAATGAGGGCATGTTTTATGAAATGACAGATCCATTTCTGAATATACAAACAGTTCCAGCAGCCAGAAAGGACAAACCATCTGTAATACACCTGAAACAGGGAGTGATAGTGTGAGCACAGGTGTGCTGCCACAGGGATAGAGAGAACTGCAAACTTCAAGGTGGATAGTTTATACTACATTGTAATAAAATGACCTGAAATAACCATCTAGTTATTTATGATTATGTCATTAAATCATGGATAATTATTTACTATCTTCTTCCTGCCAAGTAGGTCTATGTTTAATGATACATCAGGCAGGAAAGGACAGCTTCTACACAACCCCAACTTTACTCATTGTACCTACTTCTTTACCCAGCAGCTCAGAAAACAAGACAGGAGAATGTGGTTTAATAAGACAAAACTGATGCAGAACGATAGAAATCTTTATTTGCCTTTGGCACGGAACCTGGAGAAGACAGTTGCATTTTTTTATGTTCTAGTTTGACTGTCCCTCATACAGACATGCTTAATTCCCATGTTTGCAGTGAACCTTGATGAGCATAAGGCACTTGGAAGTCCTTGGATGAAAGACTTCATATAAATGTTATTAACAGCACTTGAATTGTTGGTAACTCAGTATTCACGAGTCATAAAATAGAGATTTGGTTGCTGTCAGTTCCAGTTAATCCGACAGAGAAAAAAAAAGTTCATCTAAGGAGGAAAAAAAACCCAGGAAAAACATTAAGAAAAATACTGATTTCTAAAACTGAGCGTTGCATCTTTTATTACAAAACTTATGGATGGAAATATTATCTGACTTTATTAACTGATAATTACTGAAGACAGATCATTTGTGAAACATTCCTCTTGAGTACTTTTTATTATCATAAAAAGTACTATTATTATTCCTACTGACTTCTCTCAGCAGTATCTGCAAAGAGATCAAAGAGATCTGGTAGTGGAACAAAATGACTACAGCCAATATTTGGACTCTTCATATTAGGAAAGATGGATGAGAAAACTCAATGCACTCTGTGTGAATGGACCAAAAAGTGTTGTCCATCTAACATAACTGATCAAAATATTACAGTCAGAAATGAAAACCTAAAGATGAGATTAAGTAATAATTTGTGTATCAGTATCGTGGTGATGTGGCCTCATACAGACCTAGGCATTAGAAATATTCCTTATCCTTGAACTGTCCTTGTCAACACTGTCATAGACAGAGGAGGATTTCACATTCTGATTTTTCTTATAGCATAGAATGGACACAGGTACACAGAACTTCATTACAGATGTGGGCAGAGAAGAATGGAAATATTTCAATCTAAGAGTAGTTTCTCTTTTCACACTATATTTTTCCTGTTGAAGTTAGGAAAACTAATACCTCATGAGGCTCAAAGAGATTGGAGGGAGGGAAGAGAGAGGTTTCTGCTTTACATTCATAAATTCTTTGTTCTTAAAGAACTGTAAGTAGCATAAATTAATATAATTTAGTGTTCATTAAGACAGGGTAATAGGATATGTTGTACAGAAATTATGATAAAAAAACTAAATGAGCATTGCATGGTCAGGCATCTACACGTCAGAAAGATTTATGCCTAGTATTTTACATTCTAAAGTTTTAAAGATAAAACCCAATACTCTATGGGCTGTTAATTGCAGAATAGAGTGGTGAAGCATTCTAAATCAGCTTATTTTTTTTCCATTTGATTTTCACTCTTCCTCTGTAGCTCTGTACCTGTAGTGATGTCTAAAAAGTAGTCACTACAGCACCAGACCCTGTAAGTCACATTCTGAGCCAAGAAGACAAGACAAGTTATGTACAGAAACTCCTTCTTTCCCTGATTTCTATAGTCCATGAAAGAAAGAAATCCAGGCAAGAGACCAGAAAGACTACAATGACTGGGGAGCTAAGACTGTAGGTGGTGCCTGAAGGTTGCAAAAACCACAAACAACCTTGGAAGCGCCACTTAAGTATTATCCATACACTTCATTTGGGTACCCTTTTCTAGAACAACTGTGAACTAATTGTTAAGTAAACATCACACTGAAGTATACGGGAGTTAGAGCAGGAGGATTGTGCTGCAATAATTTCTGGAGTGCTGGAATTACCAGATTTCTACATGCTCTGCCCCTGTACCTGACACAGCAAGACCACAGAGTGAGGAATATTTGCTGAATGCCGTAAATACAGATAAAACTCAGAAAAGGAGACACATGAGCATCCTCTCTCCCTGCATTGAAGGGTTGCATGGTTTTTTCCTGAACGTGCTCTGCAGTTATCACTACATAAGGTAATGCAGTGGTTCAGGGTATTCATTTCCATGAACTGAAAGTCAACTGTTCACCCTGACTTCTGACTCCACCTGATGAATTACCTTGTCTGCATCATCTGATCTATAAATAAACAAAACATCTGTTGGAATGCTAGGTATGCAAGTCTGGCTGAATAAATCACTCTCCAGAAATTCCCAAAGCTACTAACACTCTTTCCACTGCTTCTGTCCTTTCCCCTCCTCTGCCATGCATATATCCATCTTCTTTTCCATCCAGTGGGAGTAATTTTAGTGTCCTTGCTTTCTCTTTTTCAATTTCTCAAAGGCATACCTTCAAGAATAAATAGGAAGACCCTCACAATTTAAGAAGAAAATTGTTGGGTTTCTACATGGGTTGAAGTTTGTCTCTTGAAAGTTCATATTCTCCTCAGTAAGATATGAGACTCAATGAGACTAAATGTCTGTGTTTCTAGAGGAAAGAGTTGAAACCAGAAAGTGCTTGATCCCAGATGTTAACTTTCATCAGGCAATGCAGCATCATCTTTTGACAGAAATACATCTGGTTTAAGATCAACATTCAAATAACGGGTCTACTACAAACAGCAAAAGAAGTTTTATGAAATAATATTGTTTGATATTGAAAAGAAAAAAAAATTGATCACCCCTAAAGTTAGAATCAGGATCATATATGGTTTTGGTATTAACCTGAACATTTCATGGGGACACCATCCATGCAGATGCAAATATCAGATGGTCATTTTTATAATCTATCATAAATCAGAGCAGAGGCTTTGATAAGAAACTACTTCAGTTAAAGATTCAGGGGTAAAAGAAGTCCTGCAGCAGCTTAAATGTTCTGGCCTTGATGCTATACTGAACAAGTGCAATCTTAAAGTGCAGCCCAGATACCCAGGTAGCATAAATTCATTCCTTCTCTTTCTTTCTAAAGAACAGAAAATATGACATTTCAAATATTCTGGGTAATAACTGATGCAATTTAGCATCCCTTTGTACACATTTAATCTTCCATTGCTTTCAATATATGGAATAGTAGACAAAGGTATCCTGGATCATGACATATGATATTTTTCCTGATTTTTTTGTGATATGGTCCCATCCCTTCAGGCCAAGTCATACTACTTCAGAGACACATCCTGTCTCTGAACTTTCTAATTTGCACAACTGCTTGTGTTGACCTGAAAACTGAACAGATTAATTCTACATACCAGCTAATATACTAGAATTCTCTCAGGATCAGCAACAGCAGCTACAGTTGCACACTGCAGCAGAGATAATGAATTAAGGGACAGGAGTTGGAAACATGTGAGCAAAGAATTGATGGGATAATATGGGATTCAACATTCCAGTATTATTTTCCTGGGCTGAACATGCTCTCTCACATTACAAGTAGAAGACTGTATTTTCTCACTAAATATATTGAGGAAGTTCAGTGAAATATCCTAAAACTTGAAACTTTCTGAGTTCCAGTACATCAAGAAACTTTTGTATCTTCACATTAACAAAATAATTTAAAATAATATTTGTCCATGGAACACTATTTGCACACAAGCCAAATTTTTCAGCCAACATGTGACGTGTCATAAAATATTTATATTTAAGTTGGCTTGGGTGTCCCTGAGAAAGTAGAAAACTTATATGAAAATTAGTTGAACTCATATGAAAATTAGAGCTCAACTCGTAAAGCTCATTTTTAATATTTTCACCCAATAATTTTTTTCTTATTTTCAATAATAGGTTCAGAATGTAGACTAAAATATTGAAAAATGTTTAAAAATGATAACATTATCCAGTTTTCAAAGTATAATTCAAGAACTCATTTCCTCATTAGGAATTTTAAATTACATGCGCATTTTTCACTTTTTACTGAAGAACTTCATATGCAACTTTGAAATACATTCCATAGACACATTACAAGTATTAAACCTTTCCAATACATTCCATAGACCCATTCCAACTATTAAACTCTAAAATAGCTAATGAGGGAAGAATTATTTATAACTTAGCCTTTGGCAGTAGGAATTCTAAACAATTTTTGAATCAAGCTTTATAACTTCAGAAGAAAAAAAAAAAA